>ML790620.1:0-39541 GCA_009831015.1 Picea engelmannii | reverse complement strand
CTCAGTCCGGAGTCCAAGGGGGTTCTATCGATGCCTCTGCATCCTCAAGGTCACAAACCCTGCACACTCAACAAAACTGAGTCAATAGCACCCGTCTACATCAAATAGTAACACATCATGTCATCTGTCAATCACATCATAATAAAATATAAACGGTCTAACATAAAAAGGGTCTGGATCACTTGCGAGCAAGTGTCCTCAAATAATAAGTGTTCTCAGTGCGCCAGAGCGGGATGTTACAAAGAATCACTTAAAATCATCTTATTTTTAATATATATCCCATTAAATCTCACATTAATATGTTTACAATAGGTTATGATGCACTTACATTTGAAATTATTGTCATGATTACTCTCAATCAACGTGAATTGCCACCTTAAATGACTATAATTGTCCCATGTCACATACCATCTCAACACTCAAATCACCTATAATTGCATCCTTTCTCAATTGTAATCTTCAAACTTCTACCTCCCTCTCTCAATCTCTAGCAATTCATATTCTTATGGCCCATCTCTAAGAGATAGTTACAATTGTTCCTCTTCTTTACATGTCACTTGAACAATCAATTCAACTTCTACATGTCATTTGATGCCCACTTCTTAATGACAATGAATTGGTTCAATAGTTATTTTTGATGCACCATACACATGTTTCTTTTGATCTTCTAATCCCTTGTACATTTTGTCAATTAATTGAGGTTAATATATGCACCCTCAAAGAAACCATTAGGATTGATCTATTTCATGGTAACGTTGAGTGCTATTCTACCAAGAACCCCAATCAACTTAGTCCTCAATCATTCAACTACTCATAGACCATAATAAATGAAAAATTGACCAATAAACATTCTTATAACCTTTTAGGTTTTTGTTTACATGTTCTAGAAACATGCATCCATTATTTCCATTAATTTTCGATCAATGTGATCTTCAAGTCAATTATGCATAGTTCAGTAAATCTATCACTTCCATATTAGGTCAGTTATCTCCTAGTGGAACTTCCCAACAAAAATTAGTACTTAGTCACACTCTGACCTAATTGACTAAATTATGCATACTTCAGTAAATCTATCACTTCCATATTAGTTTGGTTCTCTCCTAGTGGAACTTCCCAACAAAACTTAGTACTTATTCACACTCTGACCTAATTGACTATTTGACTTCTTACACGATTCCTTATGATTCCTAGGAAATGTTTAATTTGTCTACTCAAATTCCTTTAATATCATGATTGATCTCCACATAATTGTGTTTCCATCATGCACTTGTGGAGAAAATATACTTGTATATCAAAATTTACTAAGATATATTTCAATAAAGATTGGTAATTGATAATGAAAACTGTTTTACAAAATAAATGACTTCTCAAAATACAATTCAAAGGGTGAGTAAAGTAACAATCTTTGAATTTTAATTTGATAGTTTAATTGGGTCTAGCTCAAGTGTCAAAGAAGACAATTTCATATCTACCCCACCTAGGACCAAACTTCACTTTTGGCATGTTTTGTTTTCATGAGAAGACTATTGATTAGGACTCTTCATGAGTTAATTTGTTACTGGGGATGGAAAGGTAACAAAAATCTCATTCTAGCACATATCTCTATGTGTAACCTCTAACCAAAATTTTGGTTGGTAACCTACCAAAAGTACTCAATTGTTAACCTAGTGGAAATCTGTTGGTAACCAAGAGAGAATCTCTCTCTCTCTCTCTCTCTCTCTCTCTCTCTCTCTCTCTCTCTCTCTCTATACCCCCAACTCCGTCCACTCGCCTCTCTTCCTCTCTAGAGGAAAACCGTGATAGTTTGGTCATTGTTCTACTATTTTTCTTTCATTATGAAGTAATTATTTTGTCAGTTAATGTTTAAAATCCATATAGTTTATAAGTTTCACCTTTCCATATAAATTTCAAGAATCTATTTTGAATATTTTTGACATATTAACCATTCAACACATAATAATATATCCATTCCATTGATTAGTATGGCATAGAGTTCCATTTGAAGCTCTATTTTTACTAGTTTTGTAGATACCTAATGACACTTTCCTATATCCCTTGGATTTATCCATCTTTTGATATCTTTGGTAGTATATACAAATATATTTACTTTTTTTTTAGGGATGTTGATATTTACAAAATTTTGTGTGTTGGTGTAATTTACTAGTATTGTGGCATTGTTATGAGGGCCATGTGACCTAACACTAGTGATATATCCACTCACAGTACATAAACATTTTCTATTGAAAACCCATATCATATGGGATTTTTTATGTTAGAAATAACATTTTATCCCTACCTTCTAGTTAACAAAAACTCTTCATAAGTATTGATATTTCATTGAATTTCGATTTAATAGTATTTTTAATGATATATCAATGTTTTGTAGAGTGATCCCTTAGTTGATAGTAAAATTAGGTCCCTTTATGTATCCCTTAGTTGATAGTAAAATTAGGTCCCTTTATGTATCCCTTTATGGAAATCCCTTAGTTTATGGTAAATTTAGGTCCCTTTATGTAACTTTAGGTGACCACAAAATATTTCAATGTTATGTATTTAGTTCAACTATATCCACAACTATCCAACAATTTGTCCTTAAATCTCTCAAGTGATACAAATATATAATATAGCATTTGCACAGTTCATATGTTATATAATATAACATTATCACATTTATATTACATTTTCTCCACCTCGTCTTAATTTATATTAGGAATACAAACAACCCTCAATCCCATCCCATTTACCATGACAATAAAGGAATTACTATAAAAACTCAATGACATTTAAATAATGCTAATGGGAAGTTTAAAGCAATGGAATATAATCCATGTTCATGCAAGACCTTCACCTCATTGTGATTAAAACATGGATGTGTGAGGTTATGAAGATTAAACTCTTTGTTTTGGGGATTCTAATGCATTACATTATATACGGTCTTTGTGGATCCAGCCATAGGGAACTTTTAAGGAATCTTAAAGAAATGTTCTAATGCATTTTTTTAGTGGATCCAACCATAGGGAAATTTTAATGAATCCACTTGCTTGTTGTTTTTCTGAATTGATTTCCCTTGGCAAACCCAACTTTCTGATTTCATTGACTTCTTTGTGTGGGTTTTACTGATTATTGTGAAAATTTTGTGGTTTTATCTTCTGTCACTTATCCCTTTAGTCATCAGTCTGTGCCTGAGTAGTTGGTCAGGAGCCAAATCGATGGTTGTCACTTCGGTGTTTAAAGACCTATAGGTTCAAATGCCCTGCTTTTTTGTGCATGGATGATTAGAGAAGGATAAGAATTTTTCCTGTTGTCCATCCCTTATATTTTAGTTGATTGATTCATGGTTGAATGTTTAGTCTTTGCATCTTCTTGTTTGATGTGGATTGTGAATGATAAACCTCTGAGTGGAATGAGAGTCCCTTAGCGAACCCAACTTCTGATTTCAATGACTTCTATGTGTGGGTTTTATTGATTATTGTGAAAAGTTTGTGGTTTATCTTCTGTCACTTATCTCTTTAGTCATCAATATATTCCTAAGCAGTTGGCCAGGAGCCGAATCGACGATCGTCACTTTGGTGTTTAAAGACCTATAGATTCAAATTCCCTACTTTTGTGCATGGATGATGAGTGAAGGATAATAATTTTCCATGTTGTCTATGGCCCCTTACTTATCTTTGAGTTGATTGATTCATGGATAAATTTATAGTCTTTTCACCTTCTAATGAGCAAGTACCTATGCGGCTTGATTGTTTAAAACTTTGATTTATCTCTGCGTTTTTAATTGATTTAACTTGTGTACATCTCTGTATTTTTATTGATAAAATATGATTTGTGGATAGATATTGAGGAGCGATGTCGAGATGAGATTCTCCAAACATTCCTTGCAAACCCTCTAGGCATTCTCAAGAAAGAAGAACAAGAACTCCTTCTTCGACTGAGACTCCGAGTGAGTAACAACAATCTCGTCAGAGGAGATTTCCAAGCAAGTCTGTAAATAGATCAACTGTAGATCCTGTTCAAGCCATTTCTATGGATGTAGCCTTATTATATAGGTTGCACATCAATACTCCTACACCTGAGAATGTAGGGAATATCTCTAGACAAGAGAATATTTCTGGTAAGTTTCTTAAATTTTGTTTATTTTTGTTGATTTTTTTTGTATTTAAATTTATGTGAAGTTAAATATTGAAGTTACTTTCAAATGTGTGTGTAGGAAATCAATTTAAAGCGAGGGTCGACAATGAGAGTGGTTTTCATGAAGATTTAAATGTCGGTGCAGAGGGTGAACGTGGATTTAGGAGGCTGCATTATGAAGAAACATAATATTGCATGACAACGTCCACTTATCCTTCAAATGTTGGCGATGAACTTCCCTAGGAAGGGAATACTGAAGAAATGACACTTGAGCGATGCTCAGGTGTTAAAAAGAGGTTGGAAAATGATTTGGTGGTCTTGAAATTCCCTCAGGAGAGAAAACAAAGTTTGCAAATTATTTTGCATTCACTAAAAAACTTTATGGATGCATATCAGAAGATTAGGCCAACCACTGACAGTTTTGTCGATCTAATGAGATGGCGAAAGTTAGAGGTGATGGGTCTTGATAAATGAGAGACAATAAAAAATAGAGTTACAAAAGAAAATTCCATTTCCATGTTCAATTTCAAAGAGGGCCCAAAGAGGAAGATGTTGAAGGTGCAATATTTTAAGCACGCTGACATTACATGAAATCTGTATAATATATTTTTGGTGGCATATGGAAAATTGTCGTGGAACGATGAGGTTCCACACTATTTTGCAAGACATGTTTTTGCAGAGTTTTTCTTGCATATGCACCCTAATTATACTAGCCTACCGTCCAAATATTATGGGACTGGAAAAGGACGTACATATGATTGCAAAGGGACATATCAAAGTGCGGTAGCGTCGAGGCCTCCACAACCTTTAGTACCTCGCCCAACTGGGGAATTTGCATCACTTTCAGAGTTGCAGGCTATATCATAGGTTGGAAAAGAGGCCAAGAGTGCAATCGGAGAAAATTTGGATGCAATTTTTTATGGTGTTGATGTTGGCATGAATCATCATCGAGAAGAAGAAAATTCTCGGGCCACATTTGTTTATAAAACATATGAGGATTTAGCTACAATGTCAGCAAAAGATGTTTTGGAGTATGCAAAATTTTTCCACGATGGTTGGAAGAAGGTCATTCAGAATGATGACCTGAGCCGCAAATTGGTATGTGTTCTAGTTACGAAAACTTTGACGCATTTTTTTATAGTTTACTTCTAATTCTAGATTTAGATATCATTGTATAATCGAGTTTACTTATAATTTCATTTTTGAGATATGTTGAATGAATCTCTAGTAGGTTGGGGACCTGATTCAATAGGTCTAAATTTGGATGGGTTGAATCAGGTATGTTCTTTCTAATAGTTGTTCAATTTCCACTCTTTTGAATAAGAGATCAACAAAATTTATAACTTTGTATAATTGTGAACACATTGAATCCTAGATTTAGTTCTTAGTTGTGTTGTTCACAGATCCATATTCCATCTCCTACTACTTGGGAATACTTGTCTCAATTCTCTCAATTCTCATTGGGAGAGTTTGAAGAGGGTGGGATTTCACAGGTATTATTTAATGTCTTAAAATCATTTAAATTTAATGTGTTCTAATCATCTAAATTTAATTTTTCAAAATTGTAAAATTGGAAATGTGTTATATAGGCTAATGTGGATAAGAGAGTACCTGAGAGTATGCTCGGGAGGGAGACTAGGATTGAGGAGGAAGAACCCAGATTTGGGAAGGATGTGTTCATTTAGGATGATTCATAAATGTATGTTTTTTACTTTTATCAAATTTTTGTTATCTCAAATTTTTAGTTTAGTCTTTCTTATTCAATGCCTTGATCAATTGTTTTGAAATATATATAACCCATAGATAAGTTTATCATTGTATTAAATGGTGTACATTAAAATTTATTTAAGGTTAGATCGTGATGAAGACCTAATTTTGAACTTGAACATTTGAATATTTGAGAACAGACTCTATCCCACATCAGAAAAGAGAGAGTTTCTAAATTTTCTTCGATTGCATTCCCTGCTTTCTTGTCCAAGAATGGCATGGTATGGACATTTGTGTTTTCTACAACGAAGTGAATTCCTTCTTTCCAGGGTATTGTCATTGCCAAACTCTTAACTAAATTGGTTACTAATCACAAAAATCAACATTCAATTAGATTTACAAATAAACTCATACATATTGTATGTGTGAGATAGCTCACACATAATTTCAAACAACATTTCATTATATTAAATAATATGAATACATCCCATTTAAATGGTTTTTGAAAAATGACTTAATATACATGTGTAGATTTGTGTTTTCTCTGTACATGCCAGATTATATGAAAACATTTATTCCACCGCAGAAAGAGGAGATAAGTATTTTTTGGAAGAATTGTTTTTAAAATCGAGATTTGTGAACGTTTTCAGATAAAAAGTTGTTTTTTGGAAGAATGGCTTAATATGGATATTTATGAGTCCTTTATTTTGAAAGGGAATTGTGGAATTTGATTATATGACCACTGCAGAAGAAGAGAAAAGTATTTAATTGCTAAGGAGATTAGTATTGTATTGCTCTGTAAATATGATCAAATAACATCACATGGGATGAGAATTTTTGAACGATTGGGGACCTTAACCACAAGGAGAATTTCACTTGAAGGATTTTGGACTTTATCCACACAAAGATAAGTATTTCATTGGAAGAATGACTTAATATGAAGATTTTTGAATTTTCTTCCTACACTATATTTATTTTCAGATTATTATCTAACTCTAATTCACAATTTGTTTTACCAAGAACACAATAACATTACCTGGGATGGGAATTTCACCTGAAGGATTTGGGACCTTATCCACAAGGAGAATTTCACATGAAGGATTTGAGACTTTATCCACAAGGATATAAGTATTTCATTGGAAGAATATCTTAATATGACGATTTGTGAACTTTCTTCATTCACAGTTATATATTTATTTTCATATTATTATCTAACTCTAACTCACATTTTTTTTACCAAGAACATAATTTTTCTCTTTAAATTTTTTAAAGATAAGATTTACAGATTGTTTAAATCATGTACTCTTAGTTTGAGAGTAGTTCTATCTTAAATCTATTTAAGTGTGGTTGGGTATGTTACTATTTCTTATTTTTTTATTTAATATTTAGTTGTACAATATATATATGTTAATATGTGTTATTTGTTTTTTTATTATTGTTTTTTATTGTTACAGATGTCTAAATTATATTTGGTGGAAAATATGTTTACAATATATTTTTTGGGAAAGAGTATGTTGGAAGATGAGACTTAACTCTTTTAGTATGTATGTCAATTTTGTTTTAATTACAATTTTTGAATTCTGTATTATTTCACATGTTTGAATTGTAAATTTTGAATTTTTGAATTTTTGACTTGCACGTATGAAGTGTCTTGAAGCGATGGCTTAGAGTCTATAATTTTGGAGTTAAATGTATTAATTTTTGTTATCATCCTAAAATGGATGTGGAACTTATGTATTTTACAGTGTTATTATTCAGACTTTGATTATATATATATATATATATATATATATATATATATATATATATATATATATATATATATATATATATATATATATATATATATATATATATATATATATATATATATATATATATATATATNTTCATAATTCTGGAATTCAAAATAGCAATTTTTGTCTCATATTTGATTTGTCATAATTTTTGTAAAAAAAATGGCAAAGGTAACTTGTTATGGAAAAAACATGGCAAAGTTTACAATGCATTAAATTAAGAATGAAACTTTTAAATACTCTTCTGCTATGTATTAATTTAAATGTTTTATTTTATGTTCACTATGTACTGTCAAAAAATGATTCTATTGTCAAAAAGTGGCAAAGTTAATGATAAAATAAAATGCAAAATGACGGGATAAAGTTAAAGTTAACTAGTAATGAAATGTTCAAAATGATGTGACAAAGTGGCAAAGTTAATGATAAAATAAAATACTCAAAATGATGTGACAATAAAATAAAACCTTAAAATGGAAGAGATGATCAACTCTTCTTTAATTTTATCATTTAGTCATTAAAAAAATGCTTAAAGCTATAAGAGATATTCACCTAAAGGTTCATATACCCTTGAACCTAATGCACTATTATTTAAAAAAAATACTATTGAAAAAAATAAGGGTCAATGGAAATAGTGTTTAACACTTTTTCATTCTTTATATCATTATACCACTATCTTACTACTTCAAGTCAATATAGTTGGAATGGAATTCACCAAATAGTTTGAGTGTTATACCTTTCCAACATTAATAATTGGTTTTACTACATGACATTAAATTTGTGTATAAACTTTTATTTTGCTCTACATGGAATTAAATATTTGTATAAATTAATATGGTAAATATAAAATTCATGTTTTTTTTTATAAAGTAAATATTGTAAATATAAAATTCGTCTTTTCTCTTTGGAAGTCATGTGGTCAAAACTAAAGAAGAAGTTTATATATCTCCATACACCTTAACAATCAAATGGTTAAGGGAGAATCTCTTATCCTATAAACAACAAAATATCCTACACAAATATCATGACCTTGAAAATAAATTATTATCATATAAAATAATAACAATCAAATGGTTAAGGGAGAATCTCTTATCCTATAAACAACATAATCTCTTATCATGTAAACAACAAAATCTCCTACACAAATATCGTGACCTTAAAAATAAATTATTATTATATAAAATAATTGTGACACTTAAAATATTTATAAAGCATTACATCTATATTAAAAATTTTGTTAAATTAAATATAAATTAACATTGTGAATAATTAATATAATAATTGTGAAACATAAAATGTTTATATCAAAAAACAATTCAATTAAAAGAAATACTTTAAATTATTATTTTTTAATTAGATGTAGAGGTTAAATTTGATATTGAATCGTTCGTATATATTAGAAGATGTTACATTAATGGTTCTATCAATGTAATTGGGTATCATAACGATGTCATGGTTATGCACATACTTGAGAAAGGGTTAGTTCCATTTAGAGGTTAGAAGTGGGTATCTTGGTGATCCATCACTAGAATTTGCTAGAATCTCGCAAATCCAACCATGCGTAAGAAGTGAAGGAACTTCTCTTTAAATAGAGAGTTTCTAGATCAACTTTTTACAATAAAAAATAATATTCTTTGTATTCTAGAAGGTACTAAAAATGTATAACTCCTCGATGTGATCAATTGGCTTTGATAAGTGAACTTCATGATACTTTGCGGGTATGAACCTGGTGCAGTACAAAGAGATTTAATGTTACCTAAAAAAATAACGACACCCAATCCATTTGAATAGTCAATGGAATAGAATGATCCATGAGGAATAGTCGCTCAATGGGTTCTTGTATTACCACTTGAGGAACCATGACATTGTATCGCTTAGCATGTAGCAAGGTGGATCCAAAGTAAATCAAACCCATCGAACATGTGAAAAGGTGGACATGAAGTCTTACGACTTCATGTGAGAGGGACCCCTTTGTAATTAACATGACTTAATCACCCTACATATAATAGTATATGCTTTCTCAACATGTGTGTCCCTTTATGAACATGGGGAAAATCAAAGAGTATGGCTGGAAATTATGGGTTTGAAAGGGACGGCTCCATAATACATATATGGGAATGGTTCAAACATTCTAAAACAAGTGAACCCCATCGAATGAACTTCATTAAAATATATTTTACTTTTCTTAACATGTGAGCCATTTCGAATAACAAGATGGAATGATAATTTGATATCATAAAGGTGCCCTAATACTATGCTTTCTTTAAAAAAGATTAGTCTCATCCAAATGTTATAAGGGGGTATGCTTAGAAGGATATACGATGATGGGTCTATTAGTCGGATCAAGTACTTAAATATGTCTCGTAAATATGCCTAGTAGTGAGCATGCCTAAGTTAGGATTAGTTTCATCCCTTGCGCCTAAGGATACCTCACTTCTTGACTTGAGAAAAGAACTTGTATTATATAAAATGCATGTCCCTAAAAGATTAAGTTATCCTCTATTCTATATTAAAGTTAGGGTGCACCTCAAGCGATTCTTGGTTCTTTAACTCTTATACAAATTTAGGTTATAACATACTTGGGCATAAATTTCCAAGTGATTCCCTCATTCATATCCTAATTAGAGTGGAATTCCCCAAGAACATACTTTTGGGTATTAATGGGGATGTCATAATTTGCAAGTACTTAGATCTTACTCTTATTCAAAGAGGCTGCACCACAAGTGGTTCCCTTGTTATTATATTAATTCTTGTTTAAATCCCAAGAACATAATTTTGACACTAACTAAGATGCAAATTCATTAAGTTGTTGTCTCACTCATATCTATGTAAATTAAGGTGTGCCCCAAGCATGTCATTTACTTCTATACTAATTAGGGTGAAATTCCCCAATGACGCACTTTTGGGTATCGATAGGGGTATAAGTTACCAAATGGTTCTTTCACTTCCATACAAATTAGTAGTTACTTAAATCCTATACTAATTAGGTTGTAAATATTAACAATATACTTTTAGGTACTAATTGGGGTGCAGTTCCCAAATGAGTTTTTATACATAGTACCCTTTTTATAAATATCATAATTTTGGAGATATGTTTGAAGATAGTAAAAAAAGCCATCAAAATCTGGAATGTACTTTCAATGAAAAATTAAAAGTTCTAGAATGTACACATGTGCCAAGTTTGTTTAAAAAAAATGTAATGGTATTTCATATTCAATTATTCGTTCATGATCGACTTTGGACATTTTCAATTTTCATTTTTTTTAATTTTTTTATTGAACTTCTATTAACTTTATGCACGCTGCACATACCAAATGACTATATTGACAACTTTTGACATGGGACTGGTAGTCTTGAAAGTGAACATGAGTATCGGTTTGTTGGGTTTCTTGAAAAAAATATCCTTTAAATACAATGGATCCTCTTTCATATATAAAACCGTTATCATCAAAATCTTCTAATAGCCTCATCTTTTGTTCCGTGCATTGCATCAAATAATATTTCACGTTTTCAGTGTTGTCTACAGGTGAAACCATGGAAAAAACATATCCTACAAATAGTTGGATATATTAGACAACAAATAATTTTTGTTAGATTATCACACAAGTACATCTACAAGTTATTTGAAAAAAATTAAACATAAAACTTTTACCTTCTCTAACAAGATCAGAAAATCTATCGCCATCAACTGACACTATAGTTTCATTTGATTCCATCTCCTCTGATCTTCCAAGTGACATTTTCCCTTTTACATTAACTTCAGTATGTCTCCAAGCTTTAACATATCCTGCATTTTCATTCTCACAAATATCTATGGATTTTGTGTCCTCTATGCAAACTGAACAAAAACAAGAGTCATTTTGTCTATCAAATGCAAACCCATTTTGAAAGCGTTTTGTTTTAACTGAATATATTTTTCTTGTCCCAGGTATTGTATTGGCGTCATATGGGATTGATCTATTTACATCTTCGATTCCATCATACGAAAAATACCTGCACAAGACAATAACTTGTTAACTTGAAATCTCTCAAGAAACGTATTGAAGATTGAATATAAATTTAAACACATTCAAATTTATATATCTTATGTGCATACATGTAACATTTATTTATAGACACACCTTCGCACATCCCTTGACGGATTATATTCATGTCTTATCGCCATGTTGCACCATTGATGAACTTGTTCAGTAGATTCAAATTGATCGGCATGAGGGTTCAACCGATACATTTGAAGTGCTCATTTTATACATGCCCCTACACCGTCGTTCTCTCCTTCTCCATGACCAGTCTCAAAAAAATTCCAACAATGTGTAATGTTTAATTTTTTATGAAGATGGCATAACCAATAGAATGATCATTCAAATTTGAACTGACCTGCACACCCATTGCACAATATCCAATGTCGATTGAATATGATTTTGCATTCTTTCAATGAATCATAAAATTTATCAAAACAATGTTGTACATAATGTGTGTCGTGTGCTCGATCGTCACTTATATAAAAGTGATATTCTTTAATAACATGTCGATTGTCATTGGTGCTTTCTATGTTTGGAAGACTTTGTTAAGCATGTCTATATAGAACATGGAAAAATATCATGGCTTGATTAGAATGATAATATTCGCTCTGTATTTATTTTTGTGCAGCAAATGTGTAATTCTCTGCAAAATCAACTACAAACAAAATTTTCCCTGGTGGAAACACTTCATGGGATTGTTTGAATTGTAGATCTTTCCATGGAGCTCTATGTGAATGCTTGGTGTATTTATATATTTCTTCCTCAAACTTCTTAAAAAATTCTATCACGTTGATTTTATCTACCTTCAAATCAATCCTTTTGGAAATAACATTTGAAGAATGTGGAGTCATGCTGCTCATATATTCATATCTCTTCCAATTGACTTGTATATTAGTAAATGATTGATCATTCATATCAATATGATAATTTGAATGAAACAAACTTAGATTTCCACAACGATCACATTTCTTTCCACAAACACATTTGTTTTTGTAAAATAAATCATCATCTTCTCTTTCACATAGAATTTCAGATATAAAAACACGGCATGTAGAAGGAAGAGGTGAACCTGGCCATAAAATTTTACCAAAATCCCAAAAAATGTCATAATACAACTCAAACTCCACATGATAATGACAAAAACACGTGTCACGGACAGTGATGGGTCTAACAAACCATGGTTTTTGTTGCACAAATGTATTGATGGAAATTTTAACTTTTTGTGCTCTTCTTTGAACTTATTAAACAACTCTATTTGTGTCATTGGAAATATATGTTTTGGATGTTCTTCATATTGATTTCGTGTTATTCTTCGTCGCAACACATCCCTTGTATGTGGTGAAACACGAGATTATTCCAACCAACAATTACGGGCCAATTCTTTAACATTTTATGCAAGTCTATCTTTGTAGGTTTGTCTAGAAATCACTGTCCAAGAAGCCAATTCATCATTTACATCTATTTGGAAACAAAATTTTCTATGTTTGTGCAATTTTTTTCTTGACGTTCCCATCGTTTTTTCCATGTGTCATGTCAAACGATCTTTTATATTTCTCCCTTAAACAATTGATATTTGTAACATTCTATGTGTAACACAGATATCTTCTTTTTGAGATTTTCCAAAAGCTTGTAATACACTAGTTATATTGTTAAAGACATTCTGTTGCACCTTTGTATCCTTTGTCGACTTTTGAATACCCAATAATGATGTGGCTTCTTTTAACTTTCTTGACTTCAATAGAAAAAGTAAAAGTTGAGCTTGTATTGTTACTGATTCATCTTTGAAAAAAGTATTATACATATTCTTAGTTCGATATCTTATATAATGCTTAACTTTTTTCTTCCCAAATTTGTCAGTATCAACATTTTCTAATATTTCATCATCAATGTCAATAGATTCTCCTGCATATTTCAATTTAAATTTTATATTAAAAAACATAACCCAAACACAAATTCACTAAGTTATATATACTTGAGTGTTTATCTTGTATTAATCTAAATTTATGTACATACCTATAGGTGATTCGTCTTCTACTTCAATTTCAGTTTCAACATCTTCTTCGACATTATGAGACAAATCTATTTATGTTTTTTGAAAAACATCAAGTTGTAATTACAATTAATTATATTATTTACAATACTTTAAATTTGAATTCTATACTTTGAATTATATACTTTTTGAATACAGTCGCTTTATGTGTGTCGTGTGGTCGATCATCATATGTGCATGCATACCTGGTTGAACTTCTTCTTGTCAAAAATCTTTATTGACATTATCATCATTTCTTTCTTCAATTTTTGCGCGTTCTTGTTTCTTTATCCAATAAATCTCTTTCCTTTGTTCAATTTGGCGAGTATCATCTTGAGTGCGATCATATTTTCTCTTGTGCAAACTTTTGTTTCCCATGACTTTTATAGTTATCTGTAAAATATATTTTCAACAAGGAATCACCTTGAAAAAATGCTCAACATTTATCTTTCAACATGTAAGTTGTTATTCCAATAAAAACTTGAACAAACATCAATTACCTTATTCAACAAAAACCAAAAAGATAATTCGAAACTTTGTTTAAGTGCTCTAGAAAACCACCATGTATCGATATCAATCCTCTAATTAAGCCTATGGAACAGAGGGAAGACATAAAGAAAGAAAAGAATACAATTGCAATTAGTAATACAAATGCTTTGAAATCCCTATACCCAAGCTTATGTCTGTCTGTCCATCCGATGAATTGTGTTAAATGTGTTCGATCGAAATCCTATTTATACAATTTGGCACGAAATGAAACGATACGACGTGTCATTTCATTTTTTCCGATAGACAGAATTCGTTCGACAGCCTTTTGACCGAAAGAATGGTTTTTTCGGCCGAAAACCTTGGAAACCGCTAAGTTTTTATGGTTTCTATTAGATTTTAATGTTTCAGCTGAAAAAAGAAAATTGGGTCTGAAAACTAAAACCAGAGAATTTCCCCAAGCTTAACTGAACTTTGGAGGTTGCAGACTCCTACAAATACTGAGAATTTGGTTTCAAAAATGACACCAACATTTCCAAAATTGAATCTACTTTCAATTCTTATAATTTGTTTTAATTTTCTTTATTTTTATCTAATTTTATTTAATTTAAAAACAAAAACACTACATAATATTTTCAATAGTTCAGTGAAATGAAATATCAGTATCTTTAAAAATATACAGTGAAAATATTTGAAAAAAAAAAATTCATAATCCTTAAACTCTTCTTTTTAAAAGGGTATATTTAAATTTTAGTTTTAAGTAAAAATTAAGATAGATACAAGGTGTAGAAAAACATGTGTTTAAATCTGCAACGTTTTCATCTTAGTCAACTTCAAAAAATTCTAGAAATTATACTATTCATCTGTTAGATTCAAAATTATAGTGATAATAAAATAGAGTCTCTGAAGAGAAATTCATAATTAGAAAAAAAAAGTCAATTGATGTATTTCTCTTTGGATTATTAATTTTGAACATGCTCTAGGTTGAGTTCAAAGTATTAAAAGATATTTTTTTTGACATTTTGAATCCTCTAAGTTCTAAACTATCTTTTATTAAATGTCTTTTTTATCAAAATTTTATTTTTATTTAATCTTTTATAATTTTACTTTAATGCAATGTATATGATAAATAAAGTTAAATAACAATAATTTTAAACATTTAGAAAATAAAAAAACATTTAAATGCTAATTATAATGAAAGAATTAATTTTATTTATTTTTATATTTTTAAACATTTTATAAAATAAATCAATTTTATAATTAAAATATAAGAAAACAATAACAAATTTTTTACATTTTTCTAAATATTATTTATAAAAAATACATTATCAAATCTCATTTTCTAATATATTAAGAGTATATGCAATTATTGTCATAATATTATAAACACATATTACTTAATTTAATAATAATAATACATTATATTTTTTTTTATCAATTTCATCTAATGTATTCATATTAATAAATATTTAATTATTTTAATATAGTTATGGGAAATTCTTTCTTATGCATAATGATTTCATGAAAGTGAACTCTCAAAGCACTTGAAGTGACATCATAGCAATTTTGTTTTTGTTAACCTATATAATAGAGATAAATTATTATTTTTAATCAATTCCATATAATATATTAATATTAATAAATATTTAATTATTTTGATATGAATATTAAAAGATT
The DNA here is from genome assembly GCA_009831015.1 of Picea engelmannii. Taxonomy (NCBI): domain Eukaryota; kingdom Viridiplantae; phylum Streptophyta; class Pinopsida; order Pinales; family Pinaceae; genus Picea; species Picea engelmannii. The sequence continues at coordinate 23,699 of ML790620.1, read as the reverse complement.
CATTTCATGAAAGTTGACTCTCAAGTCAATCTTGAAGTGGCAACATAGCAATTTTGTTTTTATTCACCCATGGTCAATTAAATGGAAGTGTTCCAATAGCCCTATAGCCGTGGATGACAATATTAAGAAACAAGGAATATTTATTCATATAGATTTTAAAATGTAAGTGTTTCACCTAAATAAAAAGTAGGGTCTTTTTTAAGAAAGACTTGTTATCATTTTTATAGTTTGAAAGTAACATTTACATACGTTGAATTGATTATTTAATTATAAATATATAATTTTATATAATAAAAAAATTAATGAAAAATGTTAAGACATAAAATACCTACATGTGTTGATTGGTGATTATAGATTTAAATCTCATTTCAAGGTATGCTCTATGTACGAAAACATAGACATCATTTTAGTTTGGATATGAATGAAAGCATAAGGTACTTTCACCTTATATTTTAAAAATAAATATTTAACATATTTTTTTAATAGGTAGAAGACAATGTTATAAGACTTGTTTAAAATTGGATTGCAAAAATAAGAAAGAGAACAAAAATATTAGTAAAAACTTATCTAATAATAATCAAGAAATTTATTGTTTAAAAAAATATAATTAAAATCTATTGCATAAGTTGATATGCATACACTTGTGAAAATCCAACAAGTGCTAATGTGAGTCGGGAAGATGAGGCGAGACGAGACATCGCGGCTAGGGTCCAAACCCTAGCCGCTTCGCTCTGTATTCGAGTATAGGGACACGATTTGCAGCAGTCGAGCACCCAGGATTCGGCTCCCAACGATTCGCCTGTGTTTGCATGTGCTTTGGAGTAGCAGTCTGGTCCAGGACAGCGTTTCAGCGTCCTTCCTGAGCGTGCACGCAATTTGGAGAAGCGTCATGCCTGAGCGAGCACGCGAGAGAAGCGGTATTAGCCTCAGCTAGCAGGAGGCCGTGGGTTTGATTGCAGGGATGCGGCTAGCAGCGACCAAGGTATCCAGGGCCGCGGATCAAGCTTGCACTGAGTAAGTGCAAGGGCGCGTTTGTTGAATACAAAGTTGCTTGCCGGTGGTCGCCGAGATGGAAAAAGACCCTATGGAAGCCTTCAAAAAGTTAGTCCGCTCAGTAGGACCTAAATCCAAGCCTCCTATCAAGTCTAAGTTTGTTAAGAAGATGGAGGAGATCCCCTCTCTGGAGCTAGATCCAGAGGGCCCATGCAAGCTTGCCCTCCTTCTAACAGAAAATGCCCTCATAGGAAAGTTCACGGGGTTATGGCCAAGCCCCAAATCAGTGGAGGCATGGATGGAAGATCGTTGGAAGACACTGATACAGGTAAATGTTACTCTATATGCAGTAGGCAGGGGTTTTTTTCCTTCAGCTTCACGAGAAAAGTGGACCGTGATTTAGTGTTCAGATCTGGTCCCTATTTCATGGGGACAAAGGGGTTGTTATTAGCCCTCTGGACACTTGACTTTAACCCCGAAGCCAAGATCACAGCAGCCCCTGTTTGGTTTAGGCTGCCTCACCTCCCATTGCATCTCTGGGGGATAAGCTCTCTGGAGGACATTGGAAACAAGCTTCGGCGTTTCCTGGACAGGGCAGAGTCGAAGGGGGAACAGTTCACCTGCGCTCGCATTTGTGTTGAGGTAAATCTCGAAAAAGGACTTCCGGACGCCATTAAGCTCTCCCTGGGGGAATGGTGCCACATTCAAGATCTGGACTACGAGCAAATTCCTTTTAAGTGCCTCCGGTGCCATGATTACGGTCATTTCGCAAAAAGTTGTCCCAAAATCTCTAAGGAGCCGGGACCAGCCAAAGAAGATGATTTTCAGCCAGTGACTAACCGACGAAGGCAGTCAAGGCGAAAGGATCCGTTAGCCCAGGCCCCGAAGGCCACCCATACGGTAGAGGCAACTCCAGAGACCAAAAACAGCTTTGATGCGTTGAAGGAGGATGAAGTCCAGGATCCAGAAGCAACAACAGTTAAGGAAGACCCCCCAGCAGATGAAAGCCCTCCGGATTCCACCACAATGGCAGCAAAGGCTTCAGTTCCAGAACCTTCTGCCAAAGCAGACCTGGTCGTTTCAGTCTCYGTGGAAACCTCTGAACCGGAAGATAATTCAGTTCCGTCTCCACCCCTTACCAGAGGGMGAAAGACCAATAAAGCRCGCAGAGAAAAKGAGGCAKCATCCAACATTTCTTTAGGATCTCAGAAAAAGYTGGACCCCTACATTAAGGGGAAATTTTCAYCCCCCTTGGATTAATGTTTTGCTTTTGTCTWCTACTATGYTCACAATTTGTGAGAATTTATTCATGTACGCAATTTTTGACATTCTCTCGAATTAGTTCAAGAAGCAAATGGGATGGGTTTCCCAAGACGTTCACAAGAAGGTTGGCAGCACTGTTAGAGGTCACCAACCTTCTTTAGATATGTAACTTTCTGATTCAGGTTTACCTGAAAGCCGATTAATGCAACATAACCATTCCAGTTAAAAAAAAATAAAAAAAAATCTATTGCATAAGTTAAAAATATAAAGAATCGTAAGAAAACGCAATTGAAAGTCAAGTAATAGTTGTTTATAAATAAACTTTAACCAATTCATTGGAATTAATAAAAAAAAATTCATCATGATAAAGAAACTCACTTAGACTCCATTAGAATGAAAAATCCTAATGTCATCACTAACATAGTTTTATTAGATGAGGAGAGTCCATGAGTTAACATGTATGGATTGAATTATAGTTGAAGGTCCATCAATTTTCACAAAACTAATCAATAATATAAAATATGCTAGATTCATAAATTTTGAGAGGTATATCTTTCAATTTTAGGAGCTTTATTTTCTTCTTGAACATCATTCCACAGTTTCATTGAATTTTCTATGTCTGCAAGTTTTAAAAAAAACCCTTTCCATAATAATTGAGGATACTTTGATATTTTTTCCAAAATTATTACACTAAAATATATGTCTTGATGCCCACTTGTTTCATTTCATTTGGAAAAGGTTTAATATCATTAGTATAAAAATGAATTCTAATGTAACAATTTCAGTATATATACACTTTCTTAGTTTATGTAAAAAAACATATTAATATTATATCTAACTGCAAAATAGAATAAATAAATAAATATAAATAATAATGAGTAAACACATCGCCTAAGCTTTGAACATATCCAACAAATTAAAGACCTAATCTAATTCATTTGACAATGTAACTTTAAAATATATAATTAGTGGCCGAGGATTTGGTAAATGTCTATAATCAGTGGCCGAGGCTTTGATAAATGTTTTTGTTGTGGAACCTAAAGGCTCACCTCCAGGTTGGTTTCACCAGTAGCACCTCCCTTTCACCAATAGCACCTTTGCAGATTCCCAACATAATTCATGTGGATACTTAGTTGCATCTCTTTCCATAATTCATGTGGATAGTTAGTTGCATCTCATTTGCACTTTATGCATATGCATTGTTTATGACATCTTTCACCCTTTACGCTGCATTAATTTAATTTATTATTTCTGTGTTATTTCTTTCCGTCTTCAGATTGTGTGCAAGTAGTTAAAGTAGTGAATTTATGTACTCTTTGTAATACTCAATTTTGATCTGTCATTTCTTTTTTATTATCCAAAGTTTCATTCGAATCCTTTAGTATCAAAGCATGTGATTTAGGCTTATTTTCTTTATATATTGTTTTTAGATCTATTTTCTTTAAATATTGTTTTTAGACCTATTTTATTTTCTCTATAGACATATTTTTCCTATTTATTTATTTTTAACGTTGCCTACCTTTTCTAGTTGCGTTGTTTACGTTCTTTCTCATGGGTGCTTAAACAGTGATGGGAAAATAGGTCATTTAAACGACTGTCTGAGCACAATTATTGCAAGCGAAGTCTTTTATAAGGATACATTTAGTGCAGATAACGAGACGAGGATGCAAAACCGGAGATACAACGTCTTGCTGCATCTGTAAAAATACGATGGAAACACGATTAAAGATGTTTGCTTAAGTCTTAATAACGTTGAATCTAATTAGCTGCGTATGCAACGTAAGGATTGATCTTCCTCACTGCTGGGAGACGAAAAGTATGGTTGATTTTAACTTGATATGATGCATTTATTTATTTTTTATTTGTGGTTTGTATTGGATAATGTAAATTCATTTTTTAAGTATATTGTTTTTTACTGACAATAAAAATTTTCTTCCAGCTAAAATGATTATGTGGTAACACTTCATCTAATATAAAATGAAAACTCATAAAAACATATAATAAATTTTACCAATTTTTTATTTATGTAAGTAATAAGATACGATTCTATTAATGATTTTTTAGAATACAAAAGTCTCTAAAAGGTAAAAGAAAACCCTAAACATTCAAAATCCTAACTTCGAAAGATAATACATCAACTTCCCAATTGCACAACTTTTGCATACGATCTTTGTTTGTGGCACTCGATCCCTCATCGAAAAGGTCTAGCCGATCAGTACATATTTAAAACAACCAAATACATCCCAACACTGATGTATTCAACGTTTCCAAGTAAAAAAAATCTCATTTAGGCTCTAAAAACAACCCTAGAGTTTTGGGCCCCGAAAAACTATAGAAAAACTACCAACATGGAAACTGTAATTTGAGCCAATGTAATAGGTGGGCGACCACCAATGTACACTTGGATCATATATATGGATACAATCTAAGTGGGCATAATGGTTAAGAACATGTGTTTCCTTCTAGGAAGTCACACGTTCAATTCCAGAGGGGATAGGGTATGTATATCTATGTAGATTTATAGCTGTCCAAAGTGGGTCTCTTGTCCCATAAATAAGGGTGTCCCATACACTAATTTATTAACTCCTCTATTACAATTAATTTCTTTGGACCAGCCCTTAGTTTTCATAAACATGGGGATAATATTCTCGTACAACATTATTGCAAGAATTGGGTGTTTTCCTAATCCTATAGCCTTGGCGCTCACTAAATGACCACATAGACCTTCCAACTAATATTTTTTAGGAAAATGAATGCATTCTCGAGTAGGAGTACGCACACACATAGGATCCCTCTTGCATGCTTCAGTAGGAGCACACACACACCTAGGAATGTGTGCATGTTCTTGAGTAGGATAAGACATATGCACTTAGGAATACATGTGCATACCCAAGTAGGAGCATGTGTGCAATCTTATTTCATCCTTGTGAAGTGCCCCCCTGTGAACCCCCCAAAATTTCTGGTTGGGGGCTCCCTCCCCACCTATGACACCCTTTGTGCAATGAATAGTGTATGTGTATCATTTCCAGTACATAAGGTGAAATACCTACTACTCAAAACCACCTAGTGGCACCGACATTTCCTAACATGTCCTAGGATACCCTTAAAGGGCCATGTGTGGTGGTTCAAGGCATCATTCTTGGCCTTGGATGGATAAATTTTGTTAAGTACAAAAGATATGAATACGCAATGACATGCAATGATCCAAGATAAATATAGAGAAATACCCACTTTATTATTATCAAAACCCTTGAGGTAGGGAAACACCATAAAATGGAAGAGATCCTCTCCTATTCACTTTCCTCTTTGAGGGAGAAACCTCCTAATAAGCTACAAGATCCAAATACAATACTTTTATTCGCATCTCATAACATTGTTTGAACCCCTTTATATAGTGATACCAACGAACTAAGATCATTCTAGAGGAGGAACCTTCTAGAAGTAGAACCTTCTAATAAGTCCTCTTGCATTTATTATATTTATACTAATATATCTAATTACCATAGTGGGCCTTATTTAATAATAATGTGGACCTAGTACACCTTTTTTTTTTTGTAAGTAAGTAATTTTATTTATAGAGGCCTTCCAAAGGCCGAACAGGAGTACAAAAAACTAAAATTCACCTGGTTGTAGTAACTGAACTGCTCTGGAAGGAGAAACCAGTTCAGCCAACCGGGTAGCTTTGGCACCAAAGTTCCTATCAGTCTTAGAGTAAACAGACAACTTAGCTACTAGAGTAAAATCTAAAAAGGAGAAACAACCCCCTATAGGGATCAGACAAGTGGAATGTAATCTGGCACATACTCGGGCATAAGGCCTGGCCACGGCTCCTCGACTACAGGTGTCCCGCTGGTTGCCCACTGCATGGCATTGCATGTATCCTCGTCAACAACCATCTCATTGTCCTCCTTGGTCTCCTGCCGAGCCATTCCTTTCCCAGCAGCGACAGTGCTCGACGGTGGTTGCTCCTGCTCTTCTGTAGCAGTGTAATCATGCTTGGACTCCTGCCAACCCGGCTCCTCATGCCTGCCACTCTCGCACTCACTTGCAGTCGAAAGTGCTTCGTCTGACGCTATGAGAGGAGCTTCATGGTAGGTAGAAAGAAGTTGAAGGAGGATTGTCAGTCGCCCGTCCATCTGCTACACTCGAAACTATAGGTCCTCCACTCCTTGACGGAGTTCGAAGACCAGGTCATACAAGATGCTGAGGTTTTCACGCGACGGGTTGAAGGACGGCAACTCCTCTTTGTGTACTGGTCGCTCATGGCCCGGCGTCCCTGTGGGTGATTTTACTAAGGCCAAACCCGCCACCGGAGAAGGGGAGGAGTATCTGGAGGTGGAGGGGTCGAGGAGGCGACGCCATGCGGGGTTCAGGCTGGTGTCGATGATGGCCAGGAGGTCGAAGGTCGGAATGTGCTCGACGGGGGGGGTGTGGGTGGTTGTCACAAGTGGCCAGAATGACGAAGAAGAAATTGGAGGCGAACCAGGGTGTGAAATTGAAGCGCGAGGCCGCCGAGGGTGCCAAGGAGAACCCCTGCGAGGCCAAAGCTGTTGTCGTGGCATGGTGAAGCTAGGTGGGTGTATGAGGTCTGCGGAACCAAGGTTGAAGGCGAGGAGCGGCCGGAAGGGTAAGAGCACCATGAACGAACCAGTCGCACCAGACCCGAGCTGCAGGGTGATAACATAAACAACCCACGTCATTGCACTTGGTGATAAGGTAGTCGAGGGAGCCCAATTGAATGCCCCTCCCATCGACGTAACGCTAATTTAATGCATGGGGGCATCGACAGTAGTGGGCACGAGCCGAGCACATGGCTCTGTGCACTGCTGGCTGCCCCTTGTCACCTCTGTGCGCCAGATGGCTGGCCCTGTCACCCCATCCGGGTGTTTGTCCACCTCCATTGCTTTGTGTATGCAATGGTGGAGGATAGGGTTCTCTGGAGTGAGATAGGTGGGACAGAGGATCTCCGATCCCTCCCAGTTCACCCCTGTGTTAGCCAAGTCATCAGCCACTTGGTTCGCTCTCCTTCTGACGTGAGCAGGTATGACTACCTGGTTGGAATGCAATAATTCTGCTATGGTCTATAGCCTATGCGAGAGTCTCCAGCTTGGAGATATTTTGTCGGGGTCTGCTCCGTTTAAAAGTCTTCCAAGGAGATTGATTATGTTTTGGGAGTCGCCTTCTACAATGAGCTGAGTGAAGTTGTGCTCTTTGGCAAGTTGCAGCCCCCGAGTGAGTGCCCATAATTCCTCCACATTATTTGTGGTATAGCCTAGAGAGCCTGCATTGATGAGGATGATATGCCCAAGATGATTGCGGAAGACTGCTCCATATCCCGCAGCCCCTGGATTGCCTTTGGAGGCCCCATCAAAATTGAGTTTTATGAAGTCCTCCAGCGGAGAAGACCATGAGGAAGGAAAGGAGGTGGGGGAGGGGGTAGGGAGGGAGGAGGGGGGATGAGGGGAGGGGATAGGCAGCCAAAGTTTCAGGATCCGGATTTCTGAAGGATTACTGGTTAGGTCTGGTTCTGTCCAAGGATGGAGCTTGAGAGTTTCCAACATGTTGTTGCAGCAGCAGGTCCAACAATGTTGCCAAGGGAGGAAGGTGTTTCTGAAGAGTCTTCTGTTTCTCTCCTTCCAAACCTACCAAAGGATGAAGCCAGGGATCAATTGCCAGATATGATTCAGGAGGGGAGAGTGAAACACTTGGTCCCTCCAATTAGAAATGGTGTTGACGATGTTGTCTCGAACACAGTCCGAGGTGCACATGACAAGCGCATTTTGGTCCCAGATTTGCACCATGTATGGGCAAGAGGTAAGGAGGTGATCCATGGTCTCAACTGTCTCCCCACAAAGTATGCACATTGAGGGTCCCGCGAAGCCTCTTTTAGAGAGATTGTCCCAAGTGAGAATGATGGAATGGACCACCAGCCAGAGGAAGAGGGTGATTTTGGGCCAATGCCTGAGGTTCCAAATCTTTCGCCAGACCATCCGAGTAGGTGCCAGGTTCGGTTGAATCTTGATGTGGTAAGCTTCGCTAGTGTTGAAGGTGCCTCTCAGCCTATAGCCCCATCGCAGAATATCCTCTCTCGTGAGCTTGGGGATCTTTCATTTGAGCATTTCGATCTGATAGGGACCCAAATCCACGTAGTCGTCTAGGTGCATGCATTGTCTGTCCATAAGCCAATGCCTCCAGGTGTTGTCTTGTGGGTCATCCTTCCAGTAATCGACCACTTTTATCAGGCCTATCTATGTGGCTGGAGCACTGATTTTCTCTGCCCAATCTTCCTGGTCCAGAGTGGGCCATTGCTGCCAGGAATCTTTCCAAAATAAGGTTGTTTTCCCGTTCTTGACTTCCCAAAAGGCGTGCTGGGTAATGAGGAGTCTATTTTGCTTGGCTGCTGCCCAGATTAAAGACCCGGGTGTGTCCCCATTCTAGTGGATAAGATTCTTCTTGGCTACCTCAGGTGCATATTTCTTCCTCCATAAGCGTGCCCAGAGGTCCTTAGGTTTCTTGAGCCATCTCCACCAGATTTTGGCACTCATGACCTTATTCATGAGGCCAGGATCTCATAGTCCGAGACCTCCCTGCTCCTTGGACTGGTAGAGCTTGTCCCAGCTGATGAGTGCTATTTTCTTTCCTGTGTTGAGACCTTGCCAGAGGAAATTCCTTTGTAAGCTTTTTATCATTGACAAAACAAAGTTAGGGGCCGCCAGCACCGAGAAGAGATAAGTGGGAAGGGCCTGGAGAACAGCGCGGAGGAGAGTGAGCCGGCTTGGAAGGTTAAGAACTCTAAGGGTCCAAGAAGAGAGCTTCTTGGTGAAAGAAGAGAGCAAATGCTCCCAAGAGGAGTTTCGAAGGGCGTTATCGATCAAAGGGATTCCCAGGTATTTGGACAGAAGGGAGCTTCTTTGGAAGCCTAAGAGATCAGAGATATGGCATTGTACAAGAGGGAGCGTATTAAAGAAGAAGATAAGGGATTTGTCTTTATTACAGTCTAGCCCAGAGGCTTCCGAGAATGTCTGGAGGATCTGGAGAATAGAGTTTTCCTCCCTGACCGTGGGAGTGCCCATTAGTAGCGTGTCATCCACAAATTGACTATGTGAAATAGGAGGTGAGATGCCATGCAGCGGTACGCCTGCCAGAGTGCCATTTGCGACTGCCACTTGAATGCTTCGACTGAGGCCTTCTGCCATGATAATGAAAAGGAAGGGGGATAGGGGGTCTCCCTGTCTGATTCCCCATGAGGGGGTGAAGGGGCGAGAGGGGACACCATTAACAAGAATAGAGAAGAATGTCGTAGAGGTGAGGTTCAAGATCCAAGTCACCCAAAGTTTGTCAAAGCCAAAAGCAAGGAGCAATTCCTTCATGTAGGCCCAGCTTATATTATCAAAGGCTTTAGAGAGATCTAATTTGAGGAGCATTCCTGGAAACTTAGTTTTCTATAGAGAGTGAATCACCTCATGAGCCAGAATAACGTTGTCCAAGATTTGTCTTCCTTCTATGTAGCCAGATTGTTTCGAGGAGGTGATGGTGGGCAGAATGGGTTTGAGCCTGCGAGCTATCACCTTTGTTAGAAGTTTGTAAATGACGTTGCAAAGGGAAATGGGTCTGAACTGCTTGGGGTGGTGGGCCTGCCCCTCTTTGGGTAGGAGAGTTAGGAAGGTAGCGTTAAGAGCTTGAAGGACCTGTCCAATAGTGTGGGAGTCCTCTATAATCTCCCAGACCTCTACTCTGATCATTGGCCAACAGTGGTGGAAAAAATCACTTGTAAATCCATCTGGGCCAGGGATCTTACCCTTCGATGTGTCTTGCAGTGCTTGTTCCACCTCCTCTATGGTGATGGGCTGAAGTAGAGCCAATTTTTTCTCTCTTGTGACCAAGGCTGGCACATGTTGCGTTATTTTGGCTATGGCTTCTGATCTGTTCGCAGAGGGCTCTGTGAGGAGGTTCTTATAGTAGCCAGTCAGTGTTGTTTCCATATCGTCATGGGTAAGAATATGCTCACCGGTGTCAGAGGTTAAATGCATGATTCTATTGGAGTGGCGGCGTTGCATGACAGATCTGTGGAAGAACTTAGTGTTGTGATCCCCTTCCTTGAGCCACTGGATGCGGGATTTCTGCTTCCATAGAATCTCTTCCTCTGCTTTCCTGGCGGCCAATTGTTGTGCAATTGTTGCTTCCTGTATTTTAAATTCATCCGTTAAGCCTTGCATCCGGATCTGGGTTTGGATCGTCTCCATTTTCTCTGACAGTTGTCTTTGGGATTCAAAGATGTTGCCAAAGGTGTGCTTATTCCAGGTCTTAATGAGTTGTTTAAGGTTTTTTAACTTTTTCTTAAACCTAAACATTTTTTAGCCTTGCGTGACCTCTGCCTGTCTCCACCAGCTGTGGATCTTGGCTTGGAAATCTGGATGATTGAGACAAAATTATTCGAACCGAAAGGGTTTTTTCCCCGGTGACACCGGCACGTCTATCCATAGCTGGATGGGGCCAGTGGTCCGAGCCATGAATATTCAGAATAATTGCCTCCATGGCAATTCCTTCCAGCATAAGAGAGACAGAGATTAAAAAGAGATCAAGTCTGCAGGCAATCTGGTGTGATCCTATTCTTCTATTTGTCCAGGTGAAGGTGCCATTGATAGTTTCCAGGTCAATCAAGTTCAACTTGTCTATGAGGTTGTTGAAGTCATTAATGTCTCGATCCAGGTGTCGTGAGCCCCCTTTCTTCTCTTCCAGGTTTCGAATGAGGTTGTAATCTCCCCCTATGGTCCAGTGATTGTGTATTATTAGGTTGGAAAGGTATTCTAGGATTCTGAGGAAGGCCTGTTTGTCCCTTGGATTGGTTGGGCCATACACATTGGTTATGTGGCCCGGTTTTTTGGATCGTATAAGCCTGTAGTCCGCTGTAATGGACCATCTAGTGGTAATAAAGTTCTCTAGCATCACTGTGGCTGGATTCCAAATAACAGCCAGTCCTCCTGTTGTGCCTATAGAGGCTGTTGAGATTGCTTCCCCTTGCTTCCAACAGTAGGGGAGAAGCTTATCAATGTCTTTAGTTGAGCATTTCGTTTCCTGAAGTAATAATACATTCGGTTTCTCTGCAAAGATCAGATCCCGTAGCAATTTTTGCTTGCTACGTCCGTTGACTCTTCTAATATTCCAATATACAATCTTCATGATGATGAGGGGGTAGGGAGAGGAGGAAAACTGTCTGAAATTAAATGGATTCGCCCTGAATTGACCATAAAATGTCCTATTTCCTGTATGAGTTTATTTGTATACTTTCTACCTCTTTTCTTGTCGTCTTTCTGGTTTTTAACCTGGGTCTTCGATTGACTTCCATGTATCCCTAATCCCTTGTTGGATCGCACTAAGGAACCGGCGGAGGAGTTAAGAAAAACCTTATGTACTTTCCGCAGTTGGTCCCGGGGTATAGTGTACAGTTTTTGCTGTCTGTATCCATGTTCTAGATGTTCCAAGTCCACCCCAGCCAGGTCTTTCTCTTTGGTATCCATGTCAGCGTCCCCGTCTTCAACTTCCAAGAGATCATGCGGGTCCCCTGCTATGGTTTGTGGGGATTGATCAACCTCCTTTCCTTGTGATGGTCGATTCTCCTCCTGGCCCTCAGTAAGGGATGGATTATCCGTAGGGGGCTCCCTGGAAGTTATTTGGGTTGGAGGGTCCTCGGGTTGATCCTGTAAAATAACAAATTTGTTACTAGTAGAGGGATCTTTACTTACTTGGTTTTGCTGCCTCCTCACGGCTTGTCGCCTTTTCCCTCCCGGTTGAACGAAGCCATCCTTGTCTTTTCCGTCTTCAGCGTTTCCTTCTTTGTGAGCCACATTGAGAGGGCATTCTCTGAACAGGTGCCCATGTTCATGGCATTTCTGGCACCGAAAGGGAATGTGTTCGTAGTCAATGGTTTGAATCCAGTCTTCGTCTTGGTACTCCAGGATGATGTTTCCTGGAAATGTTTTCGCTATATTCATGTATACACAGATGCGTGCATACGAGGTATATTTCCTCTGTTTAGTAGCCTCGGAGGACTTTACATATATTTCGATAGTGTTACCTATACCAGCCAATACCTCTTCCAACCAAAACTCTTGAGGGAGAGAGTACAAGCAGATCCATACTAGAGCATGGGCGAAATCTTCTTTTTTAGGGATGAACTTATCGGTCCAGAATCTTAAGAAAAGCCTGGCTGAGTTAAAAAAATATGGTCCCCCATCAAAGATGCAAGTGCAATCCTCGAGATTGTGCAGTATGATTGTGAAAAAACCCTTTGAGCCCAGCTGTAAATCATAGTGCCCTTTTGGTTTCCACTAGTACTGGATCCATTTGATTAGATCCCTTTCTGACAGCCATAACCCTAGGAATTTCCCTACAAGGGCATGGTCTCTCATATACTGTTTTTTCTCCTCTATCCTCGGAGAGTTAACTATGTACCTCGGAGCCTACTGCGCTTGAGGGATACATTTTCCAGGGAGCCAAGGCGTCGGTGCTGTAGCAGAGGTCACTGGGTTTTCGGGTTGATGTCCATCTCGTGATCTTTGAAGGTACCTTCCGTGATGAGTGTGGCTCGTAGGTCCAGCGGTGGCTCAAAGGGCGGCTGCTTAAACCCCTCGCCGGTGCTCCCATTCGTAGTAGCATGACTGTAGGAGGCGCCCGTTTGCCCCCCTTCCTTCTAAATCATGGCCCCAGCGGGCCTAGGAGTGTGGCCATTCAGCTCAGAATCCGAAACCCTAGCCCAACAAGAATGCATGCTAGGTCTCCCTCATAGAATATGGAATTGATGCTTCTTGGTGTGTGGACCTAGTACACCTTATATTCAAGACGGGTGTCCATTTTGCTTGTGTTATGAGAAAAAAAATCTATATTTTCACAAGTACATGTTCTTCAACTTACTGTAAACATGGGCTTTTTTTTATTTACAATTTCACATTAAAGTAAAATAAAAACTTGTGAAAATTTTTGTTAGCTTTGTAAAAAAAAAAAATATATTGATATTTGATATGTCAATTTGGAAATTGTTTGACGGTATGTTCCTTAAAAATGAAATGAGTGATAATAAGTTATGTTTCCCCCAACAATGTATCTATTATTAAACTTTTGTTTTTGACAAATGAAATATACCGCAACAATCTACAAAGACTCTATTTTGTTATGACTATAGTTTTGCATCTAACAGATGAATATTATAATTTCTAGAATTTTTTTAAGTTGACCAATCTTAAAAAGTTGCATATTTTAAACACACGGTTTCCCTTACCTTGTATATATCTTAATTTTTACTTAAAAGTAAAATCTAAAAATATCATTTTGAAGAGAACAATTTACAGATTTTGAATATAATTTTTTTATAACTTTCCATTGTGTATTTTTAGAGATATGGATATTCCATTTTACTGAATCATAATGTCACCTCGAAATATTATGTAGTGAGTTTTTTACAAAATTAAATAAAATTAGATAATAAAAAAATGAAAATGAAAACAAGTTATATCCATTGAAAGTAGATTCAATTTTGAAAATGCTCGTATCAATTCCGAAACTAAATTCTGAGTATTTACAAGAGTCTGCAACCTCCAAAGTTCAAGCAAATTGGAGAGATTTCTCAGGTTCCTGCGAATAGTCTCATTTGTCATGTTTGAGCTGGAACAATATTTCGACCGAAAAATATTTTGTTGAGTCAAAATATATATTTTTTAACGTAATCCGTGAAAAATAAACATATTCCTCATGTTTTGGTCGAACAATAGTTTATTTAGTCGAAAGGTTGGTAAGAGAATTTCGTCGGCCAAGAAAAAATGACGCGACGCATCTTTTCATTTTAGTTGGTACCAAATCCTATAAATACACTTTTGACCAAACCAATTTTACACAATTCACTCGTAAGTCTGTTCATTACATACCTATGAATTCTACCTATAAATTTATTAATATCGCAAAATGTTTTATGAAAGGGATATTTAGATTACATGGAATTCCTAAAATGGTGATTTGACATAGAGATGTCAAGTTTACATAAAAATTATGGAAGACATTGTTTCCATGTCTAGAAACTAATTTGAATTTCAGTACAAGTTATCATCCATAAACAAATGGAAAAACAGAATGTACAAACCAGATTATTGAAGATATGTTACACATATAAGTAAGAGAGAAACCAACTAAGTGGGAATAGTACCTACACTTAGTCTAATTCACATACAATAACAATTATCAAGCCTCAACAAAAATGAGCCCCTTAAATGTCTTATATGGAAAAAAATGTATGACTCACATAATTTGGGATAATCTGGTTGACCGAATTATGATTGGACCAAAAATGCTCCAAGAAATGGAACAAATAGTCAAGAGGGTGCAACTAAATTTAAAATTCGCACACAATCGACATAAATGTTATGGAGATCAGAAAAGACGACATAAATAATTTAATGTTGAAGAACATGTATACCTTAAAATTAAAGTAAAAGGATTTCGTTAAAATTAGGAAGATGTTCCAAGTTGGCACTAAGGCTTTGCGGGCCTTTCGAAGTACTAGCTCGAATTGGACTAGTGGCATACCAACTAGCGCTTCTTGCTAACTTGAAAATTCATAACGTTTTTCATGTTTCATTGTTAAAAAAGTATATTCATGATCCTAGTCAAATTGTTGATTGGAACATGGTGCAGATGGACCCAGAACACAAGTGTCAAGAGAAAAATCTATGCATTCTTGACAGGAAAGAAACAATACTTCGGAACATAGTCACCACCTAGGTAAAAGTGCAATGGAAACACTTTAGTCCCTTGGAGGCTACTTGGGAGTTGGAGGATGACATTAGGAAAATATATCCAACTCTATTCCAAGAGGTGACTAGTAGAAAGTACTAACACCAAGAATGTTGTTATCTTTAAGGGGGAGAGGATGTGACATCCTCAAATATACTTTTATTTATTTAATAATTTCCATTTGAGGAAATTCGTACATGACTTTTTAAAGACATTTGACTGTTATTATTTAATTTATTATGCAGTATTGGACTTGCCAATGCCCTCTACAAAGAGATGTAAGAGATCATATTTTTTTTAATAAAAAATGTAGGAAATAGATGGAACAACTAGGTTAGAAGATATGACTATGACTCCATGAGTGGTGAACATGATGGAACTATCTCAGAGCATGAACATAGTCATCACCTAAGTAAAAGTGAAATGGAATTACTTTAGTCCTTTGGAGGCTACTTGGGAGTTGGAGGACGATATGAGGAAAGTATATCCAACTCTATTCCAAGAGGTTACTAGTAGCAAGTACTAACACCAAGGACATACATTGTTATCTTTAAGGCGGAGAGGATGTGACATCCTCAAATATATATTTTTTTATTTAATAATTTCCATTTGAGGAAATTCGTATTTGACTTTTTTAAGACATTTGACTGTTATTATTTAATTTATTATGCAATATTTGGACTTGCCAACTGCCCTCTACAAAGAGATGAAAGAGACCATATTTTTTTTAATAAAAAATGCACATTGGATAAGTAGTGGGGTACATTGGATAAGGAGTGGAGCTCCATTCTCCCTTATGGAGTCATATTCAAGCTTAGAGGTACATTGGATAAGGAGTGGAGCTCGGTTCTCCCTTATGGAGTTATATTTAAACTTGGGGGTCATCAAGAAAAGTAATTTGGTTGTTCAAAATCTATCGTTGGGTGGAACATGGTTTTTTCATTTGTTTCCAATCAGTCCATATATGTATACCTAGTAATCAATATACATGTTTATATTTCATATGTCTATTTTACTTGCAAATTTTGTACTATGGAAAAATTATTGTATGGTTAAAAGGAATGTTTGCACTTTGCATGTATTTTTCAATTGCAGTGTTAAACTTCTACATTACAGAGTAAAAGGGTAGAAACAAACAGGATATGACAATTAGACTAAAATATTTTAACCCGTATTATTGGTGATAGGTATTATAAACCTGGTTGATAATACAACTATAATACATAACAGAGAGACGTTTGAATCCGACTTGAAGTAAAAGCACTCATAATTCAATCATATATAAAACCACCGATAATCACCCTGTTTTCTCTCGAATAAAATTCAAAGTTTTCGGAGAGAAAAAGTATCTACTGCTTACACACACATTGAAGAATGTATCTAAACCCTATTTTAAAGTTGTAAATAATATGAAATAGGTTTCCTAATTTTCTCAAGGAAGAATCCCTTTAGAGTAACAAGCTAATCGAAATTCATTCACAGACTTTACAGGAGAGATACACATGTAGATCCTTACGTTGGAACCCAAATACCTTGGTTGGTGCAGAAAAATTATCTGTAGTTTTTAACCTATAGACAGTGAAACAAAAGTGATTAGTATAGAATTATTTTGAATATTCGATTAAGGAAATATCAATTGAAATCCATTTTACCTCACTGTCTTAAGTTCATTTCGACCTATGGGCTCCGTGTTATGAAAATCTCCCTCAAGTAAAGGAAACATATCAATCGTTAGTATTACTTCACAGATAAGAGCTAATGGTAGCATCAATTTATAGAAATAAACAAGAGAAAATATTATTTGCCTGTGTTGTCTCCTCGCTCTAGTTTGGAACTCTCTAGGAAGTCGGTGAAAATCATTTCGTGGAAGACTTTCCAGAATTTCCTGATGGGTTCCCTCACAAGTATAATAGGGACACATCATTAAAAACATGACAAACAAAATTGTGAAATATAATACCAAAATCAAAGATACTAAGAGTTAAATTGTAAATAAATATATTATATAATTACATTTCAGAGATCTTATTAGAAACACAACGAGCATATGATTGACGTATTAATAAATATAAATTCAAAGAATTTTACAGGAAGAATTGTAACCAAAGAATACCAAACACAGAGTAAACTAACCAAAGTATTTGCAAACCTTCTTTCCTCTGCTAGAACATTACATAGGAATATGTCACATACATATGAGAGACCTTGGCTTAGACTCTACTCTGGCAAAGTGTTCTCAACATCAAAACTATAAAGACGTAGTATGGTTCGAATATTAAAGCATTTCCAAAATCTGGGTGGAGAAAAACCTTAGAGATTTAGTTAAATCA
The DNA here is from genome assembly GCA_009831015.1 of Picea engelmannii. Lineage (NCBI taxonomy): Eukaryota > Viridiplantae > Streptophyta > Pinopsida > Pinales > Pinaceae > Picea > Picea engelmannii. The sequence continues at coordinate 6,333 of ML790620.1, read as the reverse complement.
CAGTGATGTTGCTGCTAAGTCTCATAATAAGAATGATTATTTTCATATAAGAAAATGCTATCTACACTAAAGCATTTCTTTGTCGTTAGAGTAACAATTATCAATTGGATAAATATAGTCCATGGATTTAAAAATAAAATCATAGCCAGAGCAGGGTAAGCGATGCTATATGATAGCGTATTTTTTTTATAAAAGAACCATATCCATTATTACACTCTGCAAATTACCTCTATCAAGAGATCAAACCCTACGAAAAAATCCTACAGTAGGCCTGAGATTTAGAGTTAAATTTTTATTTTTATTTTAAGGCAATGGCCCTGTTGTAATTCTTAGAATAAAGGATAACCCGGAAAACGAAATAAAAATGTTTTCTACTCTATGTCTCCTAAATAACTTAGGATAGTACAGAAATTCGATGAAGCCATTGAAGTGTACCTGGAACCTCGACTGCAAGCAGAACATATCATTTTCACTAACTTTAAATGTTGCATCTCGTAAGAATATCAGATGGGAGGAAAGTGTGAATATGCAGACAAGGACAACCAGTGAAGCATTCTAGAATACCCTATTGCATTAGGAAAGGCAAGTCTAACAAAACCTTTTGGTTGAGATACAAATCTTGAGAGTTTACAACCAGCAATATGCAAGTCCCTTTTGGTTGAGATACAAATCTTGAGAGTTTACAACCAGCAATATGCAAGTCCCTTTTGGTTGAGATACAAATCTTGAGAGTTTACAACCAGCAATATGCAGTCTGCTGCAGAGTCTGTCTTTAAGATAGTAAATACATCTTCTAATATATCTCAACATATATACCAAGACAATCCTGCAACATTAAAGACTTTTCAGCATGATGCATATTGTTCGTCTAGAGTTTTCCCTTGAGCCCATCACTTGTACAAGCTACAAAATGAAAGGTAGGCGTTACTTCCAAAGTAAGGAAAGCCATGTGAAAGGTTAAACATGGACTTATTTGGTTGGTGGACTTATTTGATTGGTGCAAGTGATATATACACCGTCTAATATATCCAAATTATTTGGTTGGTGCAAACCACAAGGTGCCAAACTGAGCATACAAGATTTTATTAGGCAGTGGGATTTGAACTCATCAGTAGTGATATCACCTTAACTACGTGAAAGTACCTCCACGCAGTCGTAAATAGTATATTTCAGACCTATGATTTTCCACGCAATTGATTCAAGCTCTTTGGAAGTTTGGAGCTATTCCAATTCCACCTCAGTGTCATAGAATGAAACCATGAAGGTTTAATTAGTTTTTACCATCGTATGGTCTGAGAACTATACGAATTAAATCGTCCATGGCTCATAACAAAAGTTTTATGTGACTATGGTTGTGATACGTATAGACCTCAAATGAGTTAGGATTAATTTTAATTCTTTATGATAATGATGTTTATATATATAGGTTACTTTCTAAGCTGCTAATTGTACCTTAATATAAGCTTGTAAAGCCTCTGGATGAATTGCTAGTACGACCAATGAGTTGAACAAAATGATGTCAATTACATAAATATATTGTTGTATCTATGAAAAATCTATTGGAACCTTCAAACTCATAAAAATACATGGTTGTTTTATTATATCATTCCTTAGGAAGACTTGGATGTGGAGTAGATGATTATTTATTGTTAAAGGAAATAAAAAAATAGCATAAAATGCTTCTAGTCAAGAACAATTGTCGATAGTAGGTCGAGTCCAAAGACAAGGAACTAGATTCATGTTGTTAAAGTAGAATGGTACTAAGATCTTAGTCATTTAGAAAAAAATAAAACATATTTTAGTAGTGATAATGGGTTATGTCACAACCTCACAAAAATGGTTGGAAAGCAGTCAAACGAATTGCTCTCTATCTCAAGGGTACCACTCATTTTTGTATCAAGTATTGTCGAAGTTCATCTTTCTTGGTTAGCTTCACTGACTTTGATTGGGTTGGTGATAATGATGATTGGAATTCCACTTCTGTCTATATGTTTCGCTTCAACAATGGACCATTGGTGTGGTCATGCAATAAAGAGAAGGTATTGTCCTTGTCAACTACATAAGAAGAATATCGTGGAACCATTCACACAGGTATAGAGGTAGCTTGGATCCGCCAACTTCTAGGTGAACTTGGATTTCATGTTCATACCTCCACTAAAATCTACTGTGACAATCAGAGTGCCATTAAAGTTGCAGATAACCTTGTTTCCCATAGTAAGATGAAGCATGTTGATCTCCATGCTCACTATTAGAGACAATTGATTTATGGGAATGTTGTCTCTCTTGAATATTGCGGAACATGTGATCAGGTTATTGATATCTTCACTAAGCCTTTAGTTGAAGCTCGATTTATCAATCTATGTATGATTCTTAGACTTCAGGAAGATGTAATTATGGAGGGGTGTCATGTTGACGTAATTTCAACTCATGAATCTCTAGAGATGTGTGTTGATGGGGGAGTGTTGGAAAACCAATTCATGATGGTTCATCACACTTCTCGTGGAATTTAACGGTGGACCAATCTACCTACATCTAGAAACATTTGTCGAGCAATCAACCAGATCTCTAAATTAGTCGATCGAGTAGTCGACAAGTCTATCGGTCGAACAATTGGCCAGCAGTCAAAGATAGTCAATTCTATGAGTTGGACGCATGGAAGGTAGGGTCAAGCATCCTTGTCAATCGAATAAACAACATAGATTTAATAGAGTGAAATCTAACAACCGACGGTTATAAGTAGAAAATATCCACCTGATTTCAAGGAAGTTGCTATTGAAGCTATAAATAGTAGACCCTATGGGTCATTATCAAAAGTGATCGACGATATTATTGTTGTATACAAGATGTTAAATATGCATTGTGATGTTCTGATCACAATGCATTGTGCTTAAGTGGTGTAATGGTGTCTTGAGACACCACCTAAAATTTGTTGTCTTCAAAATCTTATTTCCTCTTCAATTATTTGAATTATTGTTTATTTATTTCATATTAAGTAACACCTAATCCCCAACATTATCGACATCAAGTGATTAAAATTTTCATATATTTATACAATTTATTAAATATATGACAATAATAGTCCTACTTGACGTGTGCTTGCTTTTTTAACATACTCTCTTTTAAGAGTCGCACTTGATGTGTGCTTCCTTTTTTTATATATATTAATAAACAATATTAATAAAAACAATAAATTTTGGAGTTAGATCTCAAGGATCCATAATGTGCTGAAAATAATAATAAAGGAATAATAGTAAGGTTTTTTTTTTTCAAAATTTCGAGATATCACACCAATGGTGTGGTAGTGCAAGAAAGAGAAGGTAGTATCCTTGTCGACTACATAAGAATAATATCGTGGCATCATTCACACAGGTATAAAGGCGGGCTGGATCCACCAACTTCTGGGTGAACTTAGATTTCATGTTCATACCTCAAATACGATCTACTGTGACAATTAGAGTGTCATTCAAGTTTCACATAACCATGCTTCCCATAGTAATATGAATCATGTTGATCTCCATGCTCACTATTAGATACCTTTTTTTATGGGGACATTGTCTCTCTTGAATATTGCGAAACAAATGATCAGGTTGTTGATATCTTCACTACACCTTTATTTGAAGACCGATTTGTCAATCTATGTACAATGCTTTGAATTCAAGAAGATGCAATTATGGAAGGGTGTCATGATGACGTAATTTCACCTCATGAATCTCTAAAGTTGTGTGTTGATGGGTGAGTGATGGAACATCAAGTCACAATGGTTCATCACACTTCTTGTGGAATCAGATAGTTGGGCGGTCGACCTACATCTGGAAACAGTCAGTCAAGCAATCAACCAGATCTCTACATCAATCGATCAAGTAGTTGATAAGTTTGTCGCTCGGACAATCGACCAACAATCAAATAATATCAGTTGGTGGATTGACCAAATGAGCAATAAACTACGATCTGGATGCATGGATGGTCAAGTCAAGCAACATTTTCAATCAACTAAACAACACAAATTTAATGGAGTCAAATCTAACAATCGATGGTTATATGTGGACAATATCCTCCCGATTTGAAGGAAGTTGGTTATATCTTCAAGCTATAAATAGCGGACCCTATGGATCATTATCAAAAATCCATTGGTGATATTGTTGTTGGATACAATATGTCCAATATGCATTGTGAGGTTCTAATCACAATGAGTTTTTCTTAAGTGTTGTAATGGTTTCTTTAGACACCGCCTTTTTTTGTCTTCAAAATATTATTCTCTCTTCAATTATTTGAAGTTTTGTTTATTTGTTTCATATCAGGTGGCACCTAATCCACAACATTATTGAAATCAAGTGATTAAAATTTTCATATATTTATGTAATCTATTCAATTTTTTTTAATAAATTGTTAGAACCTTTAATATAAATCATCTCAATAAAATCAATAGAATTAAATATTCATAACCCATGTCCTAGCAATTATAATTATTTTCATATATTTACTAGTATTATACTATGTATACCAATGTTTGTTTTGGGTGATTGTAAATATTTTTTATATATGAATCTTTCACTCTAGTTGGTAGCTTCAATCCCATACCACCACTTCTTAGCTTGTCTTTTACATCTGGATCTCCTCAACGTTTCTAGCAGGTAACAACTCTTCATCACAAGAGGCTAATTATAAGTACACAAGTGCATTTGATGGTGGCTAGGGTAGGATTTTCATTCGTGTATACCATGTTACTAGATAGGTTTATACCATATACAAAATAACACTCAAATTTATTTATCTTATAAAGAAATTAAAAAGTCTTATTTTTTCAAAATTCTAAAAGCAAATAATAACTAAAACCTTAACTTTTGTAAAAGTCATTAAGGAGATTTTATTGTACATGTAATCCTTATATTCTAACATAACTACTAAATGAAATCAAGTGATAGAAATTTTCATATATTTATGTAATCTATTTAATTTTTTTCAATATGCATGTTAAAACCCTTAATATAAATAATATCAATGTAATTTATAAAATAAAATATTGATAATCCATGTTTTAACAATTACTATTCTTTTCATATATTTAGTTATCTACAAATCATATGGATCCTAAAGATAATACGAATGTTCTAAGTGTTGACCCCCACCCATTCAATCTCATAAGTTAAGGCAGTGGTTTCTAAATCCAAGAGGGCAGTTCCAACGATTAAGTAATCCAAGACTGACTTGACTGTGATAAAAAGATATTATATACCAATATTTTGATGTTTTAAATGATTGTAAATCTCTCTCTCTCTTTTTTGGGTCTAAAATTTAAATGTTACCATTTCATGTGACATAACTTAGAGGCACTATTAGTTTGGAAGAATAACTTAAAATAGTCTCTATTTCAATTTTTTTTCCATTTTATTACTTAGAGTTTTTATTTCGTTAAGTTTGTTAATGTGTCTATTTCAATATTTGTTCATTTTATTTGTTAGAGTTTTTATTTCATTAAGTTTGTTAATCTGTCGATTTCAATTTTTGTTCATTTTATTTGTTAGAGTTTTTGTTAATTTGTTTACTATTTGTGATGCATTAACTGCAAATGCAATTTGCTTGACAAAGAGAGATATGAGATCATTGTAAGAATTGTTTACGAGATAGTGGTTGGGTTGGGTTATCTTCCTGAAGAGTTTATAAATTATATTAGAATCATTAAGAGATAGTAAATGATAAATAAAAATGGAAAATTTAATTATAAACAAAAATGAAAAATAAACTAAATTCTTCCTTAAAAAACTATATTCAATTTATATAAATTCTTTAAATAAAAATGGAAAATAAACTAAATTCTTCCCTTAAAAAACTATATTCAATTTATATAAATTCTTTATCACGTCCGTAACGATTCACTTTTTTTTTCCAAATTCTTTTCGACTACGTATCGATTCAAAATTTTATTACAAATGCCGTGAATATCGACTAAACTTAAAATTTCAACTATATCATACGGAAAGTACTCCAAAATCCTATCCACTTTCCCAGTCGGGTTGTAGTTGACAATCGATCAGTGGGGTTGTAATTGATAACCGATGAATTCAAGGCAATAAACATAGTACTTGCGTTGTTGCCGTCCATACAAAGCTTGTTCATCTTCAATGGAATGCTACTTCATCTTGCTTTCTGCATCGGTTTTTCACACTGGCGATGGATACGTGTAAGACAATCAACAGGTGTCTGGAAATTTCTAGAAGTTTGGTTTTGGAGTACGAAATGAGAGAAATCCATGGAAGAATGTAAAAGTTTGGTTGGGAGTACGAAATGAGAGAAATCCATAAGAAAATATAAATATGCAATCCGATTAATGTATCC
>ML790619.1:424781-474943 GCA_009831015.1 Picea engelmannii | reverse complement strand
AGATGGCAAGATGGCAAGAGCAAGAGAGTGGGAGTGAAGTGAAATTCCAGTATAGTAACACTAGCTCAAAGAATGGTGAGTTGGGAGTGAGGAGAGGGATCTATTTATACTTGGAGAGGAAAACCTACCTCTCTTGGATCAATTTCAAGTGTCCACCACCAAGCATAAGAGTAGATCTCAAGGCTAGGGCACACCATCTAGGGTTTGAAAGCTAGATCTAGGGTGTAGAAAAAGGTAAGAGGTGTTGGGATCAAGCAAAGAGGTGTGGGAGGACTTGGGATTGATGCCAAGGAAGGTGAGAGGTCTCAAATAATTTTTTAAAAAATCATTTGTGGAGTTTCTATAAGAGGGGGGCGTAACTCCTCTTGGAGGGGGCAAAAAAAGGGTGAAAATGAAGAAATGGAGGCGAATTAATGAGAAAAAAGGAGTGGGATCATCCTAGGAGGTGATGTGGAGGTAAAAGGGAGTCATAACTCATGAGAGGGGGGCCCAAATAAGTCATAACAACCTCCACCAAGGAAAAATGTCAATCCCCCTAGGGGGCCATAATTTTTTAGTATAGAAGGCGGGTAAGGGGTTAGAATAGGTTGGAAAAGGTTGGGATGGTTAGGTAAATTCTAATATTTCTCTTTTACACCTTCAAACTCACCCATTAACTAGTTTTTACAAAAATTACAAAAATGACTTAGCAATTAAAATTGTTGTTTTGACTGACTTTGACTCCGGGTGGACAAATGCATAGCAAACTTTGTCCGACTAAGCTGAAACTTGGTCTATGGGTGTAGGGGGTGCCTTTCCATTTATTTTGAGCACAAATACCCCTATCAAAAACCCAAAGACCCAGTTTTTACAATATTTGCTCAAAAACATTTAATTAATTAAATAATTAAAATTTCAACCTTAGGAAAATTAATTAATTTTAATTAATTAAAAAAAACCTATCTAGACTCGACGAAATTCCGTGAAACTTTCTACAATGTCTAGCATGGTCATTTACATCATTCCTAAACAATAGCTACCAAAGGATGAGACCATTAGAACGTCGTTCACCACTTTGGAGGAATTATTGCATGTGTGAGGGAAAAACTCATGGGAAATCAACCAGGCTGAAAAGCCCAGTTGACAACCTGAGGATAAAAAACCCTCGGTGAAAATAACTCTCCCAATGAAAACATCCCAAGGTACCTGACCTAACTATGATCCATGCAGACTTATTACATTATTAACCCATGCAAGGGTGCGGAAATTTCGTTTACAAAATTTTGTGTTGGAGCATCAAATGCCCAAGTAGAACCAATATTGTCTTCAACATACTTGCATTTGATGATGCATACTTCATGGCACATGAGTTGACCCCCTAGCTGAATAGGCGGTCAACAGTGTGCAAGTTGTAAAAGACACTATTTGAAGTTTGGACTTAGGTATGCACATAGAGCCTATTATTTGAAGATTGATGACCACTTTAGGGCCAATAGGTTTAGGGAAAAATCCATTAGATCCAAATTTATACTTAAATTGAAAGGTGATGGCATTGGAATTACTGATTATTGTAGTGTTGTATGTAGATGATATAATGCTTACAAATAACATATAGATGAGTGAAGAATTGTGAGGTGTGGAAATCCTTTGAATGACAGATTTTGGCATACTTCATTATTGTTTAGGAGTGAAAGTATGGAATATGGATGACAACATCTTTATGTCCCAAACCAAGTATGTGTAGGAAACATTAAAAATATTTGATATGGTAGATTGCAAGTCATTGGAAAGTCCTATTGAAACAAGAATGACTTTATGAACTTCTAAAGATGCAAAGCCAACATATGCAACTTTATACAATGAGCTAATAGGGAATTTGATCTACCCCGTTACTACTAGGTCAATTTTGTGTTATTTAGTTTGGAATTTCTTGCAGTGTATGGCAAGTCCAAATATGTTCATTGGAAAGTGACAATGAGAATTCTAAGGTATGTGAAGGGTGCACTACATTATGAACTTGAGTACATGCAATGTGAGGACTTCAAATTGTATGGGTACATAGATTTGGATTTGGTAGGTTGCATTGGTGAGAGAACGTCTACCATAGGTTAATTATTCAACATGAGATCAAGAGTAATCTCATGGGTGAGTAAAAGGACCCAACAAATGTATTGTAAGAAAACTACTATGCATCTATTAGTGTAACATGTCTTAGAAGGATTCTAGTTGATGTCAATATTCAACATACTTAAGCCCAAATCTTTATTTTGATTATCAGAGTGTGATTTAGCTCATGAAGAACCTAACTCTTCATGAGGATCTAACACAATGATGAGCCACACCACCACTTCATTAGAGAGAAATCTAACTTGAAGTTGTGTACCTTAGAGGCAGCAAACTAATTTTGGGTTGGTTGTCTATTTTTTCTTGGAGGATAATTCTTATTCTCAATTGTCCAATTTTGGGATAATTTTTGCGCTATAAATATGTATTCCTATGCAATACAAAATCAACAGAGTTTAGTGTGAACATATTTTGTCTTCTCATGCATACGTGCTAAAAAATAACTTGTAGATGGAGGACATAAACTTGTCTCCTCATGAGATATACTTGTATGAGGCTATGGTGCACTATTATTATGGATGAATTTGTTGATTATTACAGTTGCGTGAGACATCCTCCAAGACACAGACTGAGTGATTCGACCTGAGAGAAATCCCGTGATTTGGGTGTGCCCATGATTTGGGTGTGTGGTTCCTCTTTGAGACGGAGAAGGAACATTATGTGCCCATGTGTGGGGTGAGGAAGCCCATGAGTTGGGTGTGTGGTTCCTCTCTGAGACAAAGATGGAATGTTGTGTGCCCTGTGTGGGGTGAGGAAGCCCATGAGCTGGGTGTGTGGTTCCTATTTGAGACAGAGATGGAATGTTGTGTGACCCTGTGTAGGGAATCCCATGAGTTGGGTTTCTCGTTCTCTCTGAAATGGAGATGAAACGTTGTGTGCCCCTAAGAAGGGAAGATACCCATGAGATGGGTGTATCGTTTGAGATGAAACGATGTGTACCCCTGTGAGGGGTGAAGGAGCCCATGTGATGGGTTTACTGTTCTCCTCTATGCAGAGAGTTGAGATGATGTGATACTCCATATGATTCTCCTGTGTAACGCAATAAGAAAGAGATTTGTTGAGTTGGGCATGCATGTGGCTGAGCATAGGTGAACGTGATGATGAAACAATGTATTGGCCTCCTCTGTGTAGAGAGTTGAGATGATGTGATACTCCAGATGATTCTCTTGTGTAACAGAGTGAGAAAGAGATCTGTTGAGTTGGACATCCCTGTGGCAGAGCACAGGTGAACGTGATCCTAGTGGTTGAGCACTAGTGAGTGTGGCTCTCCTGTGAGACGCAATGAGATAGAGATGTGGACATCCCTGTGGCTGAGCACAGATGAATGTGCCCCTAGTGGCTGAGCACTAGTGGGTGTATGAGATCCCTTGCTATATTTTCCAAGAGTCAGACTTACCTATAACCCTATTTGTGATGTAAAGGGTACAGGTCGACCCCACCATAATGTAAAAGATAATTAATGTAAAAGTTAATTAATGTGGTAATTATTAATTATATTTTGAGTTATTGAGGTCAGCCCTATTGTGCCAATAGACACATCATTTGATGTGATAAGTCTTATATAAATAAAGGTGAATTCCCATTGAGTAAACACACTTATCATTGTGTCATCTCATGATTTCAGAAGTTGTGGTCTGAAATTATGAGAATTACAACACCCTCTTGTGTGCTAGGTTTGGTGATGGTATGGGAGTTCTTTATCTTTGTTACACATTATTTTGGTCACCCTAATGATGATTTCAAAAACATGTGTTCAGGCTCCCAACATGACTTTTTGCCTAAGAAAAGCAACTTCTTTCCTCCTCTACAAGGTTGCTTTTTAGAAAGGGTCCGTAGGCTGCACATATTACACAGTGCGGAATTCTATGATTTCCGCAGGCTACTCTATAGTTGGCCCACGGGATCTCTGCAGGCTGCTATATAGGCAGGGTGTGGCGGCGTTCCAAATTTAAAAGAGGAAATAGGTTTCATGAAGTTTCTAGAAGGGGAATCTCCTAGAATGTGAGGTGGCGTCCGTATGGTTGTGATCCTACTGGTTTCTCTGATTTGGTGGGATCATCCTCATCCATTTAACCACTTCACCTTCTCCTATATAATCATGGGATTCTCATGGAAAAGGTTAAGCAACATTAAGCAGAGAATTGATGAAAGAATAGGCTGAAGACTATGTGAAGAATCATGTTCCCAATGATTCTTGCGGCCTCTATTTGTCTATCAAGATTTTGTGGATTATTTTCATGCGAATTTCGGAGCAAGTGTATGTGTGTGTTGGAACGAAGGACCACTAAAAGGGAACTTGCAACATCAAGGCAATTTGGTTGTATCTTCTACTTTTCATTAATATAATATGGTGGCACATCTCTTTCTCATAAAATGATTAGTATTTTATTACATGATTCCTTGATCACATGTTTAGGTTGTCATTGAATTCTACTATTGTTGTTTTCACATTGGTTGGTTTGTGTTATTGCAGATCTGATTCCACAAGAGCACTGGAGTGAAGCAGGGACAACAAAGATATAAGGAAGCGATTCATAAGGTATGTTATCTATTCCTCCTTTGGTAGTAAACTCAATGATCACAAATTAGGGAAAGCATATTTTTCCATCTCATTTTGTTCTAGATCCAGGTGGATCTAGGGGGATTAGTTCATGTTCGCATCTACCGATTTACCCAATAACACTCTTGAAGATAGAAAAGGATTGGCTGGGTTTTCTTCCCTTGTTGAGAAGGGTTTCCCAGGTTACTTCTTGTGTTCTTGCGCATGGTTATTCTTCTTTTGATCTTGGTTTGCCGCAGTAGTTATGGTTCAAGTAAAAGTTAAACATAAAATTTAAAGAAAATGCATGAGCCATAGCTCATTGAAAATTCAACATGGTATCAGAGCAGGCTTGAAGAAGATCATTGCACATTAAAGTTAAAGGTAAGGGATGCCAAAAATCTATCATAGGTGTAAAGAGAAGAGGGTTGGACCTCCCCTTAAAATTATGTGGTAAACATTGAGGCCAGACCCCTCTTAAATCCTTGGTGAAGATTAAGGTCAGTCATAGGCTTGGCCGAGCCCTGTTGAAGACCCTAAGAGGAGACCGCAGTAAGGGAGGGGCCTCCCTAAAGCTGCCACAAAATACCCTAACAACAGACCCTTTAATGAAGAGGGGCCAGACCCTTTCTGAGGTGACAACTAAGGCTGTCGCAACCCAAAATATGAGGTAGTATCCGGATTTTTGAGGTAAAGTTTAAGGCTTTTTTTTGTCCTTATACACACTTGCAAACGTGAGCTAAGTCCGGCTCACTTAGTGTGTCCTTGGAGGCACAATGCCTAGGTTCACAGCCCACACTATCACTTTGGTCGAAACCTCTTCCTTCTAGGCTCACTCCTAGGGAAGCCAAGGGGGGTAGACCCTAGATTCTAGATGAGATTTAAAGTTAAGTTCTAGGAGTTGATTTTAATTTGTTAAGGTTTAGGGGGAGTCTAACCTATGATGCAAAAGCAACAATGCAAGATGCCAGATTAGTATGTTAAGAAAGCTCTTTCCCTAAGTCAACTAAGACTAGTGCCTAAGGTTGGGCAATGGGTCAACTAAAGTTAAAGAGTGTTTCGTTACAATGTGATTACAAAGATTACAAAGAATATTTATTCACCACAAGACTAGATACAAGTACTTACAATAAATAATGCTAAATACAAAATGATACAACACAACAAGCTAACCACGTTATTTCAATATGCAGGATTTAAAGAAGATCAAGGCATTAGCATCATAAACACATTAGGCCAAAGCATGCCCCAATAGCACTTACTCTATTGGACTGCTCCTCAATGGAAACATCAACATTCACAAGTCAAAGGAAAAATTAGAAGATTTAAAAGTCAAGGCACAAGTATTCCACAATGATTATGATACTTAGTTAACCACTAAGTATTACTTGTATCAAGAGATTTAAAGATTAGGTTCACAAGTATTAAACCATGAGATATGTCGATTTAAACCAAGGTTATCAAATACTTAGTGATTAAGGATTTTTAAGATTGAAATGATTTCATTACCCTTATTAAATGTTTCACCAAATCCAACTCCCCCGATTTCCAAATAGTTGTTGGATGCTCAAGAAGTGAGGCAATGAGGCCTACCCTAGTTGTCCAAGTCAGCCCAAAGAATTGAATTTTTATGGAAAGGACGCTCCTTCGCGCTGTGAGACCGTCCCTGGCCTATCACCTTTTTTTTCCCTCCTCAATCCCCGTTTTAGATGGTGAATATGGTAGTCTAAGGTACCCTATTAAGTCTATTAAGTTGATATATCAATTGGTTAGACTTTTAGGTGTATTTTAGAGTGTTTAGTGATTTTAAGATGCCTTAAAGTGGTGATTTATTGCCAAGGCTGAAACTCACTTCAGCTTGTTAAGTGTGTTATCTAAGCATAAGAATGAAGCATCTAACACATGTATAACAATGTAAAAGCAAGTTGAAATAACAATTTAGTTGGTCACCATGATTGCACCATTAACATGAGAAAGTTTGTTAAAGAATGTTAAAGCACAAAAGCAAGAACAACTTGCCCAAATAAGAAGTCAAGATTATCACACTTATCTTATGTTTGTTTTAAGCATCAAGATCAAAGCATTAAGTGTGAAAAGGAAAATGAAGATTTAAGTATGTACCTACACTATCAACTTATTCAACAATCGTTAAATTAGGTGTGTTGGCAAATGGCCTTAAGATATTAAAGCATGAAAGGAGAAAACCATTCACTAAACTATTAAAACATTAAGCATTTAGTGTGTTGGATTTAAGCATGTAAAAAGAGATAGATCTTAATATGACTTATGCATGCAAGTAAGTTGATTATTCCCCAAGGGCTTAAGCTAAGGATTAAAGTGTGTGAGATCTAGATATAGAATATTTAGACTTTAAAGCATAAAATATCAACAACACATATTAAAACGCTAGCCTTACTATTTGGGGTATTCCTCTCCCAAAATGTAGGCAATTATTAAATTTAGAAGCAACTTGAAAAGAGAGAGAAGGACAAGCAAGAGAAACAAGCAATCAACTCTACAAGATAGCTAACTAACCCCACATCCTAGGCTTGGAAGATGACCAACATCAACCAAACCCCGCGTTCTAGCTGTTAGAATATAATGGATACGCTCATTTTACCATTGACAATATCTCTATTGTCACCCAACCATAGGCCGAAGCCACCCTCCGAGCACCTTAACCTTGACAGAGAATCACTCTGGAAGCAAACCCTAGGCTAGATAGCCAAACAAAGGGTAGTGCACCTTTCCCCAAGGATAGCACACCAACAAGAGTTGATTAGATAGTCCAAACCCTAACCAAGAGATAGTCCAAGCCAAACTTGATCTGCTAGCTGCAGCAACTGCAATGGCAGCTCTCCTCAAACCTACGCACAAGACTGGGCACTGCAGTGTGCACAAGTTGTTGCTCTGCAATTCTGAGACTACCTACCAGAATGAGAACTGGCCTCCTGTATTTATACTAATTCTGGCTAACTGCCTAGGCCAACTTCTCATTCTGGGTATATGTTTGTTCAGTATATATTAATTCTTCTAGTCGAATTCTTCTCTTGGAGGCTAATAACCTAATATAAATTATCTTCTTGAGACGACATGTCTTCTAGGGTTATTAGCCAACTCATTAGGGTTTCTTCTTGCTTTCTGGAGTATTTTATTCTCGTCAGGTTTACACGTGGAGGTAAATACCTCCCGCAGCTACCATAATATCAACACTAGCTTGAGGAAGTTCTCAAAAATTGAAGAAGAAAATATTTTCACTTACCCTAAGCTAACCTAGGCTCACACGTGGGAGAAGACCATACCAATCCTTCTCCCAAGCCAATGAGTCACTAAAAAATCAGAAAAAAAATGTAGATCTATGCACAAGAAGCCCTAAAACTTGAAATAGAAGGTTGAGAAATAGATACCAACTTGTAGGAGGGACTTGGAGTGTTGTGTGGACGTTTTTGGGTAGCCAAATCCCCTCAACCAGATCTAAAACCTACAAAAACCAGCAAGCTATGCTTGCTGGAAATGCTACACACAACAATCAAAGTGAAGAAAAACTTTTTCTTTTTACGGCAAAAATGTGTTACAAAAAAAATTTGATGAAAAATTTAGATTTAGATGACCATTCTACTATGTTAAGTTAGCTGAAATATATATGGAATGAGCAGCAAAAGAGAATGAGTAAATGAGAGAGAAAAGAGGAGTTTATGTGTGTTTCAAGGGAGGACTCTTCCTTGAGGCATTCCCAATGAAACCCTTGAAGCCAAACCTGCAAGATCTAACAAAATGACATGCATACAATAGATAATATGGATGATCAAGCTAATAAGATGAAATACTTGCACCCTATCTAGCTAACCAACATATATAGGTCTACAAGAATACTCTTTGTAAGATCTACCTCAATAAAATACTTTACCCAAGATCTACCTATGCCATCATCATATCAAACCAAAACAATATTACCTCATGTGTAGCAAGAACAAAAGTACTTGTTTCTCTTCCAAAAATCCTCCAAAGTTTCTCTTTTATTATTACTCAAGAAAATGGATCTTGGAGAAATACTTGCTCCAAAACCCTAAGATCCAAAGAATGGAAAATGAATTAAGAAGAGAGAGAGAGAGAGTGGAAAATCAAATAGCATAACAATAACTCAAGATATGGTAAATTGGGAGTGAGGAGAGGGATCTATTTATACTTGGAGAGGCAAACTCACCCCTCTTGGATCAATGCCAAGTGTCCACCACCAAGAACAAGATGAGATCCCAAGGGTAGGGTGCACCATCTAGGGTTTGAGAAGTAGATCTAGGGTGTAGATGATTGTGGTAATGTTGGTATCAATCAAAAAGGGTAGTGGGAGGCTAGGGATATGTGCCAAGTGAGTGGAGAAACTCCAAATAAATTTTTTTTTAATTATTTTAGAATTTTCCAAGCGGGGGAGGGGGGGGGCGTAACTCCTCTAGGAGGGCGCACCACTTGGGGGAAAGGGAGGGAAAGGGAGGTAATAAATGAGGGAAATGAAGAGGGGTTGAGTTGAGGGGAGACATGGGGGGTGAGGGAAAATAAACCACAAGTGGAGGGGCCCTCACAAACTAAAAACACAAGATGCCATGTCTTACCTAGCAAGGGGGTGTAACTTCCCCTAGGGGGTGCCACTTTTTGAGTGAGATGAGTGGGTGAGGTGTGTGAAAAGGTTAAGAAAAGTGGGGATGGGTAGGATTAGGCTAGGAGTCATCTCTCTTATCTTTTTCCACCATCTATCATCCCTGTTGCTCCTGAGTTTATGTTTTAAGGCTATAAAACATATCGTCAAGGCATCCGTAAATGATTTAAAGAAATGATTTTGGGATAAGAAAACAAAGAAAGATCAGAGTAGATTCAGTTTCTCAACTGTCTCTGTCTTGCTTCCTGTTGTTCTTGGATGCTAATGTCTCACTCAATAGCAGCCCATGATCGTTCTAACTCAACTCGGTTAGTTGATGTTTGTAAAATGGTATTGAATAAATGATAAATTTGTCACAAGGCTTGGCTCTATTACAGCCTAGAGTCAACTCTTGCGACAACAATCCCTTTAACTCATTATTACAAAATTACATTCTTGCTATGTTTGGACTTTAGCAATTAAAATTGTTGTTTTTTACTGACTGACACTCCAGGTGGACAAACCCATAAAAAAAGTTGTCTGAATGAGCTGAAACTTGGTCCATGGATGTAGGGGGTGTCATTCCATTTATTTTGAGCACAAATACCCCTATCAAAAGTCCAAGGACCTAGTTTTTACAAATTTTGCTCAAAAATAATCAATTAATTAAATAATTAAACCTCCAAACTTAGGGAAATTTAATTAAAAATTAATTAATTAAAAAAAACTAATCTAGACTCAATGGAATTCCGCAAAACTTTCTAAGATGTCTCACATGGTCATTTACAATGATTCCTAACAATAGTTACCAGAAGATAAGCCCACTGGAATGCCTTTCACCACTTTGGAGGAATTATTGCAAGTGTGAGGGAAAAACTCAAGGGAAATCAATAAATCTTGTTATCGCACAGCTTGTAGCTAGGTCAAAAGGCTAGAGGATAGAGGCCAAACTGGCGTAATAGGAACCTTCCCCACCCAATGTCACCACAATGGGGAGGTTATTTCTATTTAGGGAGGTTAGCCCAAGGGAGACGTCCCCGGTAACCTAGGGTTTTGAAGAGGCCAAAGTATAAAGGTCAAAGCAGAAGTTCCTCCTCACAGGTTACCACCAAGGTCAGATAGTCCAGCTAATCAGCCAATAAAGAAGTGTATGCCCAAATGAGAATACCTGCATGGAGCAAGACAATAGAAAAACAATATATGTGCAGGCTATAATTCAGTGGGTTAGTACTTCATGCAACTATCTGACATTAATATGTAAGCAATGTAAAACAATAGATATTAATGATATCAACGTTTTATCAATATGGCAATGGAAAATATCAATTCATCAATAACTATTGAGATGATGTAGCTAACAATGTATCTAACCAATATTTTACTCAATAAATGCTTTCAACCATCATCTAATTGCTTATCATCAAAAGGTGTTGCATCAAGATGGAATAACCAAGTATGACGTCAGCCTAGTTAGGGTTAGCTAGTTAGTTAGGGTTTCAAATTTAAAAGTTTTGAGAGGTTGTTTGACCACTATCACTTCAACTTTGTGGCTCTAAGATCAGTGCCTAGGGGTAGATGGAGTCAATTAAGGAGAGGTCGCAAGATTTGAAGGGATAAAGGCTAAGGACAAGAGGAAAGGGTTCTAGAGTGTTGCAATGGCAAGGCCCTAGAATCAAAACCCTAGGGGAAAGAGGCTCACTCCGGTGTTGATTAAGCAATGCCTCGTGCTCTTTCCTCCTTCCTTAGGTCAAACTTGGCAAAACGGCTAGCATAAAATATAACTTAAAACAAGAGGATGAGGTGAGGGGGAGTGTTGCAATGGCAAGGCTCTATCACCAAACCCTAGAAGATGGATGGTCCTAGGTGTAGATAACCTAGGCCTAGGACGTTCCCTCCTTCTTAACCTTTAAAAATCACATCTAGCACAAGGGAAAAAGTAAAGAGAGTGTAGCAAAGGCTAGGCTCTTCCTTCCTTTTTCAATGGCTGAATATTTCTCTCTAAGGGGACATGAAACAACGACCTTCTTGTGTGCTTGTCACCTAGGGTTTTGAATCAGCAAATTTATAAGTAAATATAAGAATACAAACCTACAACCATTCAATTACGAAGTTTTTCAGAAAATACACTTACATATCATGAAGAAAAAGCATGCGCAAACCCTAGTTGTAAACCTTCCTTCAAGAGAAATGCCAAATATGCCAAGAAAATCCTTCCATCGACAAGTGCGCCTCACTTTAAAAGACCAAATACCCAACTAGGGCACAAAAATCAGACCTCACAAGAGAGTGAGTTGTGTGTTATTCTCAAAATGAGGGAAAAACTCCTCAATATATATTGTATCATGACCTCTAATTAAAATTAGGTCATTAAAAATAACCGACAAGGCTACAAACCAAAAACATATTGTTTTTACATTAAATTGTTAAATCAAATCCCTAAATGAGCATAAGCAAGACGTCAAGCCCTACTGAGGGAGACGTTGGCCCCTTTTTAGGGCAAATGCAACACAAAATGACAAGCGTTGGCCCTCTTTGGGCCTCCAAACCCTGCCACACGTGCCAGCTGCCCTATCAAACTGCCACACTCTCAAGATGACGTCAATGGCTCCTAGGTGATGTCCTGGGCCATCAAAGGGAGATGTTCCACCTGAAGTGGGTCAACCCCCCTCGGCTAGGCTCAACCAAAGTGTCCCGGATGGAACGTCCTTCTTCTTCTCAGGTGCAAAAGATCAATCAAGCACTATCCAGTCTCTATCCCTGATGGGGTCCCAACAACCATCTAATGGGCTCTTCATCCCCATGGAGGTTCAAACTAATCATATTCCCATGTGTACCGGTCCAACTGGTACATGTCCGTCGGGCATGGTCCTGCACATCAAAAACTTCACCCTCCATGGGCTCATTAGTCACAGGGATCATAGAAATGTCAATCACATTTCATCATTAATGTTATCAAATATATGCATAAGAACCCTGATATATCATTCAATAGCTCAAAGATATTACAAAGACCTACAATACAAAACCGAAGAAAAAGACAAAATACCTTATTGGGCTAGTATCCATAAGGAAAGGAAAGTCTCCAAGGAGTATCATCCAAGCCATGTAAAATGAGGTGATGCAGTCAAAGGATGTCTAGACATACGGGTAGAGTGAGAGACAGGGATGCATGATATTACCTGTGGGTGCCTTTGTAGAAGGCGAGTTGTACCTGTCATGGATGAAATTCTTTCCAAACCCTTTATTGCCTTTATTCTTTTCTTTTCTTTATTTGTTTTTTTCTTGTTTATTTCAAGGACTAACTAGAGGACACTGCCTTGGCATGGTGACCAGAGTTGACAGTGTTACCCACAAGCACTTTCACAGAGATGATAAGGCTAGCTCGTGACGAGACCCCCTTTCCCTTGGCCATGCAACCAAAGGTCACTGCCTTGGCGTGGTAACCAGATAGTGGCAATGTCATACTGTTAGGTACCCATGAACATAATAGGCTGGCTCATGATGAGAACCCCTATCCTCTTAGCTAGGTCTTGTTTTGTTATTTTTCTTAGGGCCCCTCTTATTTCTTACTGAGAGGCTTTTTATTGCCTTCTCGGGGATCCCTGGGCGAGGCATCTCTAGGTTTCATTTTTATGGCTTTTATCTTTTACTAGTTGCTTTTACCTTTTGGGCCTTTAGCCCCTTCTTCCCACGAGATAAGGTGCAATCCCCATAAACAGATCATCCTAATGCCCGAACTAGGGGAATGGGATAGATGACTGGGAGATAAGATGTAAAAGTGATGATATGATGGGAGCGGACAATGGCTCTTCAGAAATCCCCCCGGTAGCAAACCAAAACCTATGGGTACATGCTTGCTAGGACACCCTGTCAATTCCCCCAACCATGGTCAAGTGGGTTAATGTAAGATCCAAGACTTTGTTAGAAATAAAAGGAGTAAGAGGCATATATCTAAAGGTTATAATGACCAAAAGTGACACATACCATGATACCTGGACTAATTACCTCATGGAGCAAGAGTCTTCTCCAATACAAGTCCAAGCCGAAGGTGATGGATGTTGCTACTGTTGACAGGATGAGTCCAATGAAAGAGAAGAAATATGGGCCCTCCAGGGCCATGCTTAGGTCAATCCTGCTCTCGGTGCTCCATGTCTAGGACCCGTGGGCCTTGAGACATGATCTCCCAGTTATCCCTAGAAATAGGGGATAACAAGGCTGAAAATCCCAATTGATAACCTGAGGATAAAAAACCCTCGGTGAAAGGAACTCTCCCAGTGAACCGATCCCAAGGTAACTGACCTAGACATGATCCATGCAGACCTATTACATTATTGACCCACATAGAGGTGCGGAAATTCCAGTTACAAAAAGAAGTGTTGGGGCCAAAAATGCCCTGTAGAATCAAAAGTCTTCGACAAATGAGCATCTGATGATGCATCTCTTCATATGATGATGCGGTCAACAAGGCTTCCACAACCAGTAGAACCCCTACGATAGGGACCATAAAACATGTATGCAAACCTGGTTGAGGCTACTGCATCCATAAAGAAAATTGTAGATTGTGAGGGAGCCATCATTTGACAGTCCCGAGGCTAATTCATTGACAGATATGAGGTACATATCTAAGCAGGGTTAAGAGGAAATTTTGGGTAGTATTGGGGGTTGTTACAACCAATGTTGTATATGTCATTTTGGGGAAAGTGTCGGGGAGGGTCCGGAATGTAACTTCTTGGCGACATCGTCGGAAAATATCGGAATATCTCGGAAAATGTCGCAAGACCTCAAAAAAATACAAAAACACTCATTTTTTTCAATTTTTTAAACTTGTAAAGAAACAACAACATCAAATAAACACTTTTCTACATAAATATGAAAATACAACCAATAAATAAGATGCATAAGATGTCAAGTGGTCACATATCGTTACTAAACTAAAAATTCTGAAACATGTTCCTGATAGGATGATACTAGATACAAAATCACATCAAATGATCAAAATAAATGTATCTCATGAGATGAATCATCATGAGGCATCTAGATACTAAATAGTACATGATAAAATGAAAATGATAGATCATAGGAATCCAAATCATTGATTCCCTCTAAGTCATGTTGCAACTGCTACTCTAGCCCTTTTACGGGTAAAGGGCACCACTTTTCCTCTAGAAGCAGTAGGTAGTTGTGGAGGTACTCCAGATGAGCTTGGAGTGGAGGCTCCAGCTGCTCTAGATGCTCCATCTAAGGTGGTAAGTGATGGGGACGAGGTGGAAAGAAAAGTGTTTTGCTTCCTCCCAGTCCCAACAGACCCAAGTCCAACTCCATGTATAGCTCTTCGTGGAGGTGGTGGTGGCATTAGATCCATTGGAAGTCAAATCTCCTCCTCAGCCTCTATATCCACTATAATTCCAATCTCCTCCTCAGCCTATGTATCCACTGGAAGTGGAACATCGTCCTCCTCCTCTTCCTCCTTTGTTGTCCCCTCCTCCCTCAAATAATTTGCACACTCCTCCAACCACTCGGGGGCCTCCTCCATCTCAAGCTCCTGAATCTCCACCCTCCACTGATTGGTGGTGTCAATGTTATCCAATGAAATAGCTTATATGTCAGGTTATTTGTCAAGTTGCTTCACCCACAACCTTAGATTGTAGTAGATAGATACCAAGTTATTAAGGCGTTGGGTACCTAACCTGTATAAACATTGAGAGCTATAGTTAGTGATGGTAAATAAATAATAAATACTAAATTGTAAAAATTAAAATTAAAAAAAATATATAAACAATTTAAATTTTGATTGTTGCATTTTTTAACATTTCTAACCTATTGCGCTTCTTGGAGTGTGTCTTTTCAAAGACACTCCAATTGCATTCACACCTTGAAGAACTGCAAGTTTGACTAAGCACTCGAACGACAAGTTTTTGCAGCTTTGGGAGCTTTCCACCATAATGTTTCCACCAGACATCTATAATGAATAAAATGAAAGGAAGACAACGAATTATATTTCGGATTTCCATCAAGTAATAAATGTCATATATAATATATAAAAAGGACTAAACAAAATTTGAAATTGAAGCTTACCTGGCATCCTTGTGGTCCTATCTTGGATAGCCATATCATAGTTCAACATCCTGGATGCCATCCTATATATCTCATTATGTCTAGAAATCTTTGAGCGTTTAGTTGGATTCAGCACCATCCTCTGAACACACTGGAGGAAACCATCAATGACCTCACCATCAAAATTAAATCCACAAGCATAAGTGAATGGAGGGTTGAGGTAGAGCCCTGTTGCATGAATGGGACGATGGAGAGTGTTATTCCATTGCTCATCAATCACACCCCATATCTGATCTCTCTTGGTCAGTCCTTCCTCCCCCTTGTTCTCATAGTATCGGTAGATAGCTTCCCTTTCCCTATCCATGGCCTCATACAAGTAGCCCAATACGGGCTTCTCACCATCAACCAATCGAAGAACCTTTACCAAAGGTTCATTAATGGTACATACCTCCCGTACTCCACTCTAGAATCTCTGGTCATGTCCCATTGGGCTATGGCTTGCCCATCTTGTTTGGTGCTATAGACACAAGCAACCCACTCATTAGAAAGAAACATTCTTTGTAAATCCAACATACTATTGAGGAGCAACTAAAGAGAAATGAAGCTTGTGGCAAAACGTGTGATTGTGGGACGCATCAACTCTTTGTTCTCTGTGAATTGTCTCATAAGTGAAAGAACAAATGTGTGATTATATATATATATATTGTCACACTCAGAGTTGAATCAATGATTTCCTTGATCCAAGGAGGTTTTCCCGTGTCCTCTAGCATCAAATCATTGCAATGGGCAACACAAAATCCAGTACAAGGATGGATGTCTCTGCATAAGCATCCTCCCAATAGCAACATAATTAGCAACATTGTCCGTGATGACTTGGACAACATACCGTGGGCCTATCTCTCGGATAAATCCATCCAACAACTCACATAATAGTTGTGCATCTTTTGTATAGGAACTTGCATCAACACTTTTGATAAACATTGTCCCCTTGGGACAATTAACCAAGAAGTTTAGAATTGACCTGCCCTTCCCATTAGTCCACCCATCCGACATCACGGTGCATCTGGTGGTCTTCCATGTTCTCCTGAGCTGAGATAATCTTTCTGTCCAGTCATCCTTTTCCCCTTGAAGGAGACGCCCTCTCAAATCCTGATAGGAAGGCCCCCTATACCCCGGGCCAACAATTGCAGCAGCTTCAAACATGGAATAGTAGAAGGGGTTATTGGCAATGTTAAAAGGTATATCACTCCAAAGAAAACATTTGGCCACAATATTGTCGGCTTCCTCTGTCTCTTTTCTTTTAATCAATGACCAAATAGAAGGTTTCTCCCTGGGTGTTGACCTCCCCACAAAGAAAGCTGAGGTTGATGAGTGGACTGCAGAAGTTGAGGGCCCTATGGCTAAGGAGTGGGATTGTGGTATTGGTCCCCCCTCAGAGGCACTTGTTCCAGTGTTTCTATTTGCAAGTTCAAGTTCTTTTTTGCGAGCCTCAGTTGCATCCCTCTTATTATCCATATCAATGAGTGATTGGTTTGCAATACACATAATTTCCGTGGTACTTTTTGGACAGGCATCCACATCAAACCCAGGGATTTTGGCAAGGTGGTATTTCAAGCGGCTAATTCCTGCAAAAATATTTTGGCCGCAAAGATTGCATGTCAATATTTTCCCATTGGGAAGTTGCATTGGTTCACCATACACCCACATTGGATCCAATGCCTTCGACATTTTGTTTAGATGAAAATATTAAACGTATGGCACAAAAAAAAACCAAAATAAACACATGATAATGCAAAGGTTAAATAATGAGATCTAGATGAATTAGATTGATTGAATCTTCCATTCAAAAACAATAAGAAGAGGCACATTTCAAACCCTAGCCTAACTCTAAAAATTTAAAAAACAAAGTTCAAATCTTCAAGTTCAAACTTCAAACAAATGAAAGAAAAACGTTTTGGATCATACCTGGAAATCTTGATTTCTTTGCTAGTGCTAATGGCAACAAGATCCTTGGCTTTCTCCTCCTTGGATAGATGCACAATGACTTCCCTCACACCTCTCTAGCTTTCTCACACTTTAGAAATGAAACAATGACTAAAAAAGGCAACTTGCGGCCTCTAAAACCCCCTTCTCGCACACTTTTACTCAACAGGCCGACACTTTCCATCGACCCACGACATTTTCTAAATATTTCGCGAGTTAATGAAAGTGTCACGACATATTCAAAGTGTCGAAAATTTCGCGATATTTTCCTAAGAAAATATCGGCCCCCACAAAATTTCGGCGATATATCTGATATTTCTGATATATACAACAGTGGTTACAACCACCCTAGGAACAATAGGAAGGGTTGTCATTATGGCTGTAACATCTAGTACAAACAACAGATCCTTTCTTTTTGGGGCAGTTTTGAGGGCTATATTACAGGCATGTGACAAACAAGGAAAGGAGGGATTTCATCACCACAAATTTAAACTCATAAAAACAACAGAATTAAAACCAAAACAACAAACCTATTACAGTACTTCTGAGGCAGCAAGAAACATATACTAATTCTTTTTAAAACCAGGTACATACAAAACATTACTAAGATGAACATTGTTACCTGATTCCGATTCGATAGAGGCTTTTCCAATTCCCTTGACTACATAAGAGTTATTGTCTCCAAGTTCCATTCTATGAGAGATTTTCTTTTCATTCATGCTTGAGATTTTTTCATGGTCACCTGTCATATGTTTGGAATCTCCACTATTGATTAGCCGCATGGTGTCTTCAAGAGATCCTGCAAGAGATGAGTAGTATAAGAAATTTGTTTCTTCATGCTTGGCTTTCTTTGAAGGTAATTCATCATTAGCAGCCAACACATGGTGTTTTTCCTTTCTTTTCTTTGCTAATTCAGGACACGAATGTTTGTAGTGGCCATATTTATGACAACCAAAACATTGTTCCTTTGACATGTCTTTCTTATGATTGGATTTCTTTCTTGAACCAAATATTTTCTTACCTCCATGTCTCTTGAAATTTGTTGCATAGGCTTGAGCATCCTCTTCCTTTTGAGATCTTTCCTTTGATTTGATCCTTGTCTCTTCTTGTGCACAACAGGTCCAAAGTTATTCAAATGTGGGAAACTCCTTTCTTGTGTTCATGCTTGCAACAAATGCATCCCATGATCTAGAAAGACCATTAAGTGCAATATTCACAAGTTCCTTTTCTGGAATAACTTCTTCAATAGCTTGTAGTTGATCTCTCAACTAAGAAATCCTCACAAAGTATGAGACTACAATGTCATCATTGGTCATCTTTGTGTCACAAAGATCATTCTTCAAACTCATCACTTGTCCAATATTTTTTACTACAAAAAGGTTAGTTAGGGCATCATACATCTTCCTGGATGAGTCAAGATTGGATATGTAGTGTATCAAATGATATTTGATGGAGTCCACAATGATACTCATTGCATTGATGTCATTGTCCTTGAACTTTTCCATTACTACAACATTCTGAGGTTCCTTCTCTTTTCCTACTTCAAACTATTGTTCCATCATCTTGCCCTTCACGATATCTAGAACTTTGTTCTTGGAAAGGATAAGGTCAATCCTTGTCTTCCATGCTCTAAAATTTGAAGCTCCTTTCATGTTGTTCTCTGAATTCATGGAGTAAGTCATGACTGCCTTTGACTTTGACTTTGACCTAAAAATTTAATCTTGACGTTTTTGCTAGCTAAAGGTACCAAGGGGTGCGCTAGGCTAAGGCGCACTAGAATATCCAAGAATTATGCCAATCGTTTCATTTAAAATGCCCAAAGAATTAGGTTAGGGTTTGTTGCAGCTGCAAAATCAGAAACCCTAGTTGCAGCTGCAATTGGTGCTACAACGAGCTTGACAAAGAACTGCCAATCTACCTTCCAACAGTTAGACTGTTCTGAAGCTGGTGTGGGCCCTATTATCGCACAGTTTGTAGCTAGGTCAAATTGCTAGAGAATAGAGGGAAAACTGGCGTAACAGGAACCTTCCCCACCCAATGTCACCTCAATGGGGAGGTTCTTTCTATTTAGGGAGGTTAACCCAGGGGAGACGTCCCCGGCAACCTGGGGTTTTGAAGAGGCTAAGGTATAAAGTCAATTTTAAAGTTTCCTCCTCATAGGTCACCACCAAGATCAGACAGTCCGGCTAATTAGCCAAGAAAGAAGTGTATGACCAAATGAAAACACCTGCCCGGGACAAGACAACAATAATACAGTATATATGTAGGCTATAACTCAATGGGTTAGTACTTCAATGACTATCTGATATCAATTAATAAGCAATGTAAAAACAATAGATATCAATGAGGTCAATGTTTTATCAATTAGCTATGGAAAAAACACCAATTCATTGATAACTATCAAGATGACTAAGCCAACAACGTACCCAACCAACACTTTACTCAATAAATGCTTTAAATCATCATCTAATTGCCTATATTCAACATTTGTTACGTCAAGATGAGATAACCAACTGTGACGTCAGCGTTAATTAGGTTAGTTTGTTAGTTAGGGTTTCAAAATTCAAAGTTTTGAGAGTTGTTTTGGACACTAGGACATCAACGTTGGAGGCCAAAGATCAATGCCTTAGGGTATATGGAGTCAAACAAGGTAAGGGCACAAGGTCTTGAAAGGATGAAGACTTAAAGACAAGAGGGAAGGGTTCTAAAGTGTTGCAAAGGCAGGGCCCTAGAATCAAAACCCTAGGGGAAAGAGGCTCACTCTGGTGTTGCTTAAGCAAGGCCTCATGCTCTTTCCTCCTTCCTTAGGTCAACTTGGCAAAACGGCTAGCATAAATGATAAATTTAACTAAAGGATGAGGTGAGAGAAAGTGTTGTAAAGACAAGGCTTTCAAACCCTAGAAGATGATGGCCCTAGGTGTAGACAACCTAGGCCTAGGACGTCACCCCCTTTTCAACCTAAAAAATTCAATGCTAGCTTAAGGGAAGAAGCAAGTTGAGTGTAGCAAAGGCTAGGCTCAATCCTTCTTCTTCAATGGCCGAAATATTTCTCTCTAAGGGGACATGAAACAA
This sequence comes from Picea engelmannii, assembly GCA_009831015.1. NCBI lineage: Eukaryota > Viridiplantae > Streptophyta > Pinopsida > Pinales > Pinaceae > Picea > Picea engelmannii. The sequence goes on along the minus strand of ML790619.1, from coordinate 454,562 downwards.
GGACCTACTTGTGTGCTTTTTACCTAGGGTTTCAAATCAGCAATTTAATAAGCAAATGCAAGAAATTAAACCTACAACCATTCAATTAATAAGTTTTGCAATAAAATCACTTACATATCGTGAAGAAAGCATGTGCAAACCCTAGTTGTAAACCTTCCTTGGAGAGAAATGCCAAAAGATGCCAAAAACTCCTTCCAATAACAAGTGTGCCTCACTTAGAAAGACAAAATACCCTAGGAGGGAACAAAAATCAGACCTCACAAGTGTGAGTGAATTGTGTTTTATTCAAATGAGGGAAAAACATCCTCAATATATACAGTATCATGACCTTTTAATTAATTTTAGGTCATCAAAATAGTCGACAAGGCTAATAACCAAAAATCATATTGTTTTACATTAACTTGTTAAATGAAACCCTAAATGAGCAATAAGCAAGATGTCAAGCCCCTTTGAGGGAGATGTTGGCCCTTTTTAGGGCAAAATATAGCACTAGATGACAAACGTTGGCCCTTTTTGGGCCTCCAAACTCTGCCACACGTGCCAAACTGCCCTGTCAAACTGCCATGCACTGGAGGTGACGTCAAGGGCTCCTAGATGACATCCTGGGCCATGAGAGGGACACGTTCCACCTACAGTGGGTCAATCCCCTAGGGATGGGCTTAGCCAAGGTGTCCTGGATGAAAACATCCTCCTTCTTCTCTTGTACAAAGGCTCGACCAATCACTTTCTTGTCTCTGCCCCTAATGGGGTCCCAGCATCCATCTGATGGGCTCTTCAGTCCCATGGAGGTCCGAACTAATCATCTCCCCATGTGTACCGGTCCAACTGGCACCTGTCCATCGGGCATGATCCTGCACATCAAAAACTTCACCCTCCATGGGCTCATTAGTCATAGGGATCATAGCAATGTCAGTCATATTTCATCATTAATTTTATCAAATGCATGCATAAAACCCCTAGCATATCATCTAATAGCTCAAAGACATTACAATGACCTACTATACAAAGCTGAAGAAAAAGATAAAATGCCTTATTGGGCCAGCATCCATAAGAAAAGGAAAGTTTCCAGAGGATATCATCCAAGCCATGTAACACAAGGTGGTGTAGTCAAAGGATGTCCAGACATACAAGTAGAGTGAAAGACAGGGGTGACATTATTCGTGGGTGCCTTTGTAGAAGGTGAGTTGTACCTGTCATGGATGCAATTCTTTCCAAGCCCTTTATTGCCTTTATTCTTTCTTTTCTTTATTACTTTTTCTTTCTTTTTATTTCAAGTTCTAACTAGAAGACACTGCCTTGGCATGGTGACCAGAGCTGACAGTGTTACCCACAAGTACTTTCACAGAGATGATAAGGCTGGCTCGTGATGAGACCCCCTTTCCCTTGGCCATGCAACCAAAGGTCATTGCCCTGGCGTGGTAACCAGATAATGGCAATGTCATACTTCTAGGTACCCATGAACATAATGGCATGGCTCGTGATGAGACCCCCCATCCTCTTGGCTAGGTCTTGTTTTGTCATTTTTCTTCGGGTCCCTCTTGTTTCTTGTTGAGAGGATTTTTATTGCCTTCTCGAGGATCCTTGGGCGAGGCATCTCTAGGTTTTATTTTTTATGGATTTTATCTCTTACCAGTTGCTTTTACCTCTTGGGCCTTTAGCCCCTTCTTCCCATGAGATAAGATGTAACCCCACAAATAGGTCATCCTAATGCTCGGACTAGGGGAATGGGATAGATGAGTCGGAGATAAGATGTAAGAGTGATGATATGATGGGAGCGGACGATGGCCCTTCAAAATCCCCCTTGGTGGCTAACCAAAAACCTATGGGTACAAGCTTGCTAGGGTACCCTGTCAATTCCCCCAACCATGGTCAAGTGGGTTAATGTAAGATCCAAGCAGTCGTCAGAAATGAAAGGAATTTGATGCATATATCTGAAGATTATAATGATCAAATATGACACATACCATGGTATCTAAACCAATTACGTCATGGAGCAAGAGTCTTCTCCGATACAATTCCAAGTCAAAGGTGATGGATGTTGTTGCTGCTAACAGGACAAGTCTGATGAAGAAGAAGAAAGATGGGCCCTCCAGGGCCATGCTCAGGTCAATCCTACTCTCGGTACTCCATGTCTAGGACATGTGGGCCTCGAGACATGATCTCCTAATTATCCCTAGAAACGGGGGATAACATCTGGCTCCAACTCGGGGACATGTGATCACTGTAGAGCGCATGAGAACCTCAGCATCTCTGGCGTAACCTCCAGACCTGCTCATACTCGAAAATAGCATTAGTAACAAGGTGGGGTGGTATTGCCACCCCGCAATATATATATGTATATAAATCAATCATAAGTGTAAATATAGAGTGAAATAGTTACCTATACTTACCTGTTGGTTGGATGTTGGTGTAGTCAAACAACCAGTGGAGCCAATCTAACATCGTTCCTCGATACATTACTTTGTGCTTTATCATAAACCAAAACAGTGATAAATCAAGCACAAAAATGTCATGGGTTAGAATATATATCATATCATCAGGAATCTCAAAGTCTAACTCATGGAGGCGGGTGGGAGGGATAAAATCATGCCAAGTCCATTTCTGAGAAAAGTATTCAATCCACTTCAAGAAAGGGTCATGAAAAATGCAAGGTTCAGAAAACTGAGTCAAAGGGCCTGCAAACTGGCTACCTAGGGCATCCTCATGCTCTGAAGTCAAGGAAGGGATCGACAGAGGTCTAATAGACAACTGGAAATCTATCAAGGGAAACTGGGATAACTGACTCAAACTTGCAGTACCCAACCACCCCTTGGATTCTAGGGTTTTCCTAAGAGGAAACTCGACATTAAAAGTATACTTCCCAACTACATGTTTAATTGAAAAGCACGACAAAGTAATAACAGGTAGCTTGAGAGAAAGGTCATGAGAATCCTTCTTCAGGCAAAAAATGTTTTTACTCCTATCAAAATCCGAGCATAGCGGGGGTTGACAGTCATCTTCATAGGGTAAATCTAAGTGCTCGGAGGAGTACTCATCAAAGGCCTCAAGGTAAGACCAAAAATCATCAGGCAAATACTGTACTCGGTCAACCTTGGGTGTTTGTGGAGAGCCAACAAAAATCTCATCTCCCTATTGCCACTGGTCAAGAGCTAGCTGTGACAAATGCAAAGGCAACACTTGGAGATGACTCTTTATATCATAGATGGGATCCACATTGTAACTAACCACATCCCACCGACGTCTCCCAACATGTATGAACTCGTCAAAATCAGCTATGTCGGTATCAGTATCATAACATGGAGGAGTCAAAACATCCAATACTTCTATACTATCTGTGTCATAAGGTAAAGAACCACTAAAAACTTGGAAGGGGGAATAATTTACCTCATTTAATCCTTCCTATGCAAGAGTTTCAAGTATTTGGATAGCTTCATCAAGTGGAATATCTGCCTCTACATCTTCAGTCTCGAGACATAGAGGATATAGCTTGTCCAAGGGTTCCATTTCTTCTTCACTCCCTGAGTCATAGAACAAGGTATCATCAAAAGACTGACTTACCTCATTCTCATCATCTTGTGTAGGAGGGACAGGATCTTGGAGAGATTCATCAGACTGAGGAGCGGTTACTGGTGCTTCATCCTCATAATTCACGTCTCTAGTCACATCTTTGTTGCATTCTATTGGATTATGGGAGAGGTCTTGCTCCTCTTCAAGGGGTTGACAATGGTCCTCATAAACCTCGTCTCTTATATCAGAGGATTCTTGGTATTGATCATGATATGTTCTCCTGAGATATTCCACAATATCAGTGGTGAATCCTTTGTGGTCTAAGGTTACCATGAGGTTTTGAAGGACATCTTCATATGTTTGGAAATTTGGCTTAGTAAGGTCTATAAACCTACTGATGAGGTGTATGAAAGATGATATACCCCTGTCCTTGGAACAACTCTTAAAACTATTTTTTAAGTAGGATGGCAGGGTGAGAAAAAACAATTTTATAAGAGCATCCTCTCCTCCCAACTTTATCTCACTCAAATACTCCAAAAAACTTACTATGTGAGGAGTTGGGAGGCCCAAAAATGTTGGAGAGTTGTTTAGCCATTTTGTATCAAAGTAACTTGGGTATCCTTGAAAACTTATGAAATCAATACTCGGATACATTTGTTCTCAGTGTGCCATGAAACCATAACTTGAAAATATCACAGAAAGTAATGTGGCACCCTAAGAAATATTAGTGGAGTCGCCAGATAGTTTTCCTGAAACTGCCAAAGAAAAGGGGAATAAAAGCCTAGTGGAGTCGTCGGGTAAGCTTGTAAGAGAAAGATAGTTGAGGAAAGGCTTACCAAAATATTTGTCATTGAGGAATATTGACTCAGTGTTCCCCGGCAATGGCACCACATCTAGCGGATGGGGCTAAGTCTAGCGGAAGTGTGAAGTTGATGGGACCCGGCAGGTCACCGATCGTGGGTGCTACAGATCAATGTTCATGGAGCATATCAGGTTGAGAACTAGCGTGGAGGTTAATTTTTTGAAGGCGGGCCGATAAGAATATGTTAAGATATTTAGACACTTAGGAGTTAGTTAATATCTACTTGGTCTAATGTGTCATTAGGTAAAAGTGTGTTTCCTAGTGTGTTTCTTTAGTATGCATTTGTAGTTAGGAAATCCGACGGTCACGATATGTTCCCGACATAGAGTGATCTGACGGTTCATACTCTCCTCGATCTTAATGACCATTGATCTGTGGCTTAAAACCCAATTGGTCCATGATCTCTATTTAAAGAGCATGGAGGGTCATTTTTTGATGATCGATTGTGAGAAATTGTCTTGTAAAATCTCTCTGTAATCTTTTTCTTTGCATTAATAAATTGCTCCAAGTGGCTGCATTGGTTGGGGCCATGGATGTTTCCCCGTAGGGGTTTTACCACATGAAAACATCGGTGTGTTGATCTTTTATCTAGTTATGTGAGTGGTTACTAAAGGTGTTCATCCTTTGTTGGAATACATGTGTTGTTGAACATGGTATCAAAGCCTGTTTGAAAACCCGCTCCTGTTGAAGATCGAGATTGTGAAGCCGAGTTGCCTCATCTCCATTTTCTGTCATTTTGTACATTTCTGGGCCAAGAGGACTGTTACATTGCGTCTAGAGCACTCGTTTCAGTTAGGAACACTTTTCGTTTCACTCGAAAAGGTTTTCGTTTTCCCATGATACGGGCATTACAGTCAGATCCGAAGGTATAAAGCCTGAATACGCATTTTTTAAATTTTTGCAAAGTAATATTTTGGTTTTATTTCGGTTTGATATTATTTGTTTTCGGATTTCGACTCTTTTATATCTGTGTATTCTCTTTGTCTCACGCCCTATTGTAACATACCCGCTACCTAAATCAATTTTTTTCGGTCCTCTGTCGGACTCGAACCCCTAAATAACCATGGAGGCCCAGTGTAAGCTGGCTCTTTCTCTTTCCTTCTCCGTTCCCATATGATCGTGGGTTATGTTCATGGTTCAATTTGAATGCAACATCTTTTGTATTTTGCACTTCGGCGCTACATTAATGTCCAAACATTCGACTCTGCAACCGTCGAACCCAGGCAGGGATAGCGGGCGACCAATGGGGATGAATCCCTACGGGGTCAGCGAATGGCCAATAGGAACAAACCTCAATAGGGGTAGAGAACAGCCAATGGGAAACGCCCCGTTGCACGGTTAGGTGGCAAGAGGGAAATGCGACACGGTGGTTGTCATGACAGGGAGGGGCCCCACTTCACATGCCACACTATTCCGGACCCCCCCCCCATTAAAGGCAGAATGGCAAGGGGGCTCTGGAATGCATCCTCAGCCGTAGATCTGGGTGGGTGGACTCTGGCCGTCCAGATCTACTCACTGCTTATCCTAAAGTATAATCCCCATCCTGGCTTAAGTCAACGTCTTGTTTCCACATCTAACGGTCATTACAAACCCTGAGATCCTCCGACAGAATCTCTTCCGTTCATCGAGGTTTACCGTCACAAAAATCCGGACTCTCGATCACAGAGCTCCCGAATCTTCGATGAGATATCTTCCGGCCTTATCCCCTCCTAGCTATGCCTTCTGGTCCATATGACCGCTCTCATAAGACCGCAGCCTTATATCCTCCTATCGGGGTTTCAGACTTTCAAGTGCCAAAATGCACTTGTCCCTAGGATTCACGATCCCTCGAATCTCGACGCGCCTTTCACGCGTTATCCCTCCTGGATAAGCCCTGGTCTATGCGACCACCTCTCGTATGACCGCAGCCATATACTTCTGTCAGGATTCCTCCTATCGGGGTTTTGACACTCGTGATGTCCCAACAACTTGGTTCACCGATCCTCGATTCCCGACACGCTCCTCTGCTACCTTAGCCTCTCGGGCTAAGTCTTTAGTCCACGTGACCAATGTCCCCATGACCACAACCTTACCTCTCGTCGGGGTTTTGGACTTCGGAGTTTCACAATGTATGGACTTCTCATCCCCGTGATTCCAGATTCTCTGAATCCCGACTGGCTGACAGCTGGCCCCCACACAATGGAGCTTTCCTCCTTCCCTAATCGGCTGACAGTTGGCTCCCACTTATCGAAGTTTCACGGTTCGTGATTCCAAAATGCATGAACACTTTGTCACCAGGATCCCCGATATCTCGATGACCCAAACACCGATCAACAAATTTTTTTCGGGCCTTTCCCCGATGGCGTCGATTGCTGCCACGCGTCCTCCTCAAGATGGATGGTTCTAATCTCTCCAGGATTTCGAGACTTGTGATGTCCCGATTCCTTCGACCTCAGGAACTCCGATTTCCCAAATGCCAATATTCCCGATGAAGGTCGGGACGTCTGCCTGGTGAGAGAAGGGTTAAACCCCATGCACCTCCTGTCCAATCTGACGGCTGACGAGTAAATGGACCAAGATCTAACGGTCTAGATCCATTCTTCCTGCGCACACCCTAGAGACTAAACTCCAAGCATCTTAACTTGATCCAATGGCTGATGGGATTTCTGGATGAGATCCAATGGCTCAGATTGTCCCACCTTGTGCATTCTTCCACTACTTCGTAGATGTGAAAAAGATCACGGTCCAAATGTTCTCCTGGGCCTTGGGATCTACAATCCCAATTTCCTCTCTGTTCATGAAGATAGAGGGAAAAGGGGGCAAGGTAGGTAACACCCTTGTTACTTTCGTCAATCTAACGGTCATGAATGGCTATGGGTCATTCGACGAGATCTCATTCGTGGATTTGTTACTTATCCCTACACTACTACCTCGAAACCTTAAGAGGGTCATTCCTCCTCGTACAGGGTTATTAAGACCTGCCCATTCAAGTCCTTTTTCCAGGTTCTTGGAAAACCTCTCCAAGAAGGGAATCTCTGTGAGGAGTCCTATTCTGGGGCCTTCCTGGAAACAGACAAAGGGAATCAAACTCCCAAGGTTGGACTGGAAGTCTAACTTGATTCAACTCATGCATAACTAAATCCATTTATCAACATAAGCCACGCGGGGACTTCCTATTATAAGCATATATCTATTATTTCTTATCAAAACACTGCACAGACATTCTTACACTGAATACGTTCACAATTTCACAGTTCTATGAGCATATATATATATCAGTATATGAATTTCAAGATGCTATAAGTAAAACACTTATCATAAATAACACCAGAAGTGGGTGCAACTACTGAGAGGGGTGCTCGTTTCCACCCAACCGTAGGCGTAGTGACTCCTAGCGGATTTACCACTAGCCACCCCCGAGATGAGACCACGATGCTCTGAGACTGCCTCTCTCTATCTGCCAGTGACTAGGAGTGAAGGTTGCAATCCTTCCTCTCTGTTAGCACTCACTCTACGTAATGCCAGAGTTCCCCTCGCGTCTGCCCCCTCCTCCTTTTCCATCGCTTCTACCATACGCCTTATCCTCTTGCAAGGTTGCGTGTGGCACAATTACCCTCACGTCGATCAGGCCTAACGGCTCTACAGATGAGTGGTTCACCATCCCATCCCTCATCAAGTCATCTGCCTACCAGCCTGCGAGACATTAAACTTGGGAGCCAGTGAGCCGCTTTTGGTTCTCCAGGCCAATGGAGTCCAAATACGGTATTAATTCTCTGTGGAAGTTAACGCCACCTTTTCAGGTGCCTTCCACTRCCATCGTGGTCTCTTTTCTGCACATCCCCTCTTAGCAGTCCTGCAATAAATTCAAAATGTTATTCACATTCATTGACCTTTTCCTCAAGGTCCATTTACATCACATATTCATATTTATGAGTTTTCCATAGTTCTTGGCCAGTCCAGTTATATTTACAAGCTGGGGGAAATAGGGTGTTACACCTATGTGATCTCGGAAAATCAAAAACAGATAGGAAAAGGTGCATCTTTCAGGTAAGCTAACCGAAATCTAACCCTTATTGTCATCGAGAAGCGAAATTTTTTTCTTGTGTGAAAAGACCTTTTTTTTAGCACGCTCTCCAAGGTCGTCTTCAACAACAACAACAACAACACCCCCAATCCTCTTGCAAAACAATACAATATGTTTTGCTAGCCATTTGGTTAAAATTTTCCTTATTAAGTAAGAGGTCTTGAGTTCAAGTCTCTCTTTTGTTACTTTTTTTGAAAAAGTTCATACTAAAATTGTAAAGTGTATTTCACTTCAAGTATAAAAGTGAATCACTATAAGTAGCTTTAATATTTTACTTTAGATTTATTTGTTTTGCATGAAGTAACTTCATTGTAAAAGTGATCCTCACTTCTCTTTATAAAAGTGGGTCATTTCATAAAACAACTTACACCACTATGTGGTCCTTTAGTTACCATTTATGCCTTTTTTTAAAAGGGCATAACTCTCACATCCGAAGTCTGTTTTAAGTGTCGTTTTTTTTTAAACTGAATAACTTTTTGATATCTTTCCATTCAGATCATCAATTTCAGTTTTTTAATCCATATTATCTGCATATTTAATATGGATTGTACAAGTAATCTCTTACTTACCAGCACCAACTACTTCCAATGGAAATCCCATATGGAGGATTTATTAAGAAGTAAAGGCTTGTACCGGATTACCTTGGGAAAGGAAATAACACCCACTGATGTTGATAAGAAAGTCAAATGGGATAATAGGAATGAAAAATCACGTGGATTAATCAGAATGTCCATCTCTCCTGATTTAAGGTTCCACCTTCAATCAATTGATAAACCCAAAGAAGATTGGGAAAAGATTGAATATGTTTTTGGCAAACACAATATTATTCGAGCACAACAATTAGAAAATCAAGTAATAACTTTAAGTCCAAGTGATTTTTCTTGCATTGAAGACTATCTGTCTAAGTTTAAAACACTCAGAACTTTATGTGAAGAATGTAAGGTAAATATAGACGAAGATCGTTGCATCTATCTTATTCTTTCTAAGCTAGGTAGTGCATATTCTGTGTTTTTATCTACCTTTTATGCAATGCAAGAGGCTCTAGGGGAAGCTTATCAAAAACCTAGTCTTGAGAACTTTTTTGATGCTTTGATTAGAGAGCAATATAAGCTAATACAACTTGGAGTGATCAACGTTGCAGGTACCTCCAACAAATCCTTAGTTGTCCATAAAAAATATAAACCCAAGAATCCTAAGAAGCAACATCCTCGCCACAACAACAAGCAATATAAGGGTCCCAAACCCACTCAGACAGCTTCCACTCCTAATAGAGACAAATGAACAAAATATAAAAATAAGAATACTGACAGACATTGCATCTTTTGTAATAAAGATGGTCATGATGAGTCCAAATGTTTCAAGAAGATGGCAACTTTAGAAGCAATGATGAAGAAGCACAACATCAGCATTGATTCTACTTCTTCTTCTTCTTCTTCTTCTCATGGACATGCACTTTCAGCTTCTGGTTTCTCCTTCAATACAACTTCTACTTCTACTCCTGGTGAGTGCCTTATTGATTCTCGAACATCTTATCATATGGATAAGGATAGAGACATATTTTCTACTCTAAATGAATGTAACACCAAGAAAATATTTGTTGGTGATGATAGATCTCTTAGTGTTGAAGGATATGGAATAGTTCAAGTAGAAAATGGTCATTTCAATGATGTATTATGTGTTCCAAGTCTTTCTTGTAACCTTCTATCAGTATATCAAATCACTCATTCAAGTGAAGGTAAAACCGTAGAGTTTTCACCTCACTAAGTTGTAATCAAGGATCTAAAAGATCCTAATCATATTCTTGCAATTGGAATTGTTGATGATATTACCAGGTTGTACAAGTTTGACAACTTTGGGTCATCATCTTTTTCATCATTTTTTGTTGCTCATAGCGATGACTTGAACAAACTTTGGCATGAGCGGTTTGGTCATCAAAACTATCGCTCATTACAAAAACTATGTAATCAACAGATGGTGACTGGTCTTCCTCTTGTTTCATGCAGAGATGGTGTTTGTGTCAGTTGTGTTCTCGGCAAACATCATCGGAACAGTTTTCACAAATGTGCCTCTTGGCATGCCTCAGGTCCTTTGCAGCTTGTTCACAGTGATTTGTGTGGTCCACTTTCTTCTCCTTCTTTTTCTGGGTGCAAGTATTTCTTAACCTTCATTGATGAATTTTCCAGACGTACTTGGGTTTACTTCTTAAAATTTAAGAGCGAAGTTTTTGACAAGTTTTTGGCCTACAAGACCCTTGTAGAAAAACAATCTGGACATCAAAGTCAAAGGTTAAGAACAAATAATGGAGGCGAATATGTGAACAATAATTTTACAAGTTATTGCACTACAGAGGGAATCCAAATGCAACACATTGTTCCATATACACCACAACAAAATGGTGTTGCTGAGAGAAAGAACCGCACACTAAAAGAAATGGCTAATTGTATGATCCAGTCTAAGGGATTAAGTCTAAAGTATTGGGCGGAAGCCATCAACTGTACAAATTGCATAGTAAATCGCACTCCCACATAGGCTCTTAAAAATATAACACTAGAAGAAGCTTGGACTAAAATTAAACCAGATGTAAGTCACTTTCGTGTATTTGGCAGTATAGAATGGGCTCACATTCCTGATGAGAAAAGGAAAGCATTGCAGCCTAAAAGTGAGAAATGTATATTTGTTGGTTATTTTGAAGATGTCAAAGGTTATAGACTTCTTCAAACACATTGTAATGAAATTATTATTAGAAGAGATGTTAAATTTGATGAAAATCTCTTGGCCTGCGAGCCTAATTTGACATTTGTGCCTTCTTTGGCCTACGAGCCTAACTTAGCAGTTGTGCCTTCTTCGGCCTGCAAGCCATATTCGACGTTTGTACCTTCTTTTGTTCTGGTTTATTCTTCAGATGATGACAGTGATGATGAAAATCCACCTCCGCCTGCTCACCTTCCTCCAGATGAGTCCTTTGAACCCGAACTAGCACTAGCTCCACCGCTTCCTAGATGGGTCCGTTCAACATGAGAAGCAACTAGTGATCTTGTCGGTGATCCTTCAGATCAACGTCAAACACATTCATAGTTCCATCGAGCCTCCTCTCTTTTGTCTCAAGTTTCAGAAAATCATGATCCAGAGACATTTGCAGAAGCTTCAGGTCATCCAGATTGGGATACAACAATGAATGAAGAATATTGTTCTTTAATGGAAAACGATACTTGTGATCTTGTACCTCTTCCAAAAGGAAGAAAACTTGTCATATGTAAATGGGTCTACATAACTAAGTGTGCATCAAATGGAAGTGTTGAAAGACACAAGGCTTGGTTAGTTTCCAAAGGATTTTCCCAAGTTGAAGGAATTGACTATAATGAAACTTTTTCCCCTATAGCCAAAATGAATTCCATCCACCTTGTTCTTTCCCTTGCTGCCTCACATAAATGGGAGGTCCATTAGATGGATTTTAAATGCGCCTTCTTGCACGGAGATTTGCAAGAAGAAATCTACATGGAACAACCTCCTGGCTATGTCCAGAATGACTCTAGCCTTGTTTGTCGCCTTAAGAAATCTCTTTATGGTATCAAGCAAGCTCCCCGAGCTTGGTATGCCAAAATGGACAACTTTCTTATTACCATTGGATTCTCTAGATGCCATTATGATCCTAATGTCTATACCAAGAAAGTAGAAAGTCATCTTATAATCCTTGTCCTTTATGTTGATGACCTTGTCCTTACTGGTAGTGACTCAAAACTTTTAAACCATGTGAAAACCAGCCTTAAGAAGAAATTTGAAATGACAGACTTAGGCTTTTTGCACTATTTCCTTGGCCTCCAAGTTTTTCAAACCATTGAAGGAATTTTTCTTTCCTAATCTAAGTATGCTTGTGACCTTCTTCATCGCTTTCACATGGATGATTGTAAACTAGTCCCTTCTCCCTTCCAGTCTGGAGTCAATCTTACTGCCACCTTGTACCGTCAGTTAGTTGCTAGCCTCTTATACTTGACTCATACCCATCCTGATCTTTCCTTTGTTGTTGGTCTTGTTGCCTGGTATATTCAAACACCCCATGAAAGCCATTGGAAAGCAGCTAAAAGAATACTTCACTATGTCTGTGGTACAGTTCAGTTCAAGATACATTACAATTTAGGGGGGACTCCTTTATTGGTTGGTTTCACTGATTCAAATTGGGCTGGCGACCCTGATGATCGAAATTCTACTGCAGATTATGTTTTCATCCTTGGTTAAGGACCTATCATTTGAGCATGTAAGAAACAACAGGCTATTTCACTTTCTTCAGTAGAAACAGAGTACCGAGCAATGGTAAATGCAAGTCAGGAAGCCTTGTGGCTTTGACAAATCCTTTCAGAGTTTGGATTCCAGCAGTAGCATCCGACCAGCCTTTGGTGTGATAATCAGAGTGCCATCAAGCTCGCCAAAGACCCATTTCAACATCAACACAGCAAGCACATCGAGCTACACACGCACTTCATCAGAAACCTCATTCATGATCAAGTTATTGAACTTCTCTTTTTCCCTGCAGAAGATCAAGTTGCAGACATTTTCACAAAGTCTCTTACAGAAGCAAAGTTTTCCAAACTTCGATCTATGTTAGGAGTTTAGGAAGTTGTCATTAAAGGGGGATAGGCTCTAATGCCTCCTTCCTTCTCCTTTTGTGTCACTATTGTATATTCTTCAATCCTATCCCAAGTCGTTCTTAAGGGGGTGTTGTCGTCCTTATACACACTTGCAGACATGAGCTAAGTCCGACTCACTTAGTGTGTCCTTGGATGCACAATGCCTAGGTTCACATCCCACACTGTCACTTTGACCGGAACCTCTTCTGTCTAGGCTTACTCCTAGGGAATCCAAAGGGGGTAGACCTTAGTTACTAAATGAATTAAGTTAAGTTCTAGGAGTTAGTTTTAATTATTTACAAGGTTTGGGGGATTCTATTCCTAAAATGCTAAGGCAACCATGCAAGATGCAAGGGTTAGCATGAAAAGCAAGCCTTTTCCCTAGGTCAACTAAGACAAGTGCCTAAAGATTGGGCAAGGGGTCAACTATGTTAAAGGGTGTTTCGTTACAAGTAGATTACAAGTTACTTACAAAATTACAAAAGAATCAATTAGGTTAAGATTATCAAAGATGATCCACACTCTTAATTATTAAACCCCCAAGTATTATATTAGGTTTGGTCTAGGGTTTAATTATTAGGCTTTCTTAAGATTTATCAAATTTTATTAAAGCTTTCACCAAAGCCTCCTCCTCCTATTGTCAAATAATTGTTGGACGCTCAAGATAGTATGGCAACGAGGCCAACCCTAGCAGAACCACTTAGCCCAAAATAAGAGTACTTCCCGGAGAGGACACACACCTGGTGCGCCACGAGATAGTCCCCTGCCACTACCCTCCATTGTTTTCCTCAAGCCCTATTTTAGATGGTGAAGATGGTGGTCTAAGGTACCCTAAATAGTCTATTACGTATATATATTAGTTAGGTAGACTTTTAGGAGTGTTTTAGGGATTTTATGACACTTTTTAATGGTGATTTAGTGACTTGGCCGAAACTCACTTTGGCCTTAAGAATGTGTTGTTTAAGTTACAAGATCAAGAGCATTATCACATGTATATGTCACTAAAATGCACAAAAGAGGTAGCTTGAAATAGATAATAAAAGGGAAGAACAAATTGCCAACCAATAGAGATATTCAATCACATTTACATCACATTCATTGTCTTTAAGGCAATAACATTAAGTGTGAGAGAGAAAAATGATTTAGATGTGTTACCTACTTATCAACTTTAAAGGCAAAAGCTAATTTAAACACATGGCATCAAAGATCTATGCATTTAAGAGAAAAACCATGTACTTAAGAAGCATTGATGACTATAGATTAAAGATCTAAGCATGTAAGATCAAGATCAAGACTTGAAAGAAAACCAAGCATGCATGAGATCTAGTTAAGTTGATTTAAGATGCCCAATAAGCTTAAGGTAAAGATTACTCAAGTATTAGATCTAGATCTAGAAGATTTAAAACATTTTAGAACTTAGATCATTTACCATGTGTAAAAATAAAACTTTAACCTAACTTTTTGGGGTGTTCCTCTCCCAACTAGGTAGGCAATTAATAAGCTTGTTGTTTGTTAATACTATTTGACAAAGGAAGAAACAAGATAGCAAGAAAGAGGAGACAAGAAAGAAGAAAAGAAAACCAAGAAACAAGCAAGCAAAGAAGGGAAAAGGAAACAAACCAATCAAGAAGCAAACAAGCAAACAAGCAAAACCCTAATCCCCACGTCTTGGTTTGAGAAGGAGAACACTTCTCCTTCTAAAACCGTACGTCTTAGCCCTAAGAAGGATAAAAAATCTAAAAATAAGGAACAAGATACAAGCAAGTTCTAAACCCCCACGTCCTAAGTTAAGAAAAGCAAAGGGAGGCAAATGAAAACAATATCTACCCACACACCCTCTACCCAACAAGCTCACACGTGGGAGGGGGCCATACCCTTTTCTCCCACTAGATGTGAGCTACTACAAGCACACAAAAAGGAAAAATGACAAAAGATTGATTGAAAATGAAAGAGGAGGTTAAAGAGATAGCTATCAATCCCCAAGAGGGCCTTCTAGTGTTGTGTGCTTCTCCTTTGGGCAGCCAAAAGCCTCTATACCAGATCTGATATACCTGCAAAATCAGCAAGCTTTGCTTGCTAGAATGGCTACACACAACCAAAAAGGGATTAAGGAAAACCCTTGCCTTTTAGGGCAAGACTTTCCACAAGGAACCAAGAGATTATATTGATTTAAAATGACCTACTTAGACAATTATATGCTAGCTGAAAATGGAATGTATGAAAAACAATAATAGATGAAGAGTAATAGGGTTAGAGAAATGGAGTATGTGAGAGCTTCAAGTGACCCTTCTCCTTGAAGGAGTTCCCAATGAAACCCTAGAAGTAAACCTGCAAGATTTCTCCAAGTAACATGCATACAATAGACAATATTTTGATGTATTGAAACAAAATGACACTTCTATTTTATTTAACACATCAAGATAGATAAACCCAATAAGCATACGCCTTAGTAGATCTACTTAGATAACACTTTATCTAAGATCTAGTGTTGCAATCATCTAAAGAAATCATCACAATGTTACCTCCCATGCATAAGAAAAAGAAGCATACACCTTAGTCTTCTTTTTGTCCTCCAAAGTTTCTCCTTTATTGATATTACTCAAGCAAAATAATCTTGGAGAGAAAATACTCCAAAATCCTAGAGCATAGAATGGAAATGAATGAAATTATGGAAAGAGAGAGAGAGAGAGAAAGTAAAATCAAGTAGCATAAAAATAGCTCAAGATATGGTGAGTTGGGAGTGAGAAATGAGATCTATTTATACTTGGAGAGGAAAACCTACCTCTCTTGGATCTAATCCAAGTGTCCACCACCAAGCAAATGAGTAGATCTCAAGGCTAGGGCGCACCATCTAGGGTTTGAAAGCTAGATCTAGGGTGTAGAAAAATGTAGGAGGTGTTGGGATCAAGAAAATAGGTGTGGGGGACCTTGGGATTGATGCCAAGGAAGGTGAGAGGTCTCAAATAATTTTTAAAAAATCATTTGTGGAGTTTCTAGATGGAGGGGGGCATAACTCCTCCTGGAGGGCGCAAAAAAAGGGTGAAATTGAAGGAATGGAGGGGGATTAATGAGAAAAAATGAGTGGGATCACCCTAGGAGGTGATGTGGGGGTTAAAGGGAGTCATAACTCATGAGAGGGGGCCCCATTTAAGTCACAACATCCACCACCAAGAAAAAACGTCAATCCCCCTTAGGGGGCATGACTTTTGAGTGTAGAAGGTGGGTAAGGGGTTAGAATAGGTTGGAAAAGGTTGGGAGGGTCATGTTATGCTTAGAGGGTCTCTCTCTAACCTGTATTCCATAATTTTACATCCTTTAACTCATTATTACAATTTTTACATTTTTGCCATGTTTGGACTTTAGCAATTAAAATTGTTGTTTTAGACTGACTGACACTCCGGGTGGACTAACCCATGGCTAAAGTTGTCCAACTGAGCCGAAAATTGGTCCATGGATGTAGGGGGTGATATTCCATTTATTTTGAGCAAAAATACCCCTATCAAAAGTCCAAGACCTAGTTTTTACAATTATTGCTCAAAAATAATTAATTAATTAATTAATTAAACCTCCAAACTTAGGGAAATTTAATTAAAAATTAATTAATTAAAAAAAACTAACTTAGACTCGACAGAATTCCGTGAAACTTTCTAAGATGTATTTCATGGTCATTTACAATGATTCCCTATAATAGTTACCAAAACATAAGCCCACTAGAACATCATTCACCACTTTGGAGGAATTATTGCAAGTGTGAGGGAAAAACTCAAGGGAAATCAATAAGGCTGAAAAGCCCAACTGATAACCTGAGGATAAAAAACCCTCGGTGAAAGGAACTCTCCAAGTGAACCGATCCCTAGGTAACTGACCTAGACATGACTCATGCAGACCTATTACATTATTAACCCATGCAGGGGTGCGGAAATTCCAATTACAAAATAAAGTGATGGGGCCAAACACTGCCCTGTAGAATCAAAAGTCTTTGACAACATGGCATCTGATGATGCCTCTCTTCATGGCACATGATTTGACCACCTGTGTTGGAGAGGTGGTCAATAGGGGGGATGTTAGGATATTTAGACACTTAGGATAAAAATCCCAACTGATAACCTGAGGATAAAAAACCCTCAGTGAAAGGAACTCTCCAAGTGAACCGATCCCTAGGTAACTAACCTAGACATGACTCATGCAGACCTCTTACATTATTAACCCATGCAGGGGTGCGGAAATTCCAATTACAAAATAAAGTGATGGGGCCAAACACTGCCCTATAGAATCAAAAGCCTTTGACAACATGGCATCTGATGATGCCTCTCTTCATGGCACATGAGTTGACCACCTGTGTTGGAGAGGTGGTCAATAGGGGGGATGTTAGGATATTTAAACACTTAGGAGTTAGTTAATATATACTTGTTCTAATGTGTTGTTAGGTAAAAGTGTGTTTCTTTAGTATGCATTAGTATGCATTTGTCGTTACGAAATCCGAAAATCACGATATGTTCCCGACATAGAGTGATCCAATGGTTCATACTGTCCTCAATCTTAACGACCATTGATCTGTGTCTTAACACCTGATTGGTCCATGATCTCTATTTAAAGAGCATGGAGGGTCATTTGTCGATGATTGATTGTGAGAAACTCTCTTGTAAAATCTCTCTGCAATAATTTTCTTTGCATTAATAAACTGCTCCAAGTGGCCGTGTTGGTTGGGGCCATGGATGTTTCCCCGTAGGGGTTTTACCACGTGAAAACATCAGTGTATTGATCTTTGATATGGTTATGTGAGTGGTTATTGAAGGTGTTTGTTCTCTGTTGGAATATCTGTGTTGTCAAACAAAATACCATGGTTTCATCTCGAGGTCATGTGGCGCCACCAGATGCATTTCGGGGGGAAAAGAAGGTGAACCTGAAACCACTCAATCCCACCCCGAAATCACGTGTCAAATATCATTAAACATGTCAAATCCAAGGGTCACATGTGGAAAGGAAAATTGACGGTCAGTCAAATCATCTCGAGACACTTGTTTGGATGTCGTTCGCCCGTAAGATGCCAAGAAAGTGTCGCCAAATAATTGATTTAAAGACTCATTGGAAATCGATGGTCGAACGTGATAAGACGCTATCCCTGTAAGGACTCTCGTCAGTAGCCCATGATTAGCACTCGATGGTGACTTTTACTCAAAACATAGGTGAAATTACTCTATTTCAGGTATTTGATATTTTATTCCAAAGTAGGATAACCACAAATCGAATCATTCATCCAATTCTTGTACAGTTGAGGGAAATAAGCTCGTGCTTCCTAGAAAATGAGAGAAATGGAGAAGAAAGATCTGGCATCCATTAGCAAACCAGGAAATTCGAATAGTATGACAAAACTATCAATTAAGAAGAAAGAAAGGCATGTTGTGAAAATATTGGCAACAAAATTTCACACAATATTTGAAGATGAACCAGGATAAGGTGAAGAGATCAGATTGAATCCTATTATGAAATATTTGATCATTAAAAGAAACAAGTAACGGAAGGAGACTAAAGCTAGAACGATCGAAATTACTAAAGAAAACTAGCCTGGTTGGCTTGACACCTTAAAGGAAGAGATTGCAAACCTGAAATAAATTGCAAGCTAAATTGAGTATATTTCAGGGAATTTTGTGATGATGCAAACAAGTGGCATTCAGGGTAAAGATCTAAAAAAAAACAGTTTTATGTTTATAACATTCCCTAGAAAGTAGGAGTTCAGTTTTGGTATGTTACTCCCTCTGTGACCGATATCTATTTTTGGAATCTTGGAGAAGATGATTCGTTTTGGATCCCATATGTAATTTACCTATATATACGGTTAAAATGGGGGGGGACTTACCAGAGAAGGGTTTTCCCTTGTAGCAGGAGAACTTTGTAATTTCTTATGAATTTTAATATAAACAGATAAGGTTTTCTTAGATAGTCGAGATTCATCATGGTGTTGATGTTCAACATGTCTTCTTGTATTTCATATTCACAAATGTGTTTTCCTGCTATAGATAATCTTTAAGCAAGAGAAAGAATCCACCCTGTTGGTGCTCTTTTTCATATTGATTATACTTGTTATATGTTTATTGGTTCTCGGCTCAGAATTCACCCGTGATTGGTGCTCTGTTTTCGGTGGCCAGCCTTCATGTTTCTTCTTCTAACGCTATACCAAGAGATTCACCCTCTATTAGACGCCTCTTGCTAATAGTAGTATTTCCTTTATTTTCCTCTACCATCCCATATTACTTATTTGGCTGAACATCATACCTATTTTGCCTCTATTCCCTCTGGGAGATGTAGCTTATAACTCTTCATACGTTTTCAGGAATTGACCCCATTGCCCAATGGCTTTGCTCTTCTGTTTGTCCTACCACTTTTATAATTTACACTATGGCAGAATCGGACCTCTGTGCGCGCATTGCCAAATATTTTGAGTATTTTAAATAGTTATACGCCTAAGAGATCCCTCTCTGGTTGGAAGGGTTAGAATCCAACCTAAAGTTGGTTGAAACAATTACTTATGTTGTTTGTTTTATCAGCCGAACAAATTTACAGAGTGGTAACATTTTGGCGCTGTTGTCAGGGACCGAAGGTGAAACCTTCCCTGGGAGAAATGATAAAGTTCAGATCTGAGTACTGATGGTGGAAAGTATTCCGACAAAAAAAAGGTTGTATATCATTCACCTAGCGACTCCATTTTCAAGAATTTAGAATTCAAAATTTCTATGGCGACTCCACTGTCCAAAGACTCAGTAGCTTGAAGATTTTATTGGCAAGTCCACTCAAACTTCAAATGCGATTTAGAGACTCCACTGAAAGATGATACCCCTTGAAAAAGGTATGAAAGGGAATCATGGGAAAAAACAAGTACCTAAAGTTGAGTTTTTTCCAAGACATAATATTTTTTGTTATTAATTACCTTTTGTCCTTTCTTGAACATGCTAAACAAATTTTTTTTCACCTGCTGCATGCAAATGATGATCATGATAATCTTGAAATTGCATATCCTCCTCTTAAAATTATACAGATATCTCCTTAGTTTATCACTGATTTTGATTGAAATCTCTCATCTGAGCCATGTTATATCCATGACCAAGTTGATAAGCCTCATGAAACCAAGGCTGATATTTCACCTCCTGTACTTGATCCAACACCCTCCGAGACTCAGCATAGATATAGACCCTTAAAATTACCTCACATCCTTCATGATTTTCCTCCAAAGCACTATAAGTATCTACATGTGTTTGATGGGGAACCTGATGCCATCACAGTTGAAAAACACATCCAAGAGTTTGAGCATTTTATAGATTTGTTTGAGATTGACCATGATGATGTTTGTATGAGGGTCTTCTCTCAATCCTTGAAAGGAGATACCAAAAAATGGTTTAAACATTTGCAGCCAGAGACAATTATCTCATGGGAAGAATTGAAGTGTGTTTTTTCGAAGTTTTGGGGTAAGAATAAATCTTTGGATCTACAACTTACAAAATTCTATGCCTTGAAAAGGCAAAGCAATGAAACTATTTCTACATTTATTAGAAGGTTTTCCAATATTTATTACGATTTGCCCAAAGAAATTCAACCCATTGAAGTTGTTGCCATGCTCTAGTATGCCACTACTCTTCATCCAGATTTGTCTTTCCTCCTGATGGAAATAAGACCTAAGACCTTACAACAAATATTTAATGATGCTTAGGATATTCAATACAATATCCAAGTATGTGAATAGATTTGAAATGAGGGGTTGGATGCTCCAGGACATGAAAGTGAATATGAACAGAAAACAGTTGATTGGAATCTTGAGCATAAAATTGATAATATTATAGGTCCTCTTGAAGTTTTAAATGCTAATGATTTTGCAAAAGATTATATTCCACTTATTGAAAGAGATGAACTTGTGTAGCTTCTGATCCACCCCATGATAAGCATAAAGCTTATCGTTTCATATATTCATTTGTGGACAATAAAGAAGATGAGTTTGCAAATCAACTTGTTGAGGAACAAGGTGATGTCCCAAGATTTTTCTTGTTAGATGACATTGCAAATGTTGTTGATTTGTCTATATATGATGATTATGATGTTGACCTCCTAGAACAACCAACTCCATGTTCTCTATCAGAAAATGTTCCTTTTCAGCAGTGTAGTGAGAGCAATCAACTTACATATCATAGTTACAAAGAAGAAAGTATTGAAACAGCTAAAGGAAATTTTTTTACCTTTATGCTTTTCTTCATTTAAATTGTTGAAATAAAATGCCAAAATCATCATCGAAACAAAGGAATGTGTGTTGATGCCAAATCACATTGATTCACTGAAACAAATTGACAAGAAATTAAAGCCATTGGTCAAAGATGAATCTCAAAATGAGTGTGTTCAACAATCCAAAGAAATCAAAAAATGTGCATATGACAACAATGAAGAAAATGAAGAAATTTTTGAATCAAGTGTAAGAACCTTGCCATTATGTTTTGCTTCTTTCCAATTGTTCAAGCAAAATGTTAATAATGTTTTAGATCATAAACCCTCCATGCATGATGTTGAATTTGAAGAAAGCAATAGACTTGCAAATGAAAGATATCTTCCATTATGTTTTTCTTCCTTTGAATTGTTAAGAGCCAATCACAAGAAAACAGAGAAAGTTGGTAAAAGCGTTGTTGTTCAAAGGCATTTGCCTTCTTCTGAAATTGATGAAGGTATTCAACTAGATTTCCAACAAAACAAAGTGTTTCAAAGTTGTCCTTCCCCCACTGTGAATGATGTAGTTGTTAAAATTCTAAGTGGCTTGGATGTGTATGAAGGCTCTAAGACCCCATCTATGGAGACTTTGAGAAATTAACAAACAAATGACATAGAGTTTCAGGGAGGCAATAAAACAGTGTATCTCATGATTCAATCAGAAATGCGGAAAGATTAGAAAGAAGTAGTTGTTTTACTTGATTCCTTTGAAGATTATGGTTCCAAGATTGAAGAGGAAGAGCAAATAAAACCAACACTTGTGAAGATGGCTTGTCCTTCTATTTTGGTTCATCGAAAAGAAATATTTTCTCATATGTTTCATGACCCTGTGGCATGTTATATGGAGAGTTTTAAAAATCAGAATTTATATCTTATGATGGGTTGTAAGATTAGAGATGAAAATGATGGCCAATCAACGTCAATATTAGATATGCATTGCTTTCTACCAGGGGTTTCATTTCATCCAGCACTATCTTCTGATTCAGAAGATTATTATTTCCAGCAGTCTGTCTCAGCAGATTTTTTAGCCTCTTGGTGGAAATCAACAAGTTAAATCACATGAAAGCAAGAATGCAATGGAAAAAGTAAAACATGATTGTTGTTGTGTTCATATGTTGAAAGATCCATTTGCAGTTTTTTTAGAAACAATAAACCGTCCCAATATTTTTGAAATTCTAAGATTTGGATTCATACACAACTTCTCGAAAGGGTTATCAGTAAACAGGCTCTGGAACAAGCATGTGCAAAGTAAACAAGCAGTGGATAAAATGTTGGCATGGTTGCATTGGCATTTTGATTTCACTTGATGGGCAGTTCATTTCAACAGTTAGGGCAGGTAGGTGTGAATAAGATTTTGGATCAAGCATTTTCAAGTTTAGATCTCCAAATAAAGTGTCCAGTTATATGTTAGCAGTATATCCAGCATTCAGCCTCTAAGTGAGAGTGGTGTGCAGACTTCGGTTTTCAACGGACATTGGTGACAGGTCAAGGTATAGCACACACCTGTTGTGAGAGAAGCTCCAATGGATAAGGCACATGGTCTATTGTTGTTTGCTACCTTATAGGGAGGATATCATCCCCAGTTGGAGACCATGTTATCACTATAACAATTTTTATATGGAATCCAAGTCTCGGGACTTAGAAAGAGGCTAAATATGTGTGGAGGTCCGATAAACTGAAGGATGAGGCCACATCTAATGGATGGGGCTAAGTCTAGCGGAAGTGTGAAGTTGATGGGACCCGGTGGGTCACCGATTGTGGGCGCTATAGATCAACGGTCATGGAGCATATTGGGCCGAGAACTAGTGTGGAGGTTAATGTTTTGAAGGTGGGTCGATAAGAATACCATGGTTTCATCTCGAGGTCATGTGGCGCCACCGGATTCATTTTGGGGGGAAAAGCAGGTGTACTTGAATCCACTCAATCCCACCTTGAAATCACGTGTCAAATATCATTAAACGTGTCAAACCCAAGGTTCACATGTGGAAAGGAAAATTGACGGCCAGTCAAATCATCTTGAGACACTTGTTTGGATGCCATTCGTCTATAAGATGTCAAGCAAGCGCTGCCAAATAACTGATTTAAAGGCTCATCATTGCAAATTGATGGTCGAACATGATAAGCCGCTATCCCTATAAGGACTCTCATTAGTAGCCCATGATTAGCACTCGATGGCGACTGTTACTCAAAACACAAGTGAAATTACTCTATTTCGGGTAATTTGATATTTTATTCCAGAGCAGGATAATTGCAAATCAAATCATTCATCCAATTATTGTACAGTTGAGAGAAATAAGCTCGTGCTTCCTGGAAAACCAGAGAAATGGAGAATAAAGATCTGGCGGCCATCAAAAAACCGAGAAATTCGAACAATATGACAAAACTATCAATTAAGAAGAAAGAAAGGCATGATGTGCAAATATTGGCAACAAAATTTCGCACAAAATCTACAGATGAACCAGGATCAGGTGAAGAGATCATATTGAATCCTATTATGAAGTATTTGATCATTAATGGATATGCAGATAGATACTACATGCAAGATGGCAAGAGTAAAAGAAACAAGTGACGGAAGAAGTAGACTAAAGCTAGAACGGTCGAAGGTATTGAAGAAAACCAACTTGGTTGGCTTGACACCTTAAAGGAAGAGATTGCAATCTTGAAATAAATTGCAAGCTAAATTGAGTATATTTCAGGGAATTTTGTGATGATGCAGACAAGTGGCATTCAGGCTAAATATCTAAAAAAAAAAATCGATTTTATGTTTATAACGTTCCCTAGAAAGTAGGAGTTCAGTTTTGGTACGTTACTTCCTCTGTGACCGATATCTATTTTTGGAATCTTGGAGAAGATGATTTGTTTTGGATACCATATGTAATTTACCTATATATACGGTTAAAAAGATAAATGAACAGGGGGGACTTACTGGAGAAGGGCCTGCCCTTGTAGCAGGAGAACTTTGTAATTTCTTATGAATTTTAATATAAGAAGATAAGGTTTTCCTAGATAGCCGAGATTCATCATGGTGTTGATGTTCAGCATGTCTTCTTGTATTTCATATTCATAAATGTGTTTTTCTGTTATAGATAATATTTAAGCAAGAGAAAGAATCCACCCTGTTGGTGCTCTTTTTCATATTGATTATACTTGTTATATGTTTATTGTTCCCAGTTCATAATTCACCCGTGATTAGTGCTCTATTTTCGGTGGCCAACCTTCATGTTTCTTCTTCTAACGCTATACCAAGAGATTCACCCTCTATTAGACGCCTCTTGCTAATAATAGTCTTTCCTTTATTTTCCTCTACCATCCCATATTACTTATTTGGCTGAACATCATACCTATTTTGCATTTGTTCCCTCTGGGAGACGTAGCTTATAACTCTTCATACATTTTCAGGAATTGACCCCATTGCCCAATGGCTCTACTCTTCTATTTGTCCTACCACTTTTAAAATTTACACTATGGCAGAATCTGACCTCTGTGCGCACATTGCCAAATATTTTGAGTATTTTAAATAGTTATACGCCTGAGAGAGCCCTCTCTGGTTGGAAGGGTCAGAATCCAACCTAAAGTTGGTTGAAAAAGTTACCTATATTGTTTGTTTTATCAGCTGAACAAATTTATAGAGTGTTAACACAATCTTAGGGGGGTTTCCCAAGGGGTTGTATGTTTTTATCAAACTAATATTTCTGTGTAAAACTCCAATTGATTAGCACACACTAAAAGTTCAGTCTTGAGCTGTGTTAACCCCTGGATTTTCTCACTTGCAAATCCTGAGGGTTAAGAGCCATCATGTCTTATTTGGCTGACATTCAAACAATTTTCCCAGAGATAGCTTTGTGTGAGTCATGGTTGCTTCCCATATGAGTTCAAGTATAGGATTGGATTAGTGGTGCTTCTTGTTTCAGAGACGAAGTTTGTACAGGTTTACATGGATTAGAGAGAGAGATGGTTATTTTTGGAAAAATTCTTACTTTTTAGGAGACAAAGTTCGAAGATTCGCATGGTAGTTTTGATCATATATTTAGAGTCCTTGCGAGCTCACGATTCCATTGAGCCTTTTTTAGATGACATGTGAGCACTTACTATTTATAGCATTTTGAGGTCTAGTGATCATATGATGATTCCGAGCACATATCCAGGTTCCTTATTGAAAATTGAATCCCATGAGCCCATTTTTGTTGACATGTGACGAGATTCTATTTTTAGCGGTGACTATATTTGGCATACTATACTTGGCAAGGTTCTCCTAGTAGTCCCGAACATTTTTTGGTTTTTTCATATTTTTCAGCGGACGACTATTTTTGGCATCTCTATTTATAGTAGTTCTATTATTAGTAGGTATGGTCGCCATGCAAGTGGATATTTGATAGTCTTAGAGGAAGACAAGTGGAAAAACCAAGGTGTATGCATGGGTTAATCAATCATGGTGCATACATTGATTTGGTATGAGTTGGTGTATGCATTTAGTTGAGTATGAGTTAGCACAAGTCAAAGGTTACAAGTGTGCATGATTGAGTTAACTAAATCTTCACTCTCCTCTCTTCCATGTAACTCCCATATGCCTATCCTCCTATCCCATGCACATCACTCATATCTATTTTATCTCTTACCCATGTGCATCTCCTCTTTATCTTGCACATGGATCCTCCTCTTCCTTCTCGGGTATCTTTAGTTACACTCATCACCACATGAGTTATGATCACGAGTCTTCTTCGACATCACAATAGTTACACATGGAGCGAAGGATTACTTCACTTCACTCATGCTCTAATGTGCCTTGCATGAAGAGAATCTATACTTGGGATGTGCGCCCTCTTGGATCTATATATCGAGGGTTTCTCCATTGATTCTAGGTTGGATTTCTTCAAAAACAATAGATTTTCTCATTCTCTCTCTCTTCTATTCTTTTTTCTAGCTTCTATTTCTTTGCGCAAGAGTCATCACTATACTAGTTTTTGTACTTGTCTCCATTTTGCAATCGACCTTTTGGAGCAGGAATAAAACTTTGTTATGCTCATATCAAGCTCTCGAGGATTGTTGTTATTGTGTTTTGATTAGAAGCTCTTAGCCTTTTATCTTGGTGTAACTATTCAACCATTTAATTTCACTTTCTTTCTGATTTTCCATACTTCTTAAAGTTAACGTTGCAGGGATTCTACCACTTCAATTTATAAATTATACAAATTACCCCTTTGGTAGCTTGATATCTAGACAAAGTTCATCTTGTGTGTGTATTTTCAGGTTTATTTTGCACATTTACAGGGAAGATAGTGCATACAAAACATAGGACATGCCCCTGAGGTTGGCATGCACTGACCCAAATGGAGAGGAGTTTTTTCCAATGGCACTTGGGACATCTTCTCCTATAGTTGCATAGATTTCTCGCATGTTGTTTAATAATTTATTCACATTCTTGCAAGTAAGAAAATTTGTGCTAAAAAATTGGCGTTGTTGTCGGGGAAGCATCAATCCTCGGATTGCAACGATATTGGTGAGTTTTTCCTTTATTTTATTTATTTTATTTATTTTATTTGTACTCATTTGGTGAATTCATATGAAACTGGGTCAGCTCCACTAGGGAACTCAAGGAAAATTTCTCGGATTCGATCCAACACAAGGCATTGTACTGATCCTTAGAGAACTTGAAAATCTATTTCATAACACATGGGTGGATCACCACCTAAATAACATCCATTGGCGACTCTGTTAAATAAAGATCATGATTGGTCATGGAGGTTGAATACATATAGTGGGTGCAAGATCTTCAGGATTTTATTCACATTTAAAGGCGGGAAGATGAAACTATTCATGAGTTCTATGTCATATTTATCAATGCAAAGAATAAGATCCCCACCACACACCGACCAAGAAACATTGTGTGGAATTATGCCTTGTCTTTTGATCCGGAGTTTCGTAATCTCTTTTTGAGATAGGGACCAACAAATTTAGGGAAAGCTTTCTTGGTTGCTCAAAGAGTTGAGGAATTTCTTGCGGCTGCCCAAGGATTGCAATAAATTCTTGCTATTATAGAAGAACATAATGATGGAAACCATGCATCCTTTTTCCTTGCCGATGCTTGAAGATTGCAAGAGTGTCTTGTTGCTATAGAAGAGAACCTTTCATATTATGAAGTTTCCATGGATGAAAATGATGACGATGACTCATGCTTGGGTGATTAGGAACCAATAGATGCAGAACTTGAGTCATATGTAGGGCTACATGAGAATGAAGCTGAAATGATGAATTTACAGGTGGGTTTGGTGATTATTTCCAGTGATGATGATAAAATTCAAGGGAAAGAGAAACAAGTTAACCATGCAGAATTGAATCAGCAAGAGACTTCATCCTTGCATATATAGAAGTGGTTTAGGAATAGTTTGATCATATGCCATTACAACAAGGAGAATGACATTTGGTTCAGCCAGAAGATGATCTTTCTCAGAATCTGCCCATGATTTTGCAATCAAGTTTTGTTATTCAAGAAGATCCTTTGCCTGATCATTGCTTGGATATCAGGGTTGATCATGATCTTGTTGAGCTGTGAATGGTGGAGGTATTTTAGTAGGTAGATTCTAAGAGTTTTGGCTCTCATTCTTTCATGTTTATTACCGTTGAAGTACCATGTTCCCTGTTCCAATCAACAACCTTCATAAATTTCTTTAGCGACAAGTACATCAAGGCATCTTTCTGACATATGAGATTTCATGATTGGTTGCACTAGAAGGTTGAAAGTATTGATTTTTCTCATCTAATATATCACTTAGCTACATGGTTACATTGGTCATTCGAGTCTGTTGATTAATCATGCCAGTTTTGACTAACCTCTAACGAACAAAGGAGGTGGAATTTTGGGGTTTTGGGGTATTAGAGTCCATTTATTTCTTTCATTTATTTGTTTTTTTTTTTGCAGATTTTTTCTTTCAGGTTATCCTTTCTTATTCATAGGGTAAGAGTCACTAATTTTTCCCTTGTTACATCAACATGTGGTCATGTCGCGTGGTGTAATTAGCGCCTCACATGAGGCTAGTCTTAGTTTCCTAATAAATGTTTTCCACTTTTTGAAATCTTGGGTCAAAGCTCAGAGTGTCTTATCATATGTCTATCGAGTCTTTTTGTCATCTTATATCTAGAGTGAGCCTAGATGAGGGTAAGTTTGTTGATATTCCAAATAATTTGAGTCCATTAGGAAGGGTAGAGTTGAAGAGACATTGGAGAGTCTTAAGTCATCTTATGTTTTGTCTCTTCATAGCTTTCCATTGAGTCATCTGCTATGATTCAGTCGTCCCCCTCATCCAGTAGTAGGGACACGATACCCTACATCATATATCTTCTTGAGTTGTTACCTCACATTGAGGGAAAGTATTTTTATTATTGCTTTTCCTTTCAGCGGGTCATCCTGCATCGACTCTGACACATCATTTGAGGGTGATCCAAAAGTGGAGCACCTTGATGGTCATTAGCCTCATTGGTGGTTCATTTTTCATTCGACAAGGTTGGTCATCATTATACCTTGATTGAATAATCATTGTCGATGTTCATCTTCAATACATCTTTCAAAGTGACAAGTTGTGCTCGTACCTTAAGGCCCATTAGCCTTATCGGTGGGTTCCTTCGCACTTGACGGGTGTTTACATTATTGACATCTGACTATGTGACTCTCTCCCATGTGTTGACTTCAACACATTTTCCATAGGGAAAAGTGTACATGGTAGGTGGTAGAAGGTAGCCGATTGGGATGAAACCCTATTTTCAGCGAGTCAATGGGAGGGTTATATCTATTTTTGACTCTATTGCTCACTGGATAAGCATTTTGGATCATAGGTCAATGTGTAGGGAATTTCTTTTCTAAAGACAGACACAAGAGTCTTCCAACATGTTTCTCCATGTTTCTTACAGATTATTATTCATGGTTCTAGATACAAAGGTTCACAGGTTATCGAGATCCTTCAAGGGGATCCTATCCCCTTGAGTCGCCATTATTAACCCCTAGATTTTCTCACTTGCAAATATTGAGGGTTAAGAGTCAACGTGTCTTGTTTGGCTAGCATTTTGATAGTTTTCCTAGAGCTCTTTGCGTGAGTCATGGTTGGTTCTCGTATGAGTTCAGACATAGGATTGGATTAGTGGTATTTCTTGTTTCATAGATGGATTTTGTACAGGTTTTCATGTATTAGAGAGAGATATGGTTATGTTTGGTATATTTCCTAGTTTTTAGGATACAGAGTTCGGAGGTCCGCATTGCAGTTTTGATCATATATTCAGAGTCCTTGCAAGCTCACGATCCTAGTGATTCTTTTCTAGACGACATGAAAGAACTCACTATTTATAGTATTTCAAGTGATCCAGGTGGATATTGGTGGCCACCCACCTTTTCCACATGGCTCAAAACAGTTTTCTGGCCATTTTGGCAATTTACTATTTTTAGCAGGTTTTAACTTTCGGGGCCATTTTGAGGGTCCAAATGAAGGTTTTTCTAGATA
>ML790619.1:386728-418269 GCA_009831015.1 Picea engelmannii | reverse complement strand
AACCCTTTTCCAAAAAGGGATAGCAAAGCAGAAGGAGTATTGGAACTCATTCATTCAGACGTGTGTGGCCCAATGCCATCATCCTCCATTAGCAGGTATGTATACTATGTATCATTTATTGATGACTATTCTCGTAAGACCTGAATATATTTCTTAAAATCTAAAGATGAAGTATTTTGTAAATTCAAGGAATTCAAAGCCTTGATAGAGAATCTTTCTGAACGAAAGATTAAGATACTCAAGTCAGATAATGGAGAACATACCTCAAAGGAGTTCGTAAACTTCTGCAGAGGTGTTGGAATCAAGAGGGAACTCACTACTCCCTATAATCCCCAACAAAACGGTGTAGCTGAAAGGAAGAACAGAACAATTATGGAAGTTGTAAAGACCATGATTCACGATCAAGATATTCCTATGTGCTTATGGGCAGAAGTAGCAATGGCAGCTATTTATGTGCAGAACAAATTATCCCATAGCGCACTTGGGTTCAAGACCCGGAAGAAATGTTCACTGAAAAGAAGCCAAAGGTAAGCCATCTCAAAATATTTGGTTGTCTAGTGTTCATTCATATACCGAAAGAGAAAAGAAACAAGATGGAACCCTCCAGACAGAAGGGAATATTCGTGGGATACTGTGAGGTATCCAAGGCCTTCAGAATCTACATACCTGGTCACCGCCATATTGAGATCAGCAAGGACGTGACCTTTGATGAAGAAGCAACACTTAGGAAATCAAGAAGATGTCATCTTGAAGTAGTATATGAAGAGGAACCTATAAATCCCAGGATTGCAGAATTCGTGAGGGAAGTTCCCAGAGCTGCAGAACCTATAAGGGAAGTCATAACTTCCCCTGATGAGGAGACTCCTGAAGACCACACCATAATAGAAGTTCAAGAACCTCCTCAAATGACCTTCTCCCATAAAAGAAAGCTTGCTTTTGCAAGAGAGCTTATTCAAGATGGAGAGAAGTATGGTGTTCCAAAAGGAACCACAAGACAGGTGAAAAGACCAAAGCCATTCTCCAGTTACACAGCTTTGATGTGCAATCTACTTGATGAAGAACCTACATGCTTTGAAGAGGCCATTCAAAAGAAGGAATGGGAAGATGCCATGACAGAGGAATACCAATCCATAATAAAGAATGATGTATGGGAAATAGTTCCCAGACCAAAAAGTAAGGAAGTTGTATCATCAAAATGGCTCTTCAAAAATAAAACATGTTGTTGATGGAAGTATTGAGAAATATAAAGCAAGATTTGTTGCTCATGGATTTTCCCAGAAGGAAGGCATTGACTATGAATAGACATTCGCTCCTGTGGCCAAATACACTTTGATCAAAACCATTATAGCTCTTGCAGCCAAGATGAAATGGAAGTTGCACCAGATGGACGTGAAGACAGCCTTCCTGAATGGTGTTATCGAAGAGGAAGTGTATATAGAGCAACCCCAAGGATTTGAGGTTGAAGATAGGAAGTCTCATGTCTGTCGATTGAAGAAAGCCTTATACAGATTGAAGCAAGCTCCCAGAGCTTGGTATGGCTATATAGACAATTTCTTGACGAGCTTAGGCTTTACCAAGAGTAAAGCAGACTCAAATCTCTACTTCAAAATTATGGATAATGAACCAGTAATCCTACTACTGTATGTGGATGACTTATTCTTAACTGGAGAAGAAAAGCTCATCACTGAATGTAAAAAGAGACTTGCCACAGAATTTGAAATGAAAGACCTTGGCCTAATGCATTACTTCTTAGGTCTTGAGGTATGGCAGAGTTCAGAAAGAATCTTCCTTAACCAAGGGAAGTACATGGTCGAAATCTTAAAGAGATTCGACATGCTAGAATGTAATCCCATGAATACACCCATGGAAGCGAAGCTGAAGTTGCTAGTCGATACTTCGTCATACTTGATAGATGCCACACTGTACAGACAAATCATTGGATCGTTGATGTACCTGAAGAACACCATACTAGACATTTTTTTTACAGTAAACACCTTGAGTCAGTTTCTGGTAGAGCCCAGACGTGTTCACCTAGTGGCTGCAAAACATGTGATGAGGTACCTTAAGGGTACAATGGATTATGCTCTCGGCTAAGATGGAGATCATGAATTCACATTGAGTGGATACACTGATGCAGATTAGGCAGGAATCATTGCTAACAGAAAAAGCACTTTCGGATGTTGTTTCAGTTTGGGATCAGCCATGATCTCATGGAAGAGTAGGAAGAAATCTAGTATTGCTCTCAGCACAGCGGAAGCAGAGTACATTGCCGCATGTGCTGCTGGCTGCGAAGCTATATGGCTTCGAAAGTTTTTGACTGGCCTATTTGACTTGGATATGAGAGAAACCATGATTCTATGTGACAACCAGAGCTGCATAATGATGACAGAGAATCATGTATTCCACAACAGGTCAAAGCACATAGAAATCCGCTATCATTTCATCTGTGACATGGTACAGAGAGGAGCCTTGAAGCTTCAGTACATTAGCACGGATGAACAGGTTGTTGATGTGATGACCAAACCCCTATCTCGTGTAAAGTTTGAACACTTTCAAGATAATCTTGGCATAGTCCAAAAGGACCCTCCCTGAAAGGGGGAGTATATATATTCCTTGCTTCTGACCTCGCTGTTAGACGTAAAGAAAGATGGGTCATTGCTTCTGACCTCGTTGTTAGACATAAAGCATGGCGTTGTGTGTTCCTTGCTTCTGAACTCGCTATTAGACATAATGCAAGATGAGTCATTGCTTCTGACCTCGTTGTTAGATGTAAAGCATGACGTTGTGTGTTCCTTGCTTCTGACCTCGCTGTTAGACGTAAAGCAAGATGAGTCATTGCTTCTGACCTTGCTGTTAGACATAAAGCATGACATTGTGTGTTCCTTGCTTCTGACCTCGCTATTAGACGTAAACAAGATGAGTCATTTCTTCTGACCTCGTTGTTAGACGTAAATCATGACGTTGTGTGTTCCTTGATTCTAACCTAGTTTTTAGACGTAAAGCAAGATGATTCCTCACTTCTGACCTCGTTGTTAGATGTAAAGTGAGATGATGATGTGTTCCTTTCTTCTGACCTAGTTGTTAGATGTAAAGCAAGATGATTCCTCACTTCTGACCTCATTGTTAGACGTAAAGCGAGATGTTGATGTGTTCCTTGCTTCTGACCTAGTTGTTAGACGTAAAGCAAGATGATTCCTTGCTTTTGACCTGGTTGTTAGAAGTAAAGCAAGATGTGACTAACACTGAGCTACCAGCTTATCAGCTGTGACATTGAGCCAGTGTAGTATTGTGATGTGTCACTCTAGTGTTGTGATGAGGTATCATTTTTTATTGATACATATTGATGCAGATGATGATGGCATTCTTTTGATAATGATGATGTTGTCAATGAAGAAAACTTATGATGACTCGTAAATGTGCTAGCCAATGTTTCAAGATGATATTGATGATATTGTCCTTCTGATGCCACTGATGATGCAGACCTCTCTCGCCTGATGCTGCTAAAGAAGACCCTTCTTGTGAAGGGGGAGTGTTGAAATAATGTAACTGCGAAGAGTATTCTTATTATTATTGTTATTTTATTCATTGGATTAATCCCCATTGTGGATTAATCATGTCGGTAATTGTATTAGGACCAACTCCCCTTTTGCAGATTGGTCATCGAACAATTGTAATAGGCAAAATAAGAAGTCGGCCCCAGTAGTTATTATTGAGACCCATAATTAAATTAAAGGTGGGTTTACCCACCCAAAGTGAGAGGTCAGCCCTGCCAATAAATCCCCCTCACACGTGTCAGTCTTGTATATATAGAGAGGCTAGCGCCTCACTTATACACACAACTCACTTGCTCATTTTCTTAAGAGACAAGCTGCAATTACCAATTAGAGAGAGGAGAAGAAGAGTGGCGCATCTTTTGGGGAGGACTATCTGTATTGGTTTGAGCTATCTCTTGAACATTGTATTGGCAATTTATGATAAGGAAGTTTTTGTTGGGTTTTCTTCCCCTAGAGGGTTTCCCAAGATAAATGTTGTGTCTCTTGTGAATGTGTATTTCTCAGTGATCTTGTTCGTATGTTGCTCTTATCTATTGAAATGCAAAGAACTATAATAATGGCATAAACATTAACACATAACACTGTAAAACAACTTAATCAATGACATCCGGTTCAAAGAGCTAGAACAAATTATAATTTTAACAAATCACATATTAGTATACCCAAGAGACCACATATTAGTATACCCAAGAGATTGATTGGATCGTAATGAATAATAGGTGACAAGCTTCCATGGATCTCCTTGCTTGCAGTGGAGGTAGTGGTCTAAGGTTTGGGAGGATAAAAGAGTGAAGAGTTGTCCATTGCTACAATCTTCTCTAAAAGAATACTTTCTAACCTTTACTTTGTCTCTCAAATCTGCATATATATAATCTCACTCTAAGGGAATCAATTTTGCCTTACTACTAGTGGATGAAAGCAAGAAAAACATGCCAAATCCTATCAACCTTTGCATGGCTGCCAACTCAATTTGTTGTCGTTTTAGCAGGCTTTTCTCTGCAGTTTTAATCCTTTTTCCATCTTTTATTTATTTTCCATGCAAACATAATTGTTAAAAGCCTTCTACTTTAATTCTTGTAGCTTTTGTGGAGTTGGCCTTTAATGCTAAATAATTGGATAAAGTCGAGCTTTTAGAATTTCTTGACAAAACAACATGGTAACTTGGCATGTTCATCAATAAAAAATGACAAGGGCGAGTTAGATATAAAACACTTTATTTAAGGCTTAAATTTAGGTTAGAGAGAATTAACACAGGCCAAATATACCCAAGAGGTCAAACTAGGTTGTGGAGTGGTAAAAAAATTAGCATATGGAATCAAGGTTTGGAAATTCAAACTCAACAAGAATGAGCCTAAGCATAGCCACTCGAATTAGGGTTTTGACATGAGTCAAACTTAGTATTCTCATGCAAAATGGACATCCTTCGCCAAGTTGCCACATGTCACCCTAGGAGAAAATCCACTTCCACAACATTCATCGACTCAACTCTCTTCATCCATAGGAATCCTTGAACTACTCCACCCCTACATGCTCGGAACCAAGACATTCAACTTGTACTTGCCATACATAGAAACTACTAATTATATATGTTCTCAAAAAAAAATCTTCCTTTGAAAAAGAAAAAAAAAAAAAGAAAAAATGAGAAAGACTAATCCTGAGGAGATGGACCATAAGTCTATCTTCTGAAAAAATAAAAAATAAAAAAGTGAATACGCAAGCAAGACTGATCATCTTGCATGTAGTTAAAAGCAATGTTATCAGAACAAGTCCAGTGATTGAACAATCGACCCCAAAAATGTGAAACTAAACCAGACCAAAAAAAAAAATTGTCAACCAAAAACAACATAAAATATTAAAATTTTGAAAAAACATATACATTCATGTGCATCCATATGAATTCAAACCATTTGTACACAAATATGCAAAGTTTCTCATTTATATAGCAAGAGTGCACATAACCAAAATAGCATTGAGTGCAATCCATCTCTGAACCAAAATACATCAATACAGAGCTTTAAACGCCCTCTAGAGTCCAAAAACATCATGCTACAACAAATAACTACATATCATCAAATCATTACCTATATTAGGATTCTTGTCATCAATGTCACCCTTTAAGCATTAAAATAAGATAGAAAAAAATTAACATGCCTAATAATTGATTTTACTTGAGTGAATGGTACATTTTTACTAGGGTCATGACAAAAGAGTTCAACAATCAATGCCACCAACATCAAGGTACATAGAGGGGTTGGTGATCTTGATTAAATGCCAACCTCATACATGATAGAATCCAGTGGAAATGTTGCAATCTTGCGAATCTTGAAATCCTGAAAACTGTTAAGTTTGCTGAATTTTTGTTATGAACATAACTATACATATAAATTAGATGTTAATAACATAATAATTAAATGATAATTAATAAATAATAATTATTAATAATGAAAGGACATGTATCAAAGGACATGACTATTGGTTATGGACACCCCTGCTTGGTTATATAAGCGAGCCCTCATTCTCATTTGTAATCATCTTACTATTCATTCTTATATATATATTTGTTCGTATGGATTTGATTACTATATTCTAGATATTTTGGATTATTTGTGCGTGATGAACTTTGTTTGTCTCATTTGGTATCAGTGTCCCTTCTTGGGTATTTCGCTCATTACCAACCTGCTCGCCAACAAAAAAAATTCAGAGTTTCTTTGAAGTCAGGGTCTTTGACCAACTCAAGCATTTGGTCATATAAAAACCCAGAATTTCGTTGAAGATATTCCATTGCAAATTCAAAATAAGTACGTAACCCGTTTATGAATAAAAGAAAAAAATAAATAAAATCAAAGTGTTTCAATATAAAAGTTACATAAGAAAATTATAAAGTCAAACTATTAAATACAAAGGTGAAATCCTACCCACGATCATAATAGTTAGCTGACCAACAATTACCAAGAAGTTAGGAGTAAAAGGTGCATCTCCATAACTTTACAAGGAGTAAAAGTGAAGTATATAAGTTAAAGAAGTAAAAAAGGGAATACCAAATGAAACTTCACGTCAAAGGTCACTATCATTCATTAAAAAAAAAGTTACTAAGTTTATTAAAGTTAAAATTAATATTTTATTTTAAAAGAAAAGATATTACTATTAAGAGAAAATATATTTTAGCAAGGTTGTTAGAAAAGAAATAAGGATTTTTCATAAAATTTACTACCGAGTCTAAAAAGGTGACTTATTATTGAGTATTTGAAGTTTTTAAAATAAAAGGAAAAAAGTAAAAAGAGTATTTAAAGGTGCCTTTTAATTTTATTTTTTTAAGATAACTAATATATATAATATATTACAAAAAGATTATTAAAAAAATAAGGTATAGCAAAAAGTATAAGAGATAAACCATTACAAGAAGTAAAAGTAAGACAAAGGATCAATTATTGTAGTGCCTCCGGCGGCAGTACATAGCGATGAGTTCGCTCTGACTTTCCTATTACTTTTGGTTTGACTTAAACATTTCACTCAAACCTTATGTTCAACATACAAAACAATAAAAAGTATTTTTTTTATAATAAAAAATTATATTTTTCTTGTATCTTATTGGTCCATACATTTAAAGTGTTATTGCAAATTTCACTTTGTTCAAGGCTTAATACAACCCCTGGATTGGCACCACGTCTTTGAGATTTTGATCGGTAGTTCGGAGGCAGTATCGCAGCATGCTTCCCTTGTTAAAAAAAAAAAGACCCCATACCTCGTACATCCAAATTAATTATCAAAGGGATATTATAAAAATAATCTTAAAACCATATTCATAGTTATAAAAAGTGCATAGCTTTATATATTATTTGTGGACAAAGGAGAAGTAAGCATATATATTGAGATGATCTTTTTAAAAGGGTATTTAATTAAGACACTATTAAATCACTTAATATAAAAGTACTTTATAAAGTATACAAAAGGTTACTTAAAGTGGATATAAAGTATTTTTATAAAGTATAAAAAAAGTGTAAAGCAAATATATATATTTAAAATTATTGGAAAGAGGAAGGTGAAGATAAAAATAAAAGAAGGGTGAAGAAAAGTTTTGAAGTACAAAGTACCTTGAAGGTACAAATTGATTAAAATTTAAAAATAAATCTTAAAACCAATTCAAGTTTATATAAAAAAAAATGGACAATTCCATATATAAATCGAAATTTTAGACTAAATGTCATTTTTGTGAAATGGAGTTTGAGTATATGACAATTTTTAAAAATCAAAATTGATTATGTCTGATTTGTGGGAAATCATTTATTATGGAAGAATATCAAGATAACTCAGAAATACAATCACAAATGTTGAAAAGAGAATTAGGACATTATAAAGCGAGCAATAAAAAATTACAATTTGAAATTGAGAAGGAGAAATATTTTAATGGGTTAACAAAGAAAGATAATCGTTACTTCAAAGAGCGTATTCAGGAACTCATCGCACAAAATGAAGAACTAAAGACCAAAAGAAAAAAAATGGACCTAGACTTAATAGAACGAGAGGAATAAATATTACAATTAAAAAATCATAATCAAAATTTGTTATTTAAAATCAGAAAGTCAAAAGACAAGAAGCAAGGGAACAAAAATTCAGAACAAGAAAATCAAGGTCTCAAGGAGAAATTAACTGAAAAAGAGGAAGAAATATCCTACCTAAGGAACCTTAACCAGAAGTTACTTGAACAAATTAAAGTCTTAAAGGACCAAAGAAAGGGGAGTCGAGAATTAAAAAAAAGACGATATGTCAGAAAATATGGAAGAACTTTTACGATTAAGACAACATAATCATGATTTATTAACTCAGATTAAAAAGCTCAAACATGATCAGAAGTCTTTACAAGAAGAGCTAGATTGCAAAACATCATTAGTCGACAAGGAAACAATGACTGGCCTAAAAGAGAAATTATCTGACATTCAAATTTCGATAGTAGAAAAATGAACCAATACAAAGTCAGTTGATCTTCAAATTCAAAAGAATGCTTACATTGACAAATCACTACAAACATCAAAAGAAGATGATTCCAAGGAAAAGTCACAAGAGATTAGTATGCCTTATCGTCAACCAAATCACAAGAGTCATTATGACCAACAACTAGGAGAAGAGGAAAATAAACAATGTTCTTCTTACCAACAAATAAGCTACCACACTATAAAAGAATGAAGACAAAATCAACAACTTGCAGGGAAGCTTAAAATGAGAATCCCCATCCGAACAATCGATCATCAAACAATTCCAATGAAGGTAGATTTGGGATGGATCACTCCCCAGAAGATGCAACACATCAGTTTGGGAATTTGAAGGTTATACATCTTGTTTCGTCGAGAGTCGCAACTACAAGCACAAAAGATTTGAGAAGACATCGCGTGCCAAAGAAAAAGTTAAAAGGGGAATCCTTACAGTGATTATGCTTTGAGGACAAAGCATTTTTAAGGGGAAGGCAATGTTATGAACAAAAATATACATATAAAATAGATATTAATAACATAATAATTAAATGATAATTAATAAATAATAATTATTAATAATGGAAGGACATGTCTCAAAGGACATGAGTATTGGTTATGGGCATCCCTGCGTGGGTATATAAGCGAGCCCTCATTCTCATTTGTAATCATCTTACTATTCATTCTTATATGTGTGTGTGTGTGTGTGTGGATTTGATTACTATATTACAAATATTTTGGATTATTTGTGTGTGACGAACTTTGTTCGTCTCAATTTTGAATATCACCTAAAATTCTACTTTCTCCATATGAAGTCCAATGAGGTTGGAACCACTCTCAAACATCCTGAAACAATAAATGGTAATGTTAAAAATTTAAATAAAATGATGAAAATGAAAGATAAAGGAGAATGTTGTTTTTACTTTAAGAATTTAATATTACCATTTAGTTACTAGGTTTGTGTAGGCCCTAGGGTTAGGTAATAGGCCCTAGGGTTAGTTAGTAGGCCCTAGGGTCAGTTGGTATCCCCCCCCATCTAAAAATTCATATACATATATTTTAAATTTGGAATCCGTCGATCCTAGACGTGTCAAATGGAACATGATAGTTCAGTGAAAAAGGTCAGTTTGGTACCGAACCAACCAAAAAAGATTTGGTGTTGCGATTCTAAGCGGTTCAGAATGGTTTTAATAACACTGGTTCAAAGTAGTCTTGTTGGACCTGCTTTTTTATAAGGATCAAGAATATATAATCGTCTCTGACATGTGGGCCCCTGATCTTCAGGTACTGGAAAAAAGCAAATTGCTAAAAATAACATTTTTTTGGAATCTTATGAAGTTGGATTTGGGAGGAGCCTTGATCCATGTCAATATTTGGATGCATTTGGAATGAGACTGGTGTGATGGACTCTCCCTGGATATTAACCCTCTAGTTACACA
The DNA here is from genome assembly GCA_009831015.1 of Picea engelmannii. NCBI lineage: Eukaryota > Viridiplantae > Streptophyta > Pinopsida > Pinales > Pinaceae > Picea > Picea engelmannii. The sequence goes on along the minus strand of ML790619.1, from coordinate 408,312 downwards.
AGTACCACTGGGGGTTAATAGGACCTTATTGTCCCCTGATGTTTTCGCCTAAGGATGAGGAGGAGGGACAACTTCCCTCTTTCGATCCAAGAACATCAATATACGTATCTTTCTTAACATTTGAGGCCATAGAAAAGAGACTCTTGAAGGATATTGGTTGAAAAACTTGGAAGAGCTCTTCTATGGTGTCTCTTGATGTCTAGACAATGCATCCTACTGCCAAGATCTGGAGATAGTTGACTTTTTGCTAGTGTTGTATAAATTGTCTTGGGATTTGAGACAACATCTTTGTAAGGGTATTGTTTACATAACATGGATTGTCTCCTGTGATCTCATAGATCTGGTGGCTAATATGGTGTTGTTCCCTGCTTTCCTATTGTTGTTCATGTTCCATGGGAGCATTGAAAAGATAGAGGTAATCACCTTGGTAGTGTCAATTTGAGGCAAGGGGGATGGGGGGTGGGGGGTGGTGTTGGAATGAATGTGATTAGAGATTGAGGACTTCCCTCATGAACAAGGTTGAGCACCATTGATTTGGATACTAGAAGAAGGTGGAGAAGGTGTTTTCGAACTCCTAAATAGGAATAATATCAACCATGGACCTTGTAAAAGATGGGGTAGCAAAAAATGAAGTGTTTCCTTGTCTTGGTCTTCTAAAGATGGCAGAGCTAGTAGGTCTTGTTTGCTAGTGTAATATGATGATTGGCTTCGACTCGAAGTGTGTAAGATGATCAAACGGTGAGGCCATCCCTGAGCTCCATGAAGTGTTTTATATAGAAGGCCATCTTTGAATTTATCTTGCTTGGGGGTTGATCCAAGTAACTTGGATGTACTACCTATAAATCTCCTCTCTAATAAATCCAAGTTAGTGGTCAAGAGTTGACCAAGGGAATTATAGGAATATTCAATGGGGGGAGGCAATGTGTTGAGCCTCTAAATTGACATCCCCACTACCCTATTATACTCCTCATCTATACCTTTTTGTCTTACCTAAGATTGGATAAATGTAATGTCCCATTTTTCCTAGGCAATCGGAATACCGTGGTGGTTTACACAGTTTCCCGTAAACCATTAGACGGATGAGCTAGGGAAACGATACTGGTAAAGTAACTTTCGAATTATAAAGTGAAAACTTAGGGAAAGTGAGTTTATTATTATTAAACCCCTCTTTGAGGGTATTTCTCTCCAATTAATAATTAAATGAATATTTAACGGAGAAAAGGACAACTGAATGAATAAAAGGAAGATTGAAGGGAAAAAGTTATTATTGACTATTCATTTAAAAAATTGAGTTTTGGAGAAGAGCTCGGTGAGCAAACGAGGGTTTCAGCTGGAAACCCATTCGGCACCTCGGTTTCGGCAGTGAAACTATCTGCCCTAGCCTTGGAATCTCAGATTCGGCAGTGAAACTATATGCCCAAGCCGTGGAATTGGAGAAGCCATTCAGGGTTCTCATTTGCAGGTATTGGCCGTGTGTTTTCGAAGAAGTTTATTGGAGACAAACTTCATTTTCTGATATGAGCAGAAGAGGGCATAATTATCTCGGCACGAGTGGAGATTTTGAGCATTTTCTCATTGAGCTGGGTGCATCATCTATTGTCTTCTGCGTGTGATGAATTAGGGCCGAGTTTGCATCCATCCAAATCGTGGAACCATTAGGCTGGGTGTGTGCATCTTCTGGCTGGGCGAACTTCTCATCATCTGGCTGCATTTTCCATTAGTTGTTGTGTATTTCATCTTCTCAGCCTTAGCGTCATTTCTGAGATTGATCTTGGGTGTGTATTGTTGTTGTTTGTAACTCTGGGCAGTGTGTTAACAGTTGGTTGTGTTCTCCATTTCCCCACGCACTGTAGGTACTCCTCCTTGGTGTTGTGTGAGAGGTAAGGGAAGTCATGGAAGCTGGTTTAGTTTTGGCTGAGAGAATTACTCCATAAGGAGAAGGGAAAAGGAATGAGAAGGGGCTGCCAAATCGACCCATCAATTGGCTGGTTAAACTGTGCAAAGGCCATCCCAATACCATCAAATCGTGTGGCAGACTTGGTTTCCTCCATTGTTGTGTGTATGAAAAGCTTCCAGTTCAGGCATCCATCATCCTAACCATCGATTGGGAGGTATTTCATGTTGTTTGGACTGTCACAAACTCATCATTAATATTTGAATAAAATCTATTTGTGTTGGGTTAAATTGCCCATTCATATGTGTTGAAGTTTGATTATTTGGTTCATTAAATGTGGCTTCCTTCTTCATAATTTTATGGGTTTTCTTCAAATGTTAAACAACATGTTATGTATCATATTGGGGAGGTATAAGGGACTAGGAGACCAATAAAACAGCCAGCCAAAACCAAGTAAATTACTGTTGTCCATTCAAATTGCACCTACAGCCATTAAAACATAAGTATGCCAAGTGTTTGACGAAAGTCCAACACCAAGACTTGAAGGTTTTTCCTCACTTTCATGACTTAGAATATTTCAGTGGTATCAGAGCATGATCTTGGCCAGTTGTGGGCGACATTGATGACTAAGGAAGGGCTACAAAACATCACTTATAGGTGTCGGAGATACAGAAGTGTAGAAGGCATAGAAGAAGACATGGAGGGCACTCCAGGAAAAAATGCAAATTTGCCAGAGGACAGAGAGGATGGTTTGTTCAGAGGGCTTATGAAAGCCTTACAGGATATTGCAGAGGGCCAGAGAGAGACCCGAGAGTTCATGGGCAGAATCACAGGTTATGCTCTAGGGAGCAAGCATGGTGAAGAAAAGCGGGAGAGCAGCCAAAGAGGGCAGATGGAAGAAGGGGGAAACACACACAGACCTCATGTTGAGGTGATCACCTCTAGGACCGGCCCTCAGAACCGCCCTCATGACTACAGTGAGATTCCTAGATCTACCATGCCGAAGTTCTTAGGACCACCGGAGACAGGCACAGGAGGGTAGGTAGAGCGGGATGAGCCATTAGCAGCATATTTTCAGGAGTATAAGGCCATGGATCCAGAGTTGAGAGAAGCTATGACATTTGCTGAGTTTTGTAGATTCAAGGGGAGAAACAGGATGAGGTTCTTCAACAAGGGCCCCATGCATAGCTATGATCTCATCACACAGTGGGCAAGCTCACCCTACCATACTTCGATGGGACGTCAAAGTGCACGGCACGATCTTGGGTGTAAAAGCTCGACACATACTTCCAGCTGAACCCCATGGCAGAGATAGATGCCATTAAGTTGGCTACATTACACTTGGCGGGTGAGGCACATGACTGGTGGTACCATGGGATGACCACTCTGATTCATGCCCACATTGTCACCTATGATGAGTTTACAGGTAGACTGGTGCACCGATTTGACAGACGAGATCCAGAGCTGTCTTTTAGGGACTTGGCACAGTTGAAACAGACTGGGTCGGCAGATGCATATATATCATATTTTCAGAGGATATCAGTGATGGTCACCGATATCTCTGAGGCTCGTTTGGTGATGTTGTTCACAGAGGGGCTAGCCGAGCCACTCTGAGGATGGGTGAAGGCTTACAAGCCTACTTCACTACAAGATGCAGTTGGCAGGGTGAGAGACTTATAGGAGTCCGTACCCAAGACCAAGTTCACCCCAAGGTCGTACTTCCCTACGAAGTTCGATGACAGGACACCACCACAGAGGGATGGTACAGGACATCAGTAGAAGGACTGGGCAGGACAGCCACAGAGGGAATGGACAGGCAAGAAAAGGATGGATGATGCTACCAGGCAGGATCTCAGGAGGAGGAAGTTGTGCTTCAGTTTCCATGAACCATGGGTACCAGGTCACAGGTGTGCAGGAAAGGCCAAGGCACACTACATAGAGATGTTTTCTGATAGCGGGGATGATGAGGAAGAAGAGGAGCAGGGACAGAAGGAGGAATCGACGACAGCAGAGGCAGAGTAGGCATCGATGGAAACACGAGGGGTTATAGCATCACTCTCCGGCATACCCAGATTTCACACCTTCAGGATGAGGGGAGGAGTGCAGGGACATCGAGTGATAGTTTTGGTCGATGGTGGGGCATCCCACAACTTTATAGACTCTTCGTTAGTGGAATGAAAGAGCATTTCCGCTAAGTCTTTTGGGGGTTTCTCAATGGTCATACCAGGGGAGAACACACTAGAATGCACCAGGTACGTTCCACTGATGACAATGAACCTGGGAAACTACATGCTCACCGACAACTTCTACGTGGTAAAGATACCTGACAACAATGTGGTGCTTGGAGTTCAGTGGTTATACTCCCTAGGGAGGTACTCCACTAACTATCAGACTATGGAGATGGAGTTCCAGGGACAGGACGGCAAGAGAGTGGTTTTGCGGGGCATGCATACATATCCTCCTAAGGTCGTAACCGTGAAGCAGATGGAGGCAGTGATGAGACCGGATGACATTGCATAGGTTGCAGAGTTTCGTATTCCAGTACAGAGGTTCAAGGGCAGGGAGCCCAATTGTCCGAGAGAGATACATGACTTGTTTCGGGTGTTTCAGGAGCATAATGTCTTTGGTAATGTACCTCCAGGTAGGCCTCCCGACAGGGGATTCGAGTACATCAGTGAGTTGGAGGAGGGTATTGGAGTAGTGATCACCACTCCATATAGGCACCCCAGGGCCTATAGAGACGAGTTAGAGGAGTTTCTTCAAGAGTGCGGAGTTTTCCAGGGGAATGAGGGGGAGCACACACATTCCGCAGGATCATTACAGCCTTTACCCATTCCCGCTCAGGGGTGGGAAGGCATCCCCAGGGATTTCATCACTAGGTTACTAAAGATGCAAGGGAAGGATTGCATCTATGTCATGGCGGATCGACTCACCAAGCTTGCCCACTTCTCCACCATTTCTTTAGACTACTCAGCAGCGCAGGTGACCGAGTTATCTTTCAGGGAGATTTTCCATTTGTATGGGTGGCCTAAAGCCATCATCAGAGACAGGGCGGTCAGGGAGTACTGGGTAGAATGGACGGATCTATCCATGGAGGATGCTACTTGGGAGAACAAGCAGGTGTTGCAGTTTCCAGGTTTGAAGTTGCTTGAGGACAAGCAAATTTGGGCATGGAGGACTGTAATGTCCCATTTTTCCTAGGCAGTCGGAATACCGTGGTGGTTTACATAGTTTCCCGTAAACCATTAGACAGATGAGCTAGGGAAACGATAATGGTAAAGTCACTTTCGAATTATAAAGTGAAAACTTAGGGAAAGTGAGTTTATTATTATTAAACCCCTCTTTGAGGGTATTTCTCTCCAATTAATAAATGAATATTTAATGGAGAAAAGGACAAATGAATGAATAAAAGGACGATTGAAGGGAAAAAGTTATTATTGACTATTCATTTAAAAAATTGAGTTTTGGAGAAGAGCTCGGTGAGAAAACGAGGGTTTCAGCTGGAAACCCATTCGGCACCTCAGATTCAGAAGTGAAACTATCTACCCTAGCCTTGGAATCTCAGATTCCATAGTGAAACTATATGCCCAAGCCATGGAATTGGAGAAGCCATTCAGGGTTCTCATTTGCAGGTATTGGCCGTGTGTTTTCGAAGAAGTTTATTGGAGACAAACTTCATTTTCTTATCCGAGCAGAAGAGGGCATAATTCTCTCGGCACAAGTGGAGGTTTTGAGCATTTTCTCATTGAGTTGGGTGCATCATCTATTGTCTTCTGCGTGTGGTGAATTAGGGCCGAGTTTGCATCCATCCAAATCGCGGAACCATTAGGCTGGGCGTGTGCATCTTCTGGTTGGGCGAACTTCTCATCATCTGGCTGCATTTTCCATTAGCTATTGCGTGTTTCATCTTCTCAGCCCTAGCGTCATTTCTGAGATTGATCTTGGGCGTGTATTTCTGTTGTTTGCAACTCTGGGCAGCGTGTTAACTGTTGGTCGTGTTCTCCATTTCCCCACGCACTGTAGGTACTCCTCCTTGGTGTTGCGTGAGAGGTAAGGGAAGTCGTGGAAGCTGGTTCAGTTTTGGCTGAGAGAATTACTCCATAAGGTGAAGGGCAAAGGAATGAGAAGGGGCTGCCAAATCGACCCATCAGTTGGTTGGTTAAACTGTGTAGAGGCCATCCCAATACCATCAAATCGTGTGGCAAACTTTGTTTCCTCCATTGTTGTGTGTATGAAAAGATTCCAGTTCAGGCCTCCATCATCCTAACCATCGATTGGGAGGTATTTCATGCTGTTTGGACTGTCACAAACTCATCATTAATATTTGAATAAAATCTATTTGCGTTGGGTTAAATTTCCCATTCATATGTGTTGAAGTTTGATTATTTGGTTCATTAAATGTGGCTTCCTTCTTCATAATTTTATGGGTTTTCTTCAAATGTTAAACAACATGTTATGTATCATATTGGGGAGGTATAAGGGACTAGGAGACCAATAAAACAGCCAGCCAAAACCAAGTAAACTATTGTTGTCCATGCAAATTGCACCTACAACCATTAAAACAGAAGTATGCCAAGTGTTTGACGAAAGTCCAACACCAAGACTTGAAGGTTTTTCCTCACTTTCACGACTTAGAATATTTCAATAAATGACAAAGAACACTACCATTAGCCATTGATGAGGTCATAAGGTAAAGTATAATTAATTCATGCATTTTTGTGGTTTATTGAGCTAGGAGACTAAATGTTTCATGTACTAATGTTTCAATTTGCCATGTATAACCTTTGACCTCTAGATGAGTCCATCCTTTCTGTACCAGCTTAGCCATCTGATACTTATGCGCCAGATTTCCACTGTCCAAATCCGGTACCAAGCGCACATTCCATTCAGATCTAATACTGAATCTCACTTGTCGCGATCTGGTACCAACGGTCGCAGACTGTCGCGATTCGGTACCAACCATTTGTGCACTGTTCGAATCCGGTACCATTTACCGAATCTCACCTGTCATGATCCAGTACCGATATAGGAAGTTGAATATACCAAGTTTAGCTCCAGATCGTACTAAAGATAATTGTTGGATGTTTGTTGAATCATTAGCAAGGTTATGATAAGCTTGTTTTTCTATTGATTCATCCTCATACACTTCGTGTCACGAGGATGAAGTTTAAAATATGTAACTGAATATATAAATTTGATAATTGACTGATTTGATTTGCTAAATATTTCACCTCCTTGTGTTTCACGACTAAGACTATTTAAATAGTCATGGAAAGGATGGTGGAGGTAGTAGAGAGTTAGCATAACACAGTATGTGAAACAGCATTACATATTGTAGAACACATTCTGAGTTGAATTTTAATAGAAGGATGTCAATTATTTCTAGGTCTTGATCATTTATGAATGAATGTGAGTTGAGTTGTTAGCATAGTTTAATTCTATGTTTTGAAATTTAAGTAAGAGGAATGTGTGGATTGGAAGAAAGTTTACTGTAGACTCCAGTTGTTGACCTGTTGAAGCGGCAAGGGCCCACCGCCCAACAAAGGTCAACATCCATATAGATTAGTGTTAGTAGTTGATTTCAATAGTATAGATGTTAGATTAGCTTAATCTTAATTCTTTCAGATGATAGCAGTATAGTTTAGACTAGGATTTCGATCATACGATTGTTCGGAGATCTTTACTTACTATGTTTTGCATATGTTCTGTTTTTGTTTTTATGAAGTTGATTTTGTTTCATGGACATAAATGTTGGCAGCAGTAGTCATACATATTCGGAGGAGAACTAGTGAAGTTTACAACAACACATTGTGAACCACAGCATACTCAGTATATTGACTATTGAACTACCCATGCTATGTCTTGATGATTGATGTGTGATTTCCCTTTCAGAAGTGTGATTACAGAGTTAGTTTTATGGGTCAGATAGCAGAGTTGATCTATCAAAAGAACTCCATTTCATACTTGCATGTGCCATAATGGAGTAGATAGCCTCTCTGTGAAAGACAACCAAAGTGTGTTTTGATTTGCTAGTTTGTCTTATTTTTAGCATGCTTAATCTAGAATAGTTCTATCCTCATGACATTAGAATTACCTTTCTTACTGGTGTCTTGTAACTCTGTTGATTACGAATCTTGGATTGATAATTAATGAGTGCATTATACTAAACATATAAGTAGCACAACATTTTGGCATCGTTGCTAGGGAGTTGCAAACGGTAGGAAGTGATTTTTAGCTTAGATTATTTGCATAGTTTTTGAATGATTTCAAAGGCTGCTTGAGGGAGGAGGATAAAATGTTTAAGATGTGAGTGAAGAGCCATGCGGCCACTAGAGTGGGGTTCTCCAAAGCCAGGTTGCCTTCTTACCTTCTAGATAGAATTAGGATTTCAATTCAGTTAAGAATCAACTTTCCATTTTATGCATAGATATAGAGATAATAAGGGTAGATTTGTAAGCTCTAAAGATTCAAAAAAAAAAAAACCCCACTAATCCAACTGACACTGGTGCAGGAAAAATTCAACCAGGAGAAATTTCAAGGGGAGCCAGCAAGGCTCCAGAAGAAGAACCTAAAACGAAAGAATCAACATTGGGGTGGGCAGAACGTGAATCTGTTGAACGTTCAGGAGACACACAAAATCCAATTTCTAAACCATCTATCAGTGGAATGGTAGAAGAAGAAGGAAATGCAGCCACTGAAACTGAGACCTTCGGGTTTCCAATCTTGGATATTTCCAAAAACATCAGCATGAAGAATATCCCACTATCATCGTTACCCACTTTCAGAGGTATGTCAATTGAAGATCCAGATTTATTTTTATTCGAGTTTGACATATTATGTAGAAGTTATAACTAGTCTCAGACGATGCCCAAAAACTTAAGCTCTTTCCTGTTACAATGAAAGATTCATCCTTAAGATGGTTCATGAGCTTAGGATAAAATACAATCCTCTCTTGGGATAAAATGAAAGACACATTTTTACGGAAATACCAAGAATATTGTAAGGATAATGCTAAAAATGACATTTTTAAAATGCAACAAACAGAAGATGAAAGCCCTGAAGACTACTTAGAAAGGTTCTTATACAACTACCAGAAATCAAAATTATTCACCACGGACCCAGTTGTAGTAAGAACAATATTTTTGAAGGGTATTAGAGATGACTGCATAGAAGTTTTAAATTTGTTAAGTTTAGGAGATGTGCACCAAAATCCTTTTGCAGAGATTGCAGATTACTGTAGAAGATACTCAAGAGGACAAGCTAAAACAGGCAAAGCACCAAGAGATTATTTTAGCAGAAATACAAGACAAAGATCAGGAACTATCACTAGAATTGAGTTAGGAAACTTATTAGAAAAATTTAAAATGGACATCTTGAGCACAATCAGTAACCAGTTAGATACCCTAAAACTGAAAACGAAACAAGAAGAAGAGACTGTTTTAGCAATCTTCTGTCCTAGATGTCGAAAGAGGCATGGTGAGAAAGAATGCCCATTAAATGTCATAGAAATCTATGGCCTCTGTACACTAGAGCACCCCACATCTGAGTGTCCAACTTTTCTTGAACTACAAGCCATGTATAGGGGAGGAGGAGTCCCACAAGAACAATCATACCCTTCCAGAAGACCTTGGAGAGCACAAAACCCCAATGCATTTTATGACCCTAATGCACAGTATCAACAGCAACAATGGGGTCCTTCCCCAATGACTTATCCACAATGGACACCTCAGCAAGCTCAAACTCAACCTTGGCAACAAGGTTGGAAGGGGCCTGTGTATGGAAATCCCTCTTACCCTACATATCCACAGTATCTTGCAAACATTTCCCAAGTACTACCTGGATTCAACCCACCACAGATGCAATCTTTACTCCCACCTCCTATACATCAGCAATTTACAACCCCCTTGAACCCTAACCAGCAGCAGCAAGCACCTATAAATGCCAATCAACAGCCACAAAACCAAGCTGCCCGCAACCCTCCGAGACCAACAAAAATCCCTGCCCAACCAATCCCTAACCCCAATAATCGACCCACCCATCCTGTGCAAAATATAGAAGTTCAAACCTTTCCCACCTATGAAATTCAACTACGATCAGGGAAAGCGGTAAATCAATCAAATCCTGCAGTAATAATTCAGGAAGAAAATGATAATCATTCTGAGGAAGAAAACACTCAAACCACCCTTGCAGAAGAAGAGACTTCCCCTCCTATTCCAATCACTTTTCAGTCTATACGAGTACCTCAACAAGTTAATCTTCCACCCTACCTTGAAATACTATTAGTAAAGAAACCTGACCCACCCTTGCACAAAGATATAGAGGATGAATTACGAAATGTATGTATAAAAATACCTTTGTTGCAAGCCATTAAGGATATCCCTATATATGCCAAAATCATAAGGGATCTTTGCCTTAAGAAACCAGGAAGGAAGAAGAAGGAACCTCCCCTTGTTCAGGTGGTGGGAAAATTATCTGAATTTATTTCTGAAATGCCATACAAATATAATGACCCTGGAAACCCAGTAGTCACTGTTGAAATTAATGGTATTTCTTTACCAAACACACTCATTGATTTGGGTGCAACAATTAATGTAATGCCTTTTGACACTATGCAAAAGCTCCAAATCAACCAGTTAAGACCAACCCAAACCATGATAGAGTTGGCAGATAAGTCAGTGATTAGCCCTGTAGGAAGTTTAGATGATGTCACAGTCACTCTAGCTTCTTGGGAATATCTAGTATACTTTCTAGTCATCTACTCTAAATCATCCTCCAAACCAGGACATCCTGTGGTTCTTGGCCATCCTTGGTTGTCCACACCAGATGCCTTTATCATTTGTCGGTCTGGTGAGATGACTATATCCAATGGCATACATAGCCAAAAGTTTGTCCTCTTCCCTCCTACCCAACTAGCACAAGAGATACATTTCTGGTTAGAAAACCCTTATGGAGAAGAAGATTGCATCAAACCCCTGTTAACACTTGAACAGATAAGAGGAATGCAAGAACAATCAGATGAACAAGTCTTAAGTTTATTTTTGGCTGATACAAATTGTATTGAATACTCGAGGTCTTTTGCAGAGTTGTCACACATTTTCAGTTCTAAATTTCAACAAACCTGGCACCCTGATATCACTCAATTATATACTTTATCACTAGCTTCCTCAAAAAAGGAAGAAAGTACTGAACTTATTGAGATTAGCCCAGGAAAACCTTTGTATATCAACTCTAGTTTGGAACTAGAACAAAAGGCACAAGTAATTGAAATGATCCAAAGACAAATTGATGCCTTTGCATGGGATTATGCAGACATGAAAGGAATTCACCCTGACACATGCACACATCATATCTACACTAATGACCAAATTAGACCAGTTAGACAGCCTCAGCGAAGGATGAATCCAACCCTTAAAGATATTGTAAAAGAGGAATTGCAAAAACTCCTTCAAGCCAATCTCATATACCCCATTTCAGATAGTCAATGGGTGTCTCCACTTGTCATAGTTCCCAAGAAAAATGGTAACTGGAGAATATGTGTAGACTTCAGGGAGTTGAACAAAGCCACCCATAGGGATTATTTTCCCTTACCATTTATTAATCAGGTGTTGGATACCTTATCTGGAAAGAAGTATTTTTCATTCTTGGATGGGTTTAGTGGTTATAACCAAATACAAATAGCCCCCGAAGACCAGGAGAAGACCACTTTCACCTACCCATGGGGAACCTATGCTTATAGGGTTCTTCCTTTTGGAATTTGCAATGCCGCAACCACTTTTCAAAGGGTTGTCCTAGCCATTTTCTCTGACTTTACCAATGATTGTGTGGAAGTCTACATGGATGAATTTACAGTCCATGGAAAAGACTTCCAGGAATCTTTGACCAGTCTAGAAAAAGTCTTGATTAGGTGTAAGGAAACTAATATTTCCCTAAGTAATGAAAAGTCAAAAATGTTGCTCACTGAAGGTATTGTTTTGGGACATCACATCTCTGGTTCTGGAATGAGAGTTGATCCAACAAATATTCATATTATCACACAAATCAGAATACCTTCCTCACAAAAGGAAGTTCGTAGCTTTTTAGGGCATGCGGGCTACTATAGAAGATTCATTCCAAATTTTTCAAGCCTAGCTACCCCTTTATTCAAATTATTATCTAAAGAAGCCAAATTCAAGTGGGATGATGAATGCCAAATATCTTTTGAGATTCTAAAATAGAAATTGTCAACTACCACTGTATTAAGAGGACCAAATTGGTCCCTTCCTTTTCATATCTGTACCGATGCCTCAGACATAGCTCTTGGGGCAGTTCTTGGACAAAGGGAAAATCAAATGCATTATGATATTTACTTTGTCAGTAAAAATCTGTCTCCAACTGAAGTTAATTATACGGTCACAGAAAAAGAATTGCTAGTTGTGTTCCCCACTATCAACAAATTTAGACATTATATTACATGATATCAAGCTTTTGTACACACTAATCATTCAGCCATCAAATTATTAATGAACAAACCTATAACAAATCTTAGAGTTACAAGATGGCTATTATTATTACAAGAGTTCAATATCAACATTATTGATAGACCTGGTAAGGATAATCTTGTGGTTGATTTCTTATCTAGAATGATTCATCTAGGAGATAACGCACCAGTAGAAGATAACTTTCCTGATGAAAAATTGTTTGCTATTTTTACATTCACTCCTTGGTATGCAGATGTAGCTAACTATCTTGTGACAGGGAAGATGCCTCAGAAATTGTCTCCTAGAGAAAAACAGAAAGTAATTCAGCTAAGTGCAAACTATATGTGGCACGATGATTGTCTCTACAAAATAGAACTAGATTTGGTAATCAGGAGATGTGTGAGGGAAGATGAAATTCATGATATCTTGCAAGCCTGCCATGATGGTCCTTGTGGAGGACACTTCGTAGACAACTTTGCAATCTAGTTATTATTGGCTTCATATTTTTAAAGATGCTAAAACCTATGTCTCCAATTGTGATGAATGCCAACGAATGGGTAAGCCTACTGCACAAGACCAAATGCCACTTCAAGCCCAAGTAGTCATTGAGCCTTTCGAGAAATGGGCATTAGATTTTGTAGGACCCATTAACCTTGCATCTAAAAAGAAAAAGTACATACTTGTATGTACTGACTATGTGACTAAGTGGGCTGAAGCAAAAGCTTTACCAGCTACAGGTAGCTTCTTTTTAAATGACATCTTTACTATATTTGGTGTACCTCGAGAAATTGTGACTGATCAGGGAACACAATTTACCTCTAATCTCATCAAATTTGTTACAGAACAGTACCAAATTAAACACAAGAAATATACACCCTACCATCCACAGGAAAATGGACAAGTAGAATCTACCAACAAAGTTATTGAGTCTATTCTTACCAAAACAGTACATCTACACCACAAGGACTGGGCTGACAGATTACTAGAAGCCTTATGGGCTTATAGAATCACCTGGAGGAATACAATAGGACATACACCCTACGAGTTGGTGTATGGGAAGCAAGTACTTCTCCCCATAGAATTCCAAATCAAAACCTTCAGGACTGCAGTACAAGTTGGCATGAACTTGGATGAAGCCCAGCAACAAAGACTCTTGCAGCTTAATGAGTTGGACAAAATCAGGGAGGAAGCACTTCAAAGAACCACCCTCATTCACGAGCAGAGAAAAAAATGGCATGACAAGTATCTCAAAAAGAAAAAAATTCAACAAGGAGATTGTGCCCTGTTGTATGAGAACAGATTCAAGAACTTCAAAGGTAAGTTAACTACTCATTGGATGGGACCCTATGAAATTGACACTGTCTATGACAATGGTTCAATCAGGATAAAGACAATTGACGAACAATAGACACCGCTACTTGTGAATGGTCACCGGTTGAGAATTTATAACAAACCCCTATCAAGAGAGGAATTTTTGACTCATATACTACAGAATTCAGATATGCAGGTGATCAGTAAGGAATAAGACCTTCCTACTGATCCACATTGATTGATTGGTTTATTTTTAAAAACTTTTGTACATAGGTTTGGATTGTGTTTTGTTAATAAGCTGAAGGTAACAAGGGATTCTTACCTTCTTTTGTCTTACTTTCGCATTTTATCTTTGTAAGTAGATTTCTACAATTTATTTGATCCTTCAAGAACTTGCTAAACATCAGTTTGTAGGCATCAACAATACTCTGGTACCAGAAATCCTGCTTTGGTTCGGTACTAGTAGTCTTGTGTTGGACCGGTACCAGAAATCTGTCCTTATACGGTACTATTAGGACACATCACCTAATTGACAAGGAATTCTACACATATTTCAAAAAGATTATGCCAATTAATATGAAGTATGAAGCCATGCAACAACCACTTAAGCTGGAACCAAGAAGCCGAATGCAGCATCAAATGGCAACTCTTATGAAGCAATAATTTATTTTGGTTTTGTTGCTGACTAAAGGGAAGTATTTTTAATTTCTTTTGGTTCTATTGCTAGCTAAAAGGAAGAATTTTTAATTTCTTTCGGTTCTGTTGCTAGCTAAAAGGAAGAATTTTTAATTTCTTTTGGTTTTGTTGCTACCTAAAAGGAAGTATTTTAAATTCTTTTTGTTGACAAAGAAGACATAATCTTTACCTATGATTGTTAAAAGAACCATGCTTAATCTACTTTAAAGTCTAGAGGTTTCCCTTATCCAGTATTTCGGCATGATTGAAGGGATAAAAACTATATTAGCCTACAAGTAACTATCTCACCCTAACTAGACTTCAATAGTATTCATTGGATTATCTTTTCTAAAGAGTAACATATGAGTATATGAACACTCTTTGTCATGGGCACACTAGGAAAACTTTTATGGAATAGGATGTGTTGGCATCAGAAGTCAATCCTGGATTGCGGCAGGAGTAAGCCTGAGGCCCATCAGTTTAAATGTCATGATTTGTTGATAAAGGGTGATGGATGAAAGTAAACTTGGAACAATATCGTTCTAACTCAGAAACTAGGTCGGGCATGCACAAGCAAATGAGGCCTTGATTCAATTTCAGGCAGTAAGTTGTAATGAGGGTGAGTAGAAGGAAGACTTTTGTAAGGAAACGTGAAGGGCTGTTGTGGGAATCGGGCTTCCAACATCTTGTAGAAGAAAACTTTGAATACAAGAACCTCTTATATTCAAAAGCAAAAACACTAAAAGAACATAATAGCGCTATAATAAATCCTTTATCATAACACAGTCGGGACAATTCATGTGAATCATTCAGTCATGAACTCTTTCAGTATGAGATCGAAACAAGATGGAAAGAGAGTTGCCTTACATTAAACAAGGAAATTTCATATACATATACATAGCCAAGAAAAATAGTGCTTCATTAAAACATTACAGTAGGGAGCTCTGCTCTACCATCCATCCTTACAAAAATACAAAAACTGAGTATATATACTCAGAGCAATTCACCCCTTGGTAGTAAGAGGGTAGATGAGACATTAAAGTCTAACTTAGCGTGCGTCGGTTCTTCTGGTCAGTCGAGGACATCAGATCGACATGGCTCTTTTAGGAAAACCTGTACATAGGATGATCTTGAGCAGACTGCGTGCTAGAACCTCCATGCCCTGCATTCATGGCTTGAGCTGAGGTCTCAACCACTTGCTCAATATTCATTAACTTCTTTTTCCATGGAGGGTGGCCGAGACTAAAAACATGAAGAGAGAAACCTATTGTCCTTTGAAGTCCCAGTAGAGGAAATGCCGAAATGGCTCTCGGGCACTTTTACATTTCGCGTTTCGGGTTTCAAGGATTCCCGATGCAGTGGAGGAGTGACCCCTTTGTCCTTTGAAGTCTCGGTAGCCGAAATGCCGAAATGGCTCCCGAGCACTTTTACATTTCGTGTTTCGGGTTTCAGGGATTCTCGATGCAGTGGAGGAGCAACCCCTTTGTCCTTTGAAGTCCCGGTAGCCGAAATGTCGAAATGGCTCCTGTGCGCTTTTCGTATTTCACATTTCCGGGTTTTGAAATGCAGTGGAAGAGAGCAAACCATTGTCCTTTGAAGTCCCGATAGCCGAAATGCCGAAATGGCTCCCGGGCACTTTTACATTTCACGTTTCGGGTTTTGGGGATTCTCGATGCAGTGGAGGAGCGACCCCTTTGTCCTTTGAAGTCTCGGTAGCCGAAATGTCGAAATGGCTCCTGGGCGCTTTTCGCATTTCACGTTTCGGGGTTTCAAAATACAGTGGAAGAGAGCAACCCATTGTCCTTTGAAGTCCCGGTAGCCGAAATGATGAAATGGCTCCCAGGCGCTTTTACATTTCATGTTTCGGGTTTCGGGGATTCCCGATGCAGTGGAGGAGTGACCCCTTTGTCCTTTGAAGTCTCGGTAGACGAAATGCCGAAATGGCTCCTGGGCACTTTTACATTTTGCGTTTCGAGTTTCGGGGATTCTCGATGCAGTGGAGGAGAGACCCCTTTGTCCTTTGAAGTCCCGGTAGCCGAAATGGCTCATCATTTTGTGATTTTGACCATAAGAGATGAGCTCATGCGCCAGACCTTGTGCAACTCTGCGACTCAAACTTACCTGATGACCATCGATCTTCTCCATCTGTGGATCCTCGACATTCAAAACAAAATGCATGCTCGCTTGATTTGAAGCTGTTGGAAAATCTTTAACAGACAGTGCATGCTTGTATACTTGTCATTGATGGCAAAGTACAACAGTGTAGATGGCATGAGTATAGAAAGTATGAAATAGATGGGCATTATGAGAAGACGTTGCAGGAAGGGTTTGTAGGGTTTGGTCATAATAGATTCTATATGTTGTAATGCATCATCCGATTCAATTGTCAGGAGATCATGTTGGAGTTTCGGGCTGGAATGATGTCTATGGAGGGGACACGAGTTGTACCAGATGCTTGGAAAGGACTTGTTCATGTAGCTAGGGGAGATGAGGGTTTATTTCACTTTCAATGGCTTAATCAAACAAGTAATGTGGTAGAAGTTGATCAAATTGTATTTCCAGATGAAGTTGTATTTGAAAAGGTCCAGGAAACCCCCGAAGCGAGTGTACATTTTTGAAATTCAAGGAGGATGTTCGCAACTTATTTTTCTGGATGCAAGTTCCCGATGACCATCAGATAAAGTGTTGATCAGGACTGTTAATCTAGATCGTCTGACACAAATCGCCCTCAATGGTGCACTCACGCTCTCACCAAGACCTTCACCAACTCGGCCCGAAGAGTTAACAACTCTTCGAACTCCCTCAGGAGTCCTTTACCCACAGTATACTCCTCGGCGATCTCCCTTCCTCCAGTTGGGAAATTGGGTTTCATGGATTCGCTAACCTTGGGCGCACCTTCCGTGCAATATGAAACCCTGAATCTCGATCCCCGATGTCAACAGTCAACACTTCTGTGTATCGGGGATTTCCCTATCGGGAAATCGGCAAATGAAAGGTGGTGATTTTCTCACCTTCCAAAACCCCGAGCGTCGATGTGTGATGCCACGTGCTGTCCTCCGCTCCGTCTCCGTGGGACCCGTCGCAACTCGGGGCTTCCTTGTTTCTCTGTGCTCCCTTCGACTTCGAAAACACCGAAGTGCCGAGTCCCGACTCCTCGGGATCTCGTGCCACCTGTCCCTCCGATAACCAACGGCTCCGATTTAAATCGGGAAATCGCAACTCGCGATTTCGACGTGCATGCAACTCTTGCACTCGCCAAACCCGATATGCCGAAATGCGATGGAAAATGAGATTCTACCTGCGCTTGAAGTTTTAACTCTTTCTCAAGAGTTCCAGTCGTCGATTCTCTTCCTCTAAAGAGTCCTTCGCTCTGAAACTTCTCCCGTTCGGGCTTCACTTGGGTAGGTTCCACAATACGTGTAAGGAACTCTCCCTTCTGAGGTTTCACCAACTTTCCACTCAGAATCCCTCTGAACTCAATTCTTCCATAGGATTACATACGCAGCATATGAAAGAAGTAAGTAACTGGAAGCCAATATGCAAAGGCACAATGCCAACAGCACACAGAAAATAAACACATCCATGAAGTTGAATCAGGGCTTCCCTGTTCTTCTCCTCCCAGGTTTGCCTCCGAGTCTTCAATTCAACCTGCACTTCACCTGCACGGTCTGAATAAACCCACGCAACCTCTGGGCAAATGAGAATGAGAGTTAATCTGTCCAACCACCTCAACACACTCTATGCGGAGGAATTTCACTGCACTCTATGCAGGAATCTCCTGGCTTAGACAGAGAACCAATTTAGACTCATTCTTTCATTCCCTCAGATTTCGAACCTGCCATGTAATCACATATGCATCATATAGACAATAGGCAAAACAAGAAGCAAATATGCAACAGCATAATATTAACAACACACAGAGAATAATCACAGCCATGAAATCGAATCAAAGCTTTACGATTAATTCAATGTCTGTAAATGGGGATCCTTCACCAGTTCTCTGAGTTGCTCTCCTCCTGCTTCTCTATGCTAATGCTGAATAATAATATTTTTTAATTATACAAGGAGGGTTCCTATATTCGTTTTTCCCTCCCGGAAGTGAAACTGTCTAATCTACAGCTAACCCTATCTACCAGCATTTAAAACTGTTAAATGCCTTCTTATCTACATTACCATACAAGTGTGCTTCATATGAATGCATTCATTCAAACGACGGCGCAACAATCTTCAAGTTATTCAAAAAAAAAATATGCGCTGGTGCTGTCCAGCTGTTCTTCTCTTTATCCCCACGCTACTCGTTTCATGACGTCGTAGATGCTCCTGCATCATACTCCTCGACTCAAAAGATTTCATGGGCTCATGTCCATGAGCTCTTGCACAGTCTGCCCATGCTTCTGAATCACTGCTTCTGTTTCCCAGCTGGCATCCTCCACTGGGTGATTTTTCCATTTCACCAGGTACTCAAAATATTGCTTTCTCCTGGTCTTCCTTCCAATTCTTTTATCCAGTATGCACTCCATCTCTGGCTTCTGTGCAACTGGCAATTGTTTCTACCACTGGACCACTGGTTCCTCGGTTCCAGTGTCTGTTGTATCAGTCATGTATGGGTATAAGTCCAAAATATTGAAAATCAGAGATATCCCGATGCCCTCTGGCAACTCAAGCTCGTATGCATTCTCACCAAATTTCCTCAGGACTCTGCATGGTCCAATCTTCTTCATCTTGGGCTTGTTATACATCCCCCTTGGGAACCTTTCCTTCCTCAGGTGCGCTAGAACCATGTCTCCAACTTCAAACTGAAGTTGTCTTTTCCTCTGATCAACTCTGCGCTTATACTCCTAGTTCGCCTTCATCAGTCTTTGCTTCACCTGCGTGTGAAGTTCCTGCATTGCTTCAGCGAATTCCTTAGCTCTCGCGTTGCTCGTTTCAGCCTGTTCTGACTCCCTGAGCTCAGATACTCCTCGCGGTTGTGTCCCATACAAAATTTGAAATGGGCTCTTACCTATACTCTGATTCACAGAATCGTTGTACGCAAACTCTGCCTGTGGTAGAATCTGATTCCAACTACTGTGATGCTCTGTCACCAGGCTTCTCAACAGATCCCCTAGGCTTCTATTGACTACTTCGGTCTGCCCATCTGTCTGCGGATGGTAAGCAGAACTGAATGCCAAGTCAGTCCCTAGCTTCTTCCATAGCATCCTCCAAAAATGACCTATGAATTTGGTATCCCGATCTGAGACTATGCTTCTCGGCAATCCATGCGGTCGCACAATCTCTTTGAAAAATAAATTTGCGATGTGGGTTACATCGTTGGTTTTATGACACGGAATGAAATGTGCCATCTTCGAAAACCTGTCCACCACCACAAAGATGGAATCAACTCCTCGCTGAGTTCTCGGTAATCCCAACACAAAATCCATACTGATGGCTTCCCATGGCCTCTCGGGTATAGGCAATGGCTGATAGAACCCTGTGTTCTGCTTTGGGCCTTTTGCATGTTGACATATCCTGCACTGGTCAACAAATCGCTTTACATCAGCGCGCATGCTAGGCCAATAATAAGATTCGCTCAGCTTGGCGAAGGTCTTATCGTGTCCAAAATGACCTGCTAAACCTCCACTGTGTTTTTCCTTCGCCAAATTCTCTCGCATGGAGCAATCTAGAATGCACAATTGATTGCCTTTAAACAGCAATCCATCCTGAATCAGGTAGTCAATCCACGGACTCCTATCCCTGAGAACTGGGTTCTCGGCTACCTTGTATGCCTCGCAAAAGTCTGCGTCACCTGCATACATATCTTTCAGATTCTCAAAACCCAAAGTCTTGACTCTGAACTCCCGCAGTAATAAACATTTTCTACTCAAGGCATCAGCCACCTTGTTCGCAGTCCCCGAAATGTGCTTTATCACAAATGTAAAATTCTGCATGTACTCTACCCACTTAGCGTGCTTCTGGTTCAACTTCTCTTGCTGACTCACGAACTGCAATGCATGGTTGTCACTGTACAGCACAAATTCTTTGGGTATCAAGTAATGCCTCCACTTTTTCAGTGCTTGTATGATGGCATAGAATTCCTTATCGTACGTGGAGTATTTCAGCTTCGCATCATCCAGCTTCTCGTTGTAGTACGCCACAGGCCTGTCATCCTGACTCAAGACCCCTCCAACAGCATGTCCACTAGCGTCACACTTTACCTGGAAGGTTTTCTGAAAATCCGACAGCACCAAAATTGGTTGCTCAGTAATTTTTCGCTTTAACAAATTGAAGCTTCTTTCAGCCTCTGCTGTCCAATGGAAAACCTTATGTCGTTTCTTCACGGTATCCATCATTGATGCGCTAATTCCGCTGAAATTTCGAATGAAATTTCGGTAAAAACTAGCGAGTCCATGAAAACTCCTTACCTCAAAAACATTTCTCGGCGATGGGCAATTCCTGATTACTTCAACCTTCTCAGGATCCATCTTCAATTCATTTTCCGAGATTACAAAACCCAAATAAATGAGCTCTGTCTACATGAATGAACACTTCTTCAAATTGATCAGCAGCTTCTCCTACTGTAGCCTCCTCATTACAATGGCCAAGTGCCTCAGGTGTTCAGCCCTGGTCTTGTTGAATATTAGTATGTCGTCCAAGTATACGACTAAAAATTTCCCAATGAATTCCCGCATGACTTCATTCATCAGCCTCATAAAAGTGTTGGGCGCGTTTGTCAAACCAAACGGCATGACCAGCCATTCGTACAAACCTTCGTTTGTTTTGAATGTTGTCTTCCACTCATCTCCCTCTCTCATACGGATCTGATGATATCCGCTCTTGAGATCAATCTTGGAAAAGTAATTTTCCCCACTCAGGCAATCCATCAAGTCATCCATTCTCGGTAGTGGAAACCTGTACCTGATGGTAATCTTATTGATCGCTCTGGAGTCTGTACACATCCTCCAGCCTCCATCCTTCTTCGGACTCAGTATCGTTGGAACGGCACACGGACTAAGACTTTCTCTCACTGGTCATTTATCCTGCAGATCCTGTACCTGCCTTTTGACTTCCTCATTCTCCTGAGGTGTCAACCTGTACGCTGCCTTATTCGGTAGACTTGCTCCGGGTATGAGGTCAATGTGGTGACTCACACTCCGCATCGGTGGCAATGAATGAGGTAGTTCATCCACGATGATATCAGCGAACTCTCCAAGTAGTTCCTAAATCTCTTCCGGCAAGTCGTCCACTCTTGTGCTTGTCAGGACAATTTT
>ML790619.1:356808-372667 GCA_009831015.1 Picea engelmannii | reverse complement strand
AGGACACCATGTCGAGGGTCGCGACAGGAGTTAAGAGATCAGGCTCTAACAACCCTATCGAAGAGATTACCATGTCAACTACTGGATCTAAGTCATCAGAAGTTGAAGCCATGGGTGACAACGCCACATAATTGACCTGTGGCGGGGGCGATATTGTTTGCATATAAGAACCATTCAAGGAGGCAATCCAGGTGGGGTCAATGAATGAAAGTTGATCAACAGTCACAACTCGTCCATCGTGAGGGAAAGATATTACATGAAAAAGAGTAGAGACAACAGCCTTCATGGCATAGACATAATCTCGCCCAAGGAGTAAAGAAAAATCCAAGGGGTCTTGGACTACCATGACATCAATGAAGACAGTTTTCCCTCCCAAAGTTACAGGAAATTGAGGAAGGGTCCCTAAAGGTTGACTAGTTATTTTGTTAAAAGCTAACAAATTCTGTGTAACCGGCGCAAGTGGAGGACAACCCAAATCTTGCCAAGTAGTAGAGGACAAAATACTAACAGACGAACCTTCATCTATCAATGTTTGAGGAACGTCCCGACCACAAACCTGTACTGTAATCTGGAAAGGCATGTAAGAGGGAAGACGAGGTCCAGTTAGCACATCCCAATCAAAACGGATGGCCTCATTACTTGGAGGGGATCCGACAAGAGAAGGAGGAATACCCCTCGGCATGGGAGATTCTGTATCAATGAGAAAAACATGGGCAGTATCGGGTTTACTCTCGAGCGGGAGAGTAGGATCGACCGATGGAGAGATCAGATCGACCACTTGGGTTTCATTCTCAAGGGGGAGAATGGGGTCGACAGGTGGAAATGGATCGACCGCTTGGGTTTCACTCTCTGAGGGGAGAGTGGGATTAACCGAGGATGGTATCGGATCAACCACTTTTTCAATTGGTTCAACTAAGGGCATGACCAGATTGACGACATGATCAATCGGATTGACCGATAAGGGAACTGGATTAATCATTCCATCACCTACAGGTGGGTTGAGAGAAATCTTGCGATAAGCAGCTAGAAGTTGAGGCTGTGAAACAGTCATGTCTTCCAATAATTTCGAGGCTTCGTCCATATGAGGACAAAGGTGAGTGAGATGACTCCCTTTGCATAGCATGCACGGGAACTTGAATCTACTTTTCTTCTTCCCAACTATATCATGATTGGTTGACGGGGGGTCGTCAGCATGTTGTTCAGAGGCTAACGACATGGGTTGG
This sequence comes from Picea engelmannii, assembly GCA_009831015.1. Taxonomy (NCBI): domain Eukaryota; kingdom Viridiplantae; phylum Streptophyta; class Pinopsida; order Pinales; family Pinaceae; genus Picea; species Picea engelmannii. The sequence continues at coordinate 371,444 of ML790619.1, read as the reverse complement.
CGAGGGCATGTAGACCATGCTTCTATAACCTTGGATAGACCAGGGAAATCCTTAAGAAGATGGCTACCCTTACAAAGCTTGCAAGGGCACTTGGGCTTACGGGTTGTTTGGGTGATCTTGACATCATCAACACTCACAGTACAATTAACAGTAACTGATTGTTTTCCAACATGTTTGACAGTGGTTGGAGGTTTTGACCCTTGCTTATCTTTCTTCTTCTTAATCTTTCTTTTCTTCTTCTTCTTATTCACTGAGTTACTAGCTGCAGAACTTTCACTCGACGAAGAAGATGAAACAGAAGGCAACCTTGCAAGTGAAGAAGGTGAAGGATCAACATGAGGTTGATGCTCTTGGGGGGAAGTGCTTACGACCGAAGCACTTACTGCATTTGGGATTACATGAGTGGAAAACAACCATACCGGTAATCCAATAGTGAGACCTGGAAAGATCAAAGTAGCGATGTGAGGAGGACCAATGTTGCCATAAGAAGGAAAAACAAAAGGTTCCCCCGGAGCAGGGGTTCCTTCATTGGTCATTTCGAGAACTGACGCCATTAAATAAATCCAACCTAGAGTCTGCTAAGGAAAACAAACAGCACACACTAAAAATCTAGGAAGCAAGCAAACAAACAAAACCTTCTTACAATGAACACACTAGTTGGTGATGAAATCCAACGTCGCGGGAACAAAGTAAGAAGGGGCTGAGATAGAGCGGGTGGAAAAGTTACGTTGACGACCTGCTTAACGGACTTACACCCTGGTGCAAGCTCCCACACATAATCGTGGGTATACCCTCCAAGGAGCCCGAGTGAGTTTGGACAACATCAATTCCAGGTACCGTGAAGACTTGCCCCTCCACAATCACCTCGTGTAAGAACCTAGAGAGATAGGCCACTAAGGTCACCACCAACAACAAACAAGCCTGGGGGAACAGTTGACAGTCCGATCCACACGCAAGGGCAGGGTATCTAGCCCAAAATCAACTCAAAAGGCTTCTACTCATCATTGTGGGTATACCTCCGAGTGACCCCCGTAATACGTGTAATCTCTACACTGATGTCAACAAAGCAGGGTGAGTAACTCTCCCAACATCAATGCGACCTAGTGCTTGACCCTTGTGTGAGAAGGGCTTCCCAGGACAGGATGTTGCAAATGGAATTTAACACTCCCTAACACAAGATGTTATTGTGTGTTTTGAGCTTTGGAGAGTGTATCTCTCTTCCTATTCCAAAGCGCTAGCCTAGCTAAATGTTGGTGTAAAAGAGCCCTAGAAAAGAGTTACTAGATAAATTTTATGATTACGCAATGTTTTTAAGAGATGTTGTTTACTCAAAGGTAACGGAAGTGAAACTTATGTCATATGACTCTGACCCAACAATGCAAGGATGATAATGAAAAAGACAACGTTTCATTCAATGAATCCTATGTATGGGAGAGAGCAAGTTTTATAGATCAACCTTGAACTACAATGCAAAATTCCCTTTAAAATGAAAACACAAACAATCACTTAAATGACTATTCTTTATGTTTCTTTTTCAATACTTCAACAATCTCAAAAAAATTGATTTTCAATGTTTTGTAAATGACAAAAACAATTTTATGAAAGAAAAACTTTGTTCACTTTTCAAAAAGGATCCTCACTATGCTAATGAGAATACATAAAATCAAAAAGTAAAGAATCAAGCAATGACAAACCCAATCAACTCTTTCAATGAAAGAAAAAATAAAAAAACAAACCAAAGTAGTCTTCTCAATGCAAATGAAAATGACCTTTCAAACCAATAAGAAAATGAGAAAAACCAAGCACTCAACTTTCAACCAATCACTGGTTTGTAACTAATCAAGCACACTCAGAATCTGAAGTCAGAGAGAATGATTTTTCCAAGAAAAGCTAAGAAACGAAAGTCAAGCCACAAATGACAAGAAAAGACTTGAAACCCTAAGACTGTTCATGCACGCAAACAAAGACAAGAAATATATCAATCAATGGTCCAAGAAACTCATAAGAGGTAATCAAACTGATCTGGGCAGTTGGAAAAACCAAAACTCAAATCCAAATTTTGAAAAATAATGTTCGCAGGCAGGCTATATAACATAGTGCAAGAATCACTGATTCTCGTAGGTTACCCTTGAGTAGGGTGCGAGAACCTCGCACTGAAACCTAAAGGCAGAGTGTGAACTCTACCTATTCTCGTAGGCTGCAATGGAGTACAGTGCGAGAATGCCTGAACATAGTCAAAATTTTGAAAAATGAAGTAGAATTGGAAAAGACTTATGGACTCAGAGGGTCTATCAGGATATCCTGAAGACTCAGAGACTGATAGGACAGGAGAAAAGTGAAACCAGAGAAAATGGCCACAGAAAAATATCAAAAGCCACAAAGAAAATTGGATTGGTCCCCAGTGGAGTTGCCAATTTTGTTATTGGATAAATCCGTAAGTGCGGACACAAACCGATCTCCCTAGATCCACCTAGATCTAGAACAAAGCAAGACAGAATAATACTCTTTCCCTAGATTTTGATCATTGAATGAAATAGGAGGCAAGAACAAATAACATACCTTATTATCACTTCCTATGGTCTTTGTTGCTCCCGCTTTGCTCCAGTGCTCTCGTGTAGTCAAAACCAAGACAACACAAACCAACCAAAGTGAAGAAAGCACAATCTATTCAACGGTCAATATATGTATATGATCAAGGAATTACATAAGAAAGTGAAAATAGCTTTATGGGAAAGAATCATATTACTGTATCATATTAAATGTAAAAGAGAGATTACAACCATGGCCTTGATGTCGTAAGGTCCCTTCCAACTGTCCTTCGTTCCCCACACACTTCTTGCTCCAAGGATTCTGAAACCATAGATCTGATAGCTACTCACAATCTATCTTGACAAAGCAAATCTCAAAGCCACTCCAACCAAGCTGATAATTCCAAGCCAATCAAGAACAAGCTCATGAACCAACAAAGCTCAAGAACCCCTTCTCCATGAGAGCTCCTCTCCTTTTATAAGTTGAAGAGGATAAGGTGAGGAGGTTAGGATGATCCCACTAAATCATGAAAGTGAGTAAGATCCAAACCATTCGGATTCCACTTCACCATGGAAGTTTCTCCTTCTAGAAGATTCGAGAAAACGCTCATTTTTCCCACATGTAAGCATTCTCGGACCCTACTTATAGTGCAACCTGCAAACTATTCGCACCCTAGCTATGATGTAGCCTGTGAGAATCAGGCATTCTCGCACCCTAATACATAGGCAGCTTGCAAACTTCCTTTTTTATAAGGTTTTTACACAGGAAAATGCAACTTCTTTTCTCAAGAAAAGTTCTTCTCCCTTCTCTCTTCAAGAACTCAGGCCACTGACCCCTCTGAAGGCAACATATAGGTTTACATCATTAACGGTCATAGGGATGACAAAAATAATGTGTAACAAAGGGTATGTAGGGTTTGGTCATAACAGATTCTATATGCTATAATGCATCATCCGATTCAATTGTCAGGAGATCATGCTAGAGTTTCAGGCTAGAATGATGTCTCTGGAGGGGACACGAGTTGTACCAGATACCTGGAAAGGACTTGTTCGTGTAGCTAGGGGAGATGAGGGTTTGTTGCACTTTCAATGGCTTAATCGAACAAGTAATGTGGTAGAATTTGATCAAATTGTATTCCCAGATGAAGCTGTATTTAAAAAGGTCTAGGAAACCCCCGAAGCGAGTGTACATTTTTTAAATTCAAGGAGGATGTTCGCAAATTCTTTTTCTGGATGCAGGTTCCCGATGACCATCAGATCAAGTGTTGATCGGGACTGTTAATATGGACCGTCGACTCCATTTCATAGTTTTGCGACTCGTGTCTTGGAGAGGCAAGAAATATGACAATTGAAATCGTGATATGCGAAATCACGATTTAATCACAGCCATCAAATCAAGGTTGATCTAGACCGTTGACTCCATTTTGGAGTTTCGCAACTCGCGACTTGGAGAGGTAAGAAACAAAACAGTTGAAATTGCGATGTGCGAAATCACGATTTAATCCCAACCGTCAATTCACGATATGTTTTGGACCGTTGATCTGAGCTCCATCTCAGAGCTTTGCCTATCGCGACATGGAGAGGCAAGAAACATAACCACCGAACTCACAAGATGCGAAATCGCAATTCAATCGTAGCCATCAGATCAAGGTGTGATCTGAACCATTGATCTGGCTCCATCTCGGAGCTTCGCCTATCACGATTTGGAGAGGCAAGAAACATAACCTCCAAACTCGCGAGATGCGATATTGCGATAAGATCTAGACCGTCGAATCTATGGATATTTAAATCAACGATCAGATGAAGTTTATAAACTCATGAAGCACCTTTTTGGCACAGCCTATGGTCACCGTCGGTGGTCACAGGAAGGGAAGGAGTCAGTTCTGATAAGCTCCATTTAAGGGTTTTGGGGATCGCGACTTGGAGAGTCGAGATGCCTCATCTCCAAATTCACGAGATGCGAATTCATGAAAAACACTTTATCCATAAGCACTTGGTTATGGCCTTGTTCATATTGAGGAAGGAGCTAGCGCAGAAAAGCTTTGTATTGGAGCTTCGGAGATCGCGACATGAAGTGTCGAGATACTTGGCCACAGGTCTTCTGAAATGCCGAAACCCGATTTAAAGGAAAGATTAATAACCCCATCCAACGGTGCAAATAAGCTTGAATGTGATCGGAGGGATATTGTGCTCTCTCACAGTTAATTTATCAGTTATGAATTTGTTATCGAAATGGATTTATGATTGTCGATCGGTTGGCGTTTCAGTTGCTCGGACAATTGTTTTTCTTTTGTCTAAGGAGATGCGAAGGCGAACCGTCGTGGGTGTGTGTATAAAAGAAAAAGATACAGACTGTGTGTGTGGTTGTTGTTCTGGATGAAAAATGAATTAAATGATAAGAAAGGGAAAATCACAGAATGCGCAGAGTGAGACTGGGAATATGCGCAGTGTGAGATAAAACTCAGAGAAGAGTAACAGATGATGAAAAGACTTGAAGCAGAGTAGAATGAAAGAACGACTTGAAGCAGAACAGAATGACAGAACAAGTTGAAGTAGAGAAGAATGACAGAACAAGTTGAAGAAGACCAGATTTACAGAACAGAGAAGAAGTGGTAAGAATTGATTTATCTATGTAGTTGTCTGTTTATTTATTCATTAATATTCCAGTGTGGTTGGGAGGTGCTAGGGAGGACTGTTGTCCTCAGAGGTTCAAGTGGGAGCTTGAACACAGGGAGTTGTAGCTTCCATCTGGTTGCAGCCAGAGAAACAAGGGTGGCAGGGTGGTGCAAGGGAGAACAAGTGTTCTATGTTATACAGGTTGGAGCCAGTGTAACTGGAAGTTGGTGCTTCCATCCAGTTGGTGTTGGAACATTAGGGGAGTTGGTGCTTTCTTCTAGTGGGTGCTAGAGAAACAAGAGATTCGGTGCTCTCAAACAAGTTGCAGCTTATAAAACAGAGGTAGCAACCTCACATTAAGTTGGTGCTCAATTATAGATGATGTACAGAACTTAAAAGACTGCCTATTATTTCGAAGAAGAAGAGGTTTTCTCCCTTTATGGGTTTCCTCGTGAAAATATGTCTATGTGTATACCTTATGTGTGACTGATGCTCTTTACTTTTACTATCCATATGTTGTATAATGTTGATGATCACTTGAAGAAAGATTAAGAATGTTTTAATAGACTTAAAATTGTTTAAGCTCAATAACAATTGATTCACCCCCCCCCTCCTCTCAGTTGTTTTAGTAATTTCAACAGAAGCCCGAAATGGACTTCTTCAGTGTGTTGCGCTTGGCGCTCATGACTTGCAAGAATTGGTGCTAACATTAGGCTCCATGGGGGATAGATTCATCCCTGCAATGCTCTAAGAACTCCTTCTACAATTCCAGTTGCCTTCTGTTGGGCTATGGAGTCATTTATTAAACCGAAAATAAACATAAAAGCAATAAAGACAATATTTACAAAAACAGAGGAGTTGTCTAAGGCTCAAACAAAACATTTCTTCAGGAAATGCCCATTTACTGGGCCGCTAAAGACTTCTTCAGCCTCTAAATCCTGCAACCTGTACGTGTTATTTAAGACTACTTCAAAGATTTTGAAGGGCCCGATCAAGAGGGCATCAAACTTGTCGTATTTGTCCCTATCCTGCCTGGGTGCATCCCACTTAAGCACCAAATCCCCAGCTCGAATTCCTCCTTCCTTACCTTCCTGTCAAAGGCATTCTTGATCTTCTGTTGATGACTGTGAGCTATGTCCATCATCTTCTCCCTGATCTACTGCACTTCCACCACTTGATGAATCCTTCTGACCATATGGTCTGTCTCTCCTTCATGATCTTGAAAGAATTTAGCTACAAGTAAAGTGAGTTGAGTGGGAAACACAGCCTCCATCCCATAAACAAGTTGAAAAGGTGAGGTGCCCGGGGAATTCTTTGTTGTCACTCGATCGGCCCATAGAGCGAATTTGAGCTTTGAATCTCAGGCCCTCTTATTGTCTTCCAGTAATATTTTAATGAGTTTGATTAGAATTTTATTGGAATATTCTGCCAATCCATTTCCTTAAGGATAATAGGGAGTGGAGTGAATTAGTGAAATCTTGAACTGCTCACAGAACTTAACCAGAGGCTTAGACTTGAAAGAAGCAACATTATCGGTGACAATTCTGCTAGGATAGCCAAATCTGGCTATGATATCCTCCAAGAAGATGATAATTACCTTGTGCGAAGCACCCCTAGTGGGGGAAGCTTCTATCCACTTGGTGAAATAGTCTGTTGCAGTCAGGATCCATCTATGTTGTCCACTTGAAGGAGGATGAATTTCCCCAATGAAGTCCAACCCCCACTGTTGAAAGGGTGTTGAAGCTACTACGAGCTTTAGTGGCAGAGATTTGAGCTACTGTTTTCCTGAGAACCTTTGGCATTTGATGCAAGCTCTGACTTCTCTGCAGACATCAGTGAATAAGGTGAGCCAATAGTACCCAGCCCTAAGAATTTTGTGGGTTGTGTTCTTCTAGAAATGATGCCCTCCACAAAGGCTGTTGTGGAAATCAAACATAACTTTATGGGCTTCCTGTGGATTTAGACACCTCAGAAACACCCCTAAAGGATCTCTCCAGTGCAAGACTTGGTCAATAAGGCAATATCTGACCACCTTGAGCTTTAAAACTCTTGCCTTGCTTTTTCCCATTCCATCAGGAGGCTTCAACTCTTGCAGAAAGTACAAAATGTCTCTATACCAGGTGCATTCTGCTAGTGATAAGCCACCCTGGGATCTTTTGATGGGTGACTCAGCTTGCTAATTTCCTAAGCAAGTGTTGATGAAGCTAACCCCCAAGGCCTTGCAATTGGATTTAGCCAGTAGCTTGGCTAAACCCTTCCCTTTTACCAACTTGGTGGGTTTTATCTCCAGGTCAAACTCCAAGATCTTGGCAATCCATTTACCTCTTCTCCCATCTATGTCAGGCTATATAAGGATGTCCTTCACAGAGGCTAAAGGAATGTATACAGTCACTCTTGAGTGCAATACATAGACTCTGAAAGCTTTGAGGGCTTTCACCAAGGCATAGGCCTACTTCTCCATGATCTCATACCTGATTTCTACATCTCTTGATGCCTTACTGAAGAAGGAAATGGGTTGCTCTCACCCTCCCTCATTTTTCTGCAATAAGACCGCTGCTACTGTATCAAAAGAAGAAAAAGAAAAAATTAGGAAATCATTGGAATAATCAGGACTGATCAACACAGGTGCCTCAATCACTGCCCTTTTTATTTGGACAAAAGACTCCCTGGGTTCAGCAGTCCATTTTACTTACTTTCCCTTTTTGAGCATGGTCGTGATGTGTTTCACCAACTCAGCAAAATTTGAGACGAATCTCCTTAGAAAGTTAATCTTCCTTAAAAAAGCCTGAACTTCCTTTCTAGACCTGGGAAGTGACAGGGTCTGAATTGCCTCTACCCTGTTGGGATCAATTCTCACTCCCTCTGCTGATACTATATGGCCTAACAGTTTCCCCTCATTCATAGAAAAGAATATTTCTTGGGATTTAAGGAAAGGCCAAACCTCCGACACTTCAAGAAAACTTTCCTCAAGTGACAACGGTGCTCTTTATCAGACCTAGAGAAGACTATGATGTCATCCAGATAGATCACCACAAACTGATCTTTCTCTCTGATGAAGGCTATGTCCATGGCTCGCTGAAATGTTGGTCCTGCATTCATTAATCCAAAAGGTATTTTGGCATAGATGAACGTGCCCCAAGGAGTGGTGAAGTTTGTTTTTTCTCTGTCCTCAGGCATGACTGATATCTAATTATAGCCAGAAAAACCATCAACCATGGATATCCTAGATGCATCAATTACCCTCTGCAATATGTGTTCCATGTTGGGCAAGGGATAGTTGTCTTTCTTTGAGCTCCTGTTCAGGTTCCTGAAATCAACACAGAGCCTAATTTCTCCGCTTTCCTTCATCACCGGGACCAAATTGGCCACCCACTCAGAATATCTCAAGGGGACAATGATTTGGGCATCTAACAACTTCTTCACTTCTCTCTCCATGACGGGTAACAACATGGGATTTATCTGTCTTAGCTTCTACCTAAATGGCTTAGCCTCTCCCTTCAATGGGATCTTATGTTCAATGACAGTTGTGTCATATGTCTTGAGGTCTTCATAGGTCCATGCAAACACATCAGCAAATTCCCTTAATAACTTAGTATATTCGACCCTCTGTTCTTTGGTCAAACCGCTTGACAACTTGACAAACTTAGGCTCCTCCTGTGTGTTGATCTTGCACTCCGTTGTATCATCATCTCCATTTGACACCCCACCCTTTACTGCCACATCATTCCCATCAAACAGTCTTTCTAAAGGGACCAGTCCCTTCGAAATGTGATTGCTAGGCAAATGAATAATATGGTGATTAGCAATTTTATTTAAAAATACCTCAGGGTGAGGGTGACTTTCGAGATCAGGATCCTGATTAATGTGCAATGCAGAAAATTCATCGACGGATTGAAGAAATTTTTCAATTTCAAGATCATCTTCGAATACCATCCAATGCTTGATATTGTCCAAAACAGATGGCTTGTATCTTATCTCGACCTCATATTTGATCTTAGGTAGTAGAGGGATCTTGAACAGACTAGCTGAGACAGCTAAGGAATCGACCAAAGTATTTTCCTTTCTTGGAATAAAAGAAATATTGAAAGTTGAGAAGAAATTATCAATCAGGTCCCACACTTCATTTTTTTAACTCCTGAGCCAAGGATGCTTAGCCCGATAAGCATTTCTGACTTGATGGATTATCAACTCAGCATCTCCGAACACTGCTACCTCCTTAAGTCCCATTTCTTTTGCAGCCCTCATACCCAGAACAAGAGCTTCATATTCTGCCACATTATTGGTAGCTTCAAATTCTAGCTTGTGTGACAAGGATATGGTTTCCTACCAAGGGGACACAAGAACCACTCCAGCGCTAGCGCCTTCGCTAGAAGTAGCTCCGTCGAAGAACATTTTCCAAACATAGGTGGTTGGAGGAGGTATCTCGTGATTAAATATGGGTTGCTTTCTTATTTGAAAAGGGGCTTCAGGAGTCTCAGTGATCTGCAATAAACTAGACCCCAAATCAGTGTCAAGTGCAAAGATGGGGTGATTAGCGGGGTCTGCTTCGTCACTGACAGTGTAGGCCAGCTGAGCTTCTCTGTACAACCTCTTGTGTTCCCCTCCAAAGATTGGAATGGTGGCATATGTGAGATCCATTTGTAATGTTCCTCCAAGTTTTCTAATCCAATATCTTGACAACAACATGTCGAACTTGGGGGGAACATCAGCTACTACAATGTCCATGACCACACTCTTCATTGGAAGCTGAAATAAAGAGACCACCAAGTCTTTGATGACTCCAAGGCATCGCACCCTCCTCGAATCAAAAGAGTACAAATCGTGATAATCCTTTGTCACTTCCAGTCCCAATTCTTCCATGACTATTTTGGGCATAAGGTTGTGGGAAGCTCCTGAATCCATGAGGCAATTATGCAGCACTTTATCTTGTATGTTCAGGGATGTGTAGAAGGGAGGGGATGAATCATATTTGTCTTCTACCATGGGACCTAGGACGACTGCTGGCTTTTCATCTTGAAGATTTATTGAGTCTGTAAAAGGCTGGGGGGACTCAGATTGTAGCAGCTTGGAGAGGGACCTTTTGAAATCTTCATTTTTAACTAGCTCTGAGAGGGGTACGGGAATTCTGATCTTTTGAATTTCATGCTCAAAACTGAAGGAGGGAAAAGGCTTAGGAGCTTCCCTTACCTTAGAGACAAGTTCTTTGGTTGTTGGTGAAGTATTCTGAGTTTTCTTCTCTTTAGTAGTGATTGTTACAGGCTTAGTAGGTTTTTCTGCTATGAGAGGGTGATCATGGCTATCAAAATTTCCTTCTTTCTTCTTTGACCTGAGATGATATCTGTTAGGAGTGTTGTTGGCCTTTTCCCCTTCACCCAACTCATTGAATTGATTGTTCATAAGGGATTCTTCGTATATAGATTGAGTCAAATAGGGAAAAGGGAAGGTGTCTTCAATACAGTGAATTTCAGGGTCGAGCTCATCTATCTCCTCTCCTTCCTCATGAGCAACTAGGTTATTTTGGAGAGGGGTTTGAATCGTCTTCTCATCTCTGTCTTTGATCCTTTGTTCCCTTGGCAAAGCCTGTGGCACATTGTTGCTAGACCTCCTGAAGCCTCTGTTATCATTATTTTGGGGATTTATGTACATGGGCTTCCCTTCCAACTCCCACCTTTCCATTCTATTCGAAAGCAACTTTATCACTTTAGTTACCTCGTCTGTCTAAAGGGGAATGGGAGAGGAATTGGATGGGGAGGCTTCAGGTCTCTTCTTGGATATCTCTATCAGCCCTATTCCTAAGTCAGCCGAAATCCAATATGTTAGATTCTACTTCCACGACTGCATCTTGCATGTGAGCTAGAGTAGTGGCTCTCCTTTCCCTCAACAGAAGGCAGAATTGGGATCAAAATCGCTAGCATAAGTGATCTTAGCAGAGGCTTCTAAGGGCTTTATTTCAGCGGGGATCTTATTGTACATTTTATTGAATCTCTTGGAGAAGTCAGAGACAGACTCTCCTTCCTTTCTCTTCAAAGACCCAAACTCTGTCCTGTAATACATGAAGTCTTTTTTGTCTCCCCACTGTCTCAAAAAGGAATTATCCAAAGCCTCAATCTCATCAACAGATCCAGGAGGCAGGGCCCTAAACCATTTTCTAGCCTCACCTTCAAGGCTATGGGAAAAAATCCTCATCCATACGTCTGCATGCATGATAACATGATCATCTGTAAAACTGTAAAAGGCTTCAAGGTGTTCTTCTGCAGCTATGTCCCCTTCACTTGTAAACTTGGGCAGCTACTTAAGGTAGCCATCTGTTGGAAGGGCATTGAGAGGCTGAGGTAATAAAAGGGGAGCATACCTAGCAACTATTATAGCCTCCATTCTGGTCATGGGGGGATTTTCTCCTGCCATAGGAATATTAGGTGGAGGAGAACTCAGAGGAGAAGGAGCTCGAATAGGGGATACTAGAAATGAGCTTACAGGTGGACGGTGAAACAATGGGGGATTCAGAGAGAAGGCTAAGGGGCTTAAGTTAGCAGATGCTTCTCTCTATGAAGTAGCAACAACAGTAATAAGAGGAGGGGTGGTAAAGCTGGGGGTGGGGAAATATTCTATGGTCCTAGGTCTACGCCAAGGTAGAACTTCAGGGGAGAGGGGAGTGACAAGGATTTCTCCCTCTAATCCCAGACCAGGAGGGGAGAACTCAGCAGGAACACTCCTGAAATTCAGGAAACGTGAAACTTCAGACAAAGGTCTGCTAGGAAGCTGAGAAGAAGAAAATGGAGTTCCTACAGAAGGAGATGGAAAATTCCTTGTTTTGGCGGTGGATGTTTCTCCCTCAGAGGTTTTTCCTTTTATTAAAATCACCTCTGGATCAGCTTCAGGTGTAGCTAGAGGCAGTTGTGGATGGGACCTCGTGTGTCTACCTCTGCAAGCCACAACTAAAACAGCAGGTTCTCCACAGTGGAGTCATCACAATGGAGTCACCAGGTGCACAATAGAAATCTCGTAGGGCTCTGATGCCCAATGCACCTTCAGAATCAGAGGCTCGATGTCGTTCAATCCCAGGGAAAATTTTCAACTTCGTCCCCGGCAACGGTGCCAGAAATGTTGGCGTCAGAAGTCACTCCTGGATAGCGGCAGGAGTAAGCTTGAGGCCCATCAGTTTAAATGTCATGATTTTTTGATAAAGGGTGATGGATGAAAGTAAACTCAGAACAATATCGTTCTAACTCGGAAACTAGGTTGGGCATGCACAAGCAGATGAGGCCTTGATTCAATTTCAGGCAATAAGTTGTAATGAGGGTGAGTAGAAGGAATACTTCTGTAAGGAAATGTGAAGGGTTGTTGTGGGCATCGAGCTTCCAACACCCTGTAGAAGAAAAATTTGAATACAAGAACCTCTTATATTCAAAAGCAAAAACACTAAAAGAACATAACAGCACTATAATAAATCCTTTATCATAACACAGTCACGATGATTCATGTGAATCATTCAGCCATGAACTCTTTCAGTATGAGATCGAAACAAGATGGAAAGAGAGTTGCCTTACATTAAACAAGGAAATTGCATATACAGATACATAGCCAAGAAAACCAGTGCTTCATTAAAACATTACAGTAGGGAGCTCTGCTCTACCATCCATCCTTACAAAAATACAAAAACTGAGTATATATACTCAGAGCAATTCGCCCCCTTGGCAGCATGAGGATAGATGAGACAATAAAGTCTAACTTAGCATGCGTCAGTTCTTCTGGTCAGTTGAGGACATCAGATCAGCATGGCTCTTTTAGGAAAACATGCACACAGGACGATCTTGGGTAGACTACCTGCCAGAACCTCCATGCCCTGCATTCATGGCTTGAGCTGAGGTCTCAACCACCTGCTCAATATTCATTAACTAATTTTTCTATGTAGGGTGGCCAAGACTGAAAACATGAAGAGAGCAACCCATTGTCCTTTGAAGTCTCGGTAGCCGAAATGTCGAAATGGCTTCCGGGCACTTTTACATTTCACGTTTCGGGTTTCGGAGATTCCCGATGCAGTGGAGGAGCGACCCCTTTGTCCTTTGAAGTCCCGGTAGTCAAAATGTCGAAATGGTTCCCGGACACTTTTACATTTCGCGTTTTGGGTTTCATGGATTCCCGATGCAGTGGAGGAGCGACCCCTTTTTCCTTTGAAGTCCCGATAGCCAAAATGTCGAAATGGCTCCTGGGCATTTTTCGCATTTCGCGTTTCGGGGTTTCGAAATGCAGTGGAAGAGAGCATCCCATTGTCCTTTGAAGTCCCGGTAGCCGAAATGTCGAAATGGCTCCCGAGCGCTTTTACATTTCACGTTTCGGGTTTCAAGGATTCCCGATGCAGTGGGGGAGCGACCCCTTTGTCCTTTGAAGTCCCGGTAGCTGAAATGTCGAAATGGCTCCTGGGCGCTTTTCACATTTCGCGTTTCAGGGTTTCGAAATGCAGTGGAAGAGAGCAACCTGTTGTCCTTTCAAATCCTGATAGCCGAAATGTCGAAATGGCTCCCGGGCGCTTTTACATTTTGTGTTTCGGGTTTTAGGGATTCTTGATGCAGTGGAGAAGCGACCCCTTTGTACTTTGAAGTCCCAGTAGACGAAATGTCGAAATGGCTCCCGGGCGCTTTTACATTTCGCGTTTTGGGTTTTGTGGATTCTCGATGTAGTGGAGGAGCGACCCTTTGTCCTTTGAAGTCCCAGTAGCTGAAATGGCTCATCATTTTGTGATTTTGACCATAAGAGATGAGTTCATGCGCCAGACCTTGTGCAACTCTGTGACTCAAACTTACCCGATCATCGTCGATCTTCTCCATCTGTGGATCCTCGTCGTTGAAAACAAAATGCCTGCTTGCTTGATTTGAAGCCCGAAATGGACTTCTTCAGTGTGTCGTGCTCGGCACTCATGACTTGCAAGAATTGGCGCTAACATGATGTATCAGTACCCTAAGGTAACTTTAGGTCATTCTCTTATGGACAAACTCAGACAAAATTATACATCTGGATTTAATGTGCAATACATAAGTTTATTTTTCCTTCAGACAAATCTTTAAAGACATCCAAATAAGAGAATATACCTTCCAACCCAATACCATCCCAACCTGTAAAAAGGTTTTCAGACGAGCCTCCCCTGTCACCATGCAAAAACACTCTTTAATAAAATCGAAATAGGTTATTATGGACAAGAAGCCTCTAATGGAAAAAGGGTTTAAGAGACTAACCCATCGGGATACTGAACAGGTCTACTGGCAGTAGGTACCGGTCTATGGTATGACTAGGCAAACCCATCAGGGTACTGAATAGGCCTGTTTGCAATGGGGCATTCTTCCTGGGGAAGGGATTGTTGAGATTTGGGTACCTTGGAAAGTGGTCCCCATGTGCTTATGAGTCTCTAAGCACAAAGGGGGAAGACTTTTACCCTCATACTTTACTTTATGATTCTAATTTCACTTTGACTTAGGATTTTTAAGTCAAAAGTGAAAT
>ML790619.1:335568-355614 GCA_009831015.1 Picea engelmannii | reverse complement strand
CTATACTTGTCTGATTGAAAAATCCACTTTTGTCATCTAAAAGATGAACACTACAAGCAAAGCTCATTGTTAACATTTATGAGATACAACTCCATATTACTAAACAAAGATAATTATTACAAGCAAATGTCCATTTGAGAATTGCCCTAAGTCAACCTTGCCGGTCTGACATCTAAAGACTACATTACCTAAGAAGGAAACTTCTTAAAATTGGAGCCCTAACTAGGGAGTCTAATCTACTTATACTGTCAAATTTATTCATAACATCTAATCATAGTAAATCTCTAAAGCAAGTTAGGTTGGATCTGTTCTTCTGGAAAAAATACAAAAACCTTCATGTTTTCACTGCTGAATGCTACCCTTGTTAATAAGTCATCAAAAGAAAGGCAATTTCAATTTTTTGGGGAAGTGATCATATGCTAGGTGATAAATGTACTTCTGGAATTTGATTTGGTTTATTTTCTCATATCATCTTTTAGAGTTTTGAATCTTCTTGCATAAGGATATGCAACATCCTTGGCATGGGGGAAGGTCAAAGAGCTCCTTCAGAACTCTTTTTCAGACTCACATCTCATCTTCAGAAACCAACATGATCACCCTACAACCCTGCAGAACCAGACACAAAAGAATATAAGCACAGAATAAAGAAGTTCCATGAAGTACAGGAAATTCCAGTACCAAGCTTCCAGAAAACTCCAGCCTAAAAAGATGAACTCTGACAATCTACAAGCTTCAAATACAAAGGCAGTCACATATGTTATGGGTATTGATCATACAATGGTAAAAGCAAAGGTAACATGGTATTATTTATTTTCCTTTGCTTATAAAACTACAATAGATATGAAAATGTATACTAGATCTTATGACCTTAGTGTTAAAACCATGCACCTATCCCTCATTCCCATATGCCTAACCTTAATCAATCCTCTCATCACATAAGTGCTCAAAAATGATTTAGGGCAAAATCACATCAAAAGTATGAATATGAAGCATGTCTAGTAATGATGGGCCACGAATGTGCTTCATCCTTAAGCAAATCATGAACTTATCTTGTGTCATGAGTCATGATTCAACATCAAATTCACCACTCAGAGGTCCAATCACCTATCCCAAACAACAATGATGCTTCGACACCCAAACGTTTCATCCCCGTCATTTCGCTAAACAGGCATAAATGAAATGACTTATCTGGGTGGCAAATCCATCCAGATGAGCCTCATCTTATGTTAATTTCCCTTTGCGACATCTTTACTTAAACTCATCGTTTGAATTAGCGACGCCATCACCATATCTTTTGTCGTTACCAACCTTTCTCCAATTCCAAGCTTACCTCTCCCTACGATCTCCGATACCAAACCCTTACCCTCATCAGCTGACTAAATCCTTGCGCTACAACCCAATTTTTTTTCTCACAATTTATAAAGATGGTTGTAAGTAGACATGAACCAATCTTCCATATTTATAGAGAGACTGAGGAGTTCCAACTGTGTAGAGAGAAGTATGCTAGATCGGGATGGATGCCATTTTTGGAGAAATTCACAGGCTGGCATGAGAAGGTATCTCACACATTTATTCAGGGTTACAATGGAGAGATTACACATATAGGCAATCTGCAGCTAACAATCAATGAAGCAACTTTAAGGGAGGTCACAGGATTACCTAACAGAGGAGCCAAGTATTTCAAAGGAGTAGGAATCAACAAGGAAATGTGCCAACAATTTTTTAAAGAAGACCATCAACATCCTGATTGTAAAAAGGGGATCCCTAGGAACTATATCAAGGAAGAGTACCATCCAATGCTTGCTAGTCTTCAACAATTCCTCACATGTGAGGGCAGGTATGTTGTAACCTTCATATACCATCTTAGGTGTGTATTACACTTTGAAGGAGGCCCTGGAATTGATTTCCCATATTTTTTATGGATGAGTCTGAACAAGATGGTAAGAGGTGTCAAATCCCTATCCAAAACTGAGAAGACTAGCATTTACCATCAAGGTCTTATTAAGATGTTAGTTTTACATGAAATCGGGAAGCAAAGTATTAGCTGGAAAATCCTCATCACTCAACACCTTCCCACAGAAAACAAACCTATAGAGGAAGCCCAACTTTCTCCAGAGAAAGATAAGGAACCTCAAAAGAAAAAGGGCAAGAAAGATAAGGCAACTCCATCATCATCTAGAACAGTGAACAAAAATGAAAAGGCTAGTAAACAAGCAGGGCCCTCTTCCACAGTCAATAAGACTTTTAAAAGTCAAGAATCAAAAGGTAAAACCAAATTAGTAGAGGAGACTTCAATAGTAGCACTTGAGGAGAAGGGTCATAAGACAAAAACTGTAAGAAAAGGGAAGAATAGCTTAGAAAATAAAAGTGAACAGACTATAGAACAATCCCCTGTAACCATTCCACAAATAGAAAAGAAGAAAAGGAAGCTTGTGAGCACCCCTAATCCAATACCCCCATGTAAAAGAACCACAAGGAGCATGGCAAAGAAAGGAAAAGCAATTGTTAGTCTTCATACACATGAAGATCCAATAGATCTTACCTCCCCTTCTGAATACCTATCAGTCCAGGATGACATCCCTAGTTTGACCGAGGAAAAAGTCACTATTACTTTATGTGGGATGAGGGAGGAATTGGAGGAAAGAGAATACATCCAGCCAAAAACAATGGAGTCAACAAGGACCTTAACAAAAGAACAAATGAAGAAAAAGATTGGGGAGCTGCAAAAACAAAACCAGGAACTCAATCAAGAAGTGAAGGAATACCAACTATTGGACAGGTATATCAAAAAGGAAAATGAGCAATTGAAAGCAACCAGCCAGCAACTTCAAGATGACCATGAAGAGACTTCTAATAAGATCAAGAAGGTACTAAGACTCTTACAATACATTAGGGTCATAAAAAGGGAGCTGAAAGTAGAAGCCTTAGCCATCAACATCATTGATCCACAGAAGTAAAGAATGGAGTCTCAAATTTTGAAAAAATTTGGGTTTGTTTCAGTTGCATGAGGACATGCAATGGTTTTGGCATGGGGGAATGTTGAGCCTCTAAATTGACATCCCCACTACCCTATTATACTCCTCATCTATACCTTTTTGGCTTACCTAAGCTTGAATAAATGACAAAGAACACTACCATTAGCCATTGATGAGGTCATAAGGTAAAGCATAATTAATTCATGCATTTTTGTGGTTTATTGAGCTAGGAGACTAAATGTTTCATGTACTAATGTTTCAATTTGCCATGTATAACCTTTGACGTCTAGATGAGTCCAGCCTTTCTATACCAACTCATCCATCCGATACTTATGCGCCAGATTGCCACTGTCTGAATCCGGTACCAAGCGCACCTTCCATTCAAATCTGGTACCGAATCTCACTTGTCGCGATCTGGTACCAATGGTCGTAGACTATCATGATCTGGTACCAACCATTTGTGCACTATTCGGATCCGGTACCATTTACCGAATCTCACTTGTCACGATCTGGTACTGATATAGGAAGCAGAATATACCAAGTTTAGCTCCAGATCGTACTAAAGATAATTGTTGGATGTTTGTTGAATAATTAGCAAGGTTATGATAAGCTTGTTTGTCTATTACTTCATCCTCATACACTTCATGTCATGAGGATGAAACTTAAAATATGTAACCGAATATATAAATTTGACAATTCATTGATTTGCTAAAGATTTCACCTCCTTGTGTTTCATGACTAAGACTGTTTAAATAGTCATGGCAAGGATGGTGGAGGTAGTAAAGAGTTAGCATAACACAGTATGTGAAGCAACATTACATATTGTAGAACACATTCTGAGTTGAAGTTTAATAGAAGGATGTCAATTATTTCCAGGTCTTGATCATTTATGAATGAATGTGAGTTGAGTTGTTAGCATAGTTTAATTCTATGTTTTGAAATTTAAGTAAGAGGAATGTGTGGATTGGAAGAAAGCTTACTGTAGACTCTAGTCGCTAACCTGTTGAAGCGACAAGGGCCCACCACCCAACAAAGATCATCATCCTTATAGATTAGTGTTAGTAGTTGATTTCAATAGTATAGATGTTAGATTAGCTGAATCTTAATTCTTTCAGATGATAGCAGTATAGTTTAGACTAGGATTTCGATCATACGATTGTTTGGAGATATTTACTTACTCTGTTTTGTATATGTTATGTTTCTGTTTCATGGACATAAATGTTGGCAGCAGTAGTCAAACATATTTGGAGGAGAACTAGTGAAGTTTACAACAGCACATTGTGAACCACAGCATACTCAGTATATTGACTATTGAACTACCCATTCTATGTGATGCAGGAGCATCACTCCACATCATCAAGCGCCAACCAACCAGCACGCGTTCAATGGAGAGGAGAGGCGCAGCCCTTTCACTTTCAAATTTCAAATTTTGAAATTGTATTAAATGTTGTAAGGTTGAAGAGCCAAAAGCCATGCATGTGCATAGGCTTTAGATAAAGGTTGCCTTAAATAGTTGTAAGGTTGAGATCTAGATCCGATTCGGACTAGACATCCATTCAATGTAATTGAATGTAAATCAATGAGAGTGGGTGAGGATGGAGGAAAGTGCTCGAGGAGCCCCTCTTTTGTAAAAACATCTTCTTTTGTTTTCAGTAGAGTAGTGAGGAAAAAAAGAGAAAGAGAGGCAGATAGAAGAGAAAGATAGGAGAGGAGAGTCAAGACTCTGTTGCAGTCCGAGCTCGAACACATTGTAATCAGGCATTCTTGATTAATACAAACAGAGCAGTTTTTCCTGCATGTTGTTGTTCATGTGTTTGTGAGTTCATGAATGAATGTCTTTATGTGTTGATGATATGTTGTAGATGTATGTTAGATATACATTTGCAGGGATAGATAGATTTTTCCTATCTGAGAGTTCTTTGATTTCAAGTTTGGATTCTTTGTGGTTTCATGCAAGAGTGCATGACAGATTAATGTGGTCTCTGAAAACCAATGCATGAGTGTACTTCTGAATTTTGTGGAATTTCATACCAAGACGTGCCAGGAGGGCACACCAACTGAAGTCTTTGACTCAAAGAGGAAACCTCAAGGTTGTTGAACACCTTGGAGGTAAGACTGTGTAGAGGAAGGCACAGAGATAACAGAATCACTGAAGGTTCTGTAGAGCTCTTCCAAGAGGGCATCGAGCGAGTGCAAGGAGTGCACAGGAGGAGCTCTATTTCGAGTTCAGGGAAGACAGAACGTCTGAAGATTCTGTAGAACTCTGCCAGGAGGGCATCGAGCAATTGCATAGAGTGCACCAAGAAGAACTCTCTTTCGAGTTCTGAGATAAGAGAAGTGTCAAGGAGAGACACTTACAAAGTTACTGAATACTCTGTTAAGCTCAGCAAGGAGGGCTCGAGGTGAAGGTCGTCAGGAGGACACAAGATTTCCCTTTGAGGACACAGAAGGGTGAGTCCCCTAGAGGCTCGAGTAAATAAAGCTCGGGACGGATATCATAGTTGTGCGCAGGGACCCTGCAAGGAGTGCAGAGGTCATGAAACCTTTTGAGGTTTCAAAGTGAACAAAGCTCAGGAGGGATAGCATTCCTAGAATGCAGGTGATATCCAAGGGAATCGAGCTCGCAGAGGAAGAAAAGGTTGAGGCCTTTGAAACTTCAGAAAATCTTCCAAGGGAAAGGAAGAAGGCCATGCTCAAGGTAGAGCACAGTTGCCGTTAGATTAGCTGGAGAGGCGAGATATGGATCATCAATTTTCACGTTCAGACAACAGGAGGAGAGAGCATAAGGAAGAGAAACATATATGGGCCGTCAGATCTAGTGCAAAGGATCGATAGTCGTTGGATTTGGAGGAAGGCACACGGAGTTTAACCTCTGGGAGGTCGTGCAAGAGAAGAGCTGAAACAGACAGTGGAGATGCCTCTTGGAAAAGCGTCGAAAATCTTGTGGACTGTCGAATCTCACAGATCTGTGAGAAGGTTAAGGCTGAGTGCCTTTTAGCATTTCGACATTTCAGCATTTCGGGGTTCGAAATTTCAGCAATCCCGAAGACAAGGAGCTGGGGCACTTTGCGTTGAAAACCCTAAAGTCGCGAAACACGACGTGTTCTTGGAGCAGGGCATGGTCACGGAGGAAGCAGCCACATGGACCGAGGTTTGGTCAGGGGTTAATCATCGTTGAGCCCATTTCGACATTTCAGCATTTCGGAGTTTGCGGTTTGGAGCGGCAAGTGATTTTGGAATCACTGCATCATGAACTCCCGGTTCACAGAACTCCAAAAGGATCTAGACCGTTTGATCTAACTCATCGAGAGTCGTTGGATCTCATGTGTGAATTTCCATATCGGAATTCGAGGATTGGAGTGAGGAGTGATTTTGGAGTCACTGCATCGTGAACTTCCGATTCACGAAATCCCGAAAAAGATCTTAGCCATTTCGAGAATTCAGGGATTCAGACACCGGGGATTCGAAAGGGAAAGGAGTGAAAGAGGAAAGCCTATTAAGCCATTTTTGGCATTCCGAGACCCGGGTGTTCGAGAGGCCAGGAGTCGGGAGACGTGGAGTCTCGACTCGTGATATCGCAAAATCCCAAAAGCATTCGGAGAAATAGCACCCCTTTCCGGCATTTCGGCATTTTGGGGTTCGAGAAGTAGAGGAGGTAGTGGTTTGGGTCGCTACATTTCAAACTTTTGGTTATCGAAACCCCGATACATCCACAACATCGTGGTCACGTGGGGGTGAAGACTCACACCTGGTGCATGTTTGCGCAGATGGGGTTTTCATGGAAGGACATGTGGATCAAATTCGTGGGGTTCCAGTGAGGGCCCGAAAGAACTAATTCAGTTCTGTGGATTCGAAGAAGACCGATCCTATGTGGATCTTGGCCCGAGGGTCGGGGGTCTGCGTCACTATGTCTTGATGATTGATGTGTGATTTCCCTTTCAGAAGTGTGATTGCATAGTTAGTTTTTTGGGTCAAATAGCAGAGTTGATTTGTCAAAAGAACTCCATCTCATACTTGCATGTGCCATAATGGAGTAGATAGCCTTTTTTTGAAAGACAACCAAAGTGTGTTTTGATTTTCTAGTTTGTCTTATTTCCAGCATGCTTAATCTAGAATAGTTCTATACTCATGACATTCACACATTTAAAGAAAATAAGCAAAATTTCCTCACATCCATCACAGTTTAAGATAAAGATTTATGATCACATAAAAATAAAAAGAAGATGATCCACATTCATAAGAGAACTTTAATAGAGTGGACACATGGGAAGCTCAAATAAATATAATGATGGACCAATCTCAAATACTTTATACTCAAAACTCAGAGTTACAAAGCACAGTCGAAACTGATCCCGAAATATCTCTCTTGAAATATCTAAAATATATATAGTCGGTTACATATTCTTTGAAATTTAAAATGCATTTGTCTTAAAGACTGGGATTGGGGCTCCCGCCGACCACAAAACAAATATACACAAGAATGAATCGTGTAGAAGGAAGATGGTGGGTGGTAAAGGAACAACAAGACTTGGTAAGAAGAAAAAAGAAGTTATCAGTCTTCGGTTAAACATTTCTATTCAAAGAAGCGAAGTAACTGGATGAAGTACTTGATAAATAAAGAAAGATGTGATCATCATAAACTTACTATGATAGTCTCTCATCATTTTCACTTGCTTGATGATGTCCTTTTATTGTCTTCATTAACGGTTACATGAACTGTATCAATTGTTTCTTGCCCCTCGTTGGTCAATTTGTCGATAGCTTTCTTGAACTATTCTTCAATATAACTTTTCATTGGTGCCACGTTGATTTCATGTCGGATTTTGATGTTGAACAACTCGCCCTCCAAGTCTCTCAGATTAAGGGAAATGTCATGTAATGCTTCTTCAATGTCCTGATTTTTCATAGAGTAGTCCACTAGCCAATTGTCTATGTCATCCTCATCATATTCAAGTATACCATAGAACTTTTCAACTGACAAACCTTTAAAAATGTCAACTTGTTCTTCAAACTGTTGCTTTGTGAGGAATATCGAGTTAAGAATTACTTTGGGGTCTTGTACTTCATTAGTACACCCGGCTAAGTCTGTCCCTGTGAGCCTCTTGAATAATTCTTCCCTCTTTGATATAGCTTGGCTACATGCTTGAACAATATTATTTAAGTTTTTAATCTTTTCTTTCCAACACGCATTCAATTGTTTTATCCGTCTTGGGGAGGGTATATCCTCCTCTCTTCTCCTTAGTTATGTCATGTTGGAGACTCTATTTCCAAAACGTAGTACAACATCAAGGTAAAAACCTTCTTCATTTTTCTGGTCGGCTTGTAAATACTCGTGGAAGGCATTCACCCTCGATCCAAAAGAAGCAATTTTTTTCGAAGTTTCCCATGCCTCTGTGATCAATGCCATTATTTTCTTAATATTTCTTTCCACATAGCTCCTGGTTGATGTAAGTAGGCTTGAGGATCCTTTTAATTTATCAACGGGTGTGGTGGGTTCGACTATTGTCAAAGGACTGGAAAGAAGTGGAAGAGGCATTAAGGCATCTTCCATTTACTTGATCCTTTATTTTCGTGTTTTTTACTTCAAGACCACCAATGGAGTCATCCAGAGCATCCTTGGTTGCTCTGTGAATTCTAGAAATCTAGAAAGGCCACATATCTCTTAGGTCAACCTCTGAACGAGATTTTCCTTTATTACATCACATCACTTTTTTCAATAATCAATTTCTTGGATTCCCTATCAAAGACAACGCTCTGAAAAAAAAAATGACTCTTCCTCATTGAAGGTCTCATTTTCAATGATTTTTAATGATGAATTTTGAAGGGCCGCATTCCTTGGCTGATCCATTGTGGGAAACATTTTTTTGATATCCGCCTCGAGCTCCATATCTTCAAGGGAGAAGTTGTTGATGTCACTTTCTATGCAGTGGTCTTCTTCCTCTTGCACAACATTTTTCCTTTTTTTTCTCAGAGGAAGCTTGTGCAAGCTCTCAATTTTTCCCGACGGGGGATTCTTTTCTCTTTCGCCGCTGGAACTAGTGTTGGTAACTTTCCTGGTTGGGTGGGTCGCTGGAGCATTGCTCCGATATGTGGTAGTCTTAGTAATGACAATTGGGGACTGAGCACTCTTCTCCCTGGGACCCTTTCCTTTCTTCTTGTAAAATTCATTAGTAATAAGTATTATCTCCAAGCCACCAACATTGTGAGTAGAAGCGCCTAAGTTAATATCTTCTTCTTCACTCATAATAGTATGAATAAATGAATTGTTGAATCCTACTGCCAATGTATGTTCCATGAAAATTATGTTAGGGTCAAACCCCTTTATCTTTTCAACATATTTCAGATTCAAATTGTGGAAGTGGTTTGCAAATTCATCAATTTTGTTTATATTTCTGAATACAAAGTCCCCAATTTTCCAAGTCAAGGGTATGAATTTCTTTTCCATTTCTCATGGAAAAAGTGCAGACATAAATTATACTATCTTGTGACTTATGTAATAAACATTTTATCAGATACATGGCATGGAAGAAAGGAGGTATTTTCCTTAGAACCGAAAACCCTGATAACATTACGATTTTCCATTTTCTCCAACCTCCCATTTTTATCCAGGAGTTTATTTGCCTGGTCGATTATTCTGGGGGTATCTTTTCCAAATAATAATCCTTTGAAAACCGAAACAAAATCATTGAAAACTTCATAGAAATGCAAAGAATCTTTGTGTCTCCACAATGCTTGGTACCATAAGGTAATTGGGTCAAGTTCATAGTTCACCCTCTTATAGATAGACAATTTTGGGAAATGACAGCAATATGCTATCGCAAACACTAAATAAGAAGCCATAAAGAATTTCTTGTCTTTTTTGTACTGTGACAATTGGGAGGAGATTTCAATGGAAATCAATTTTCTCCAATAAAAAATAGCTTGCTCTTTGACTGTAAAATATAATATATAAAGAATCGTACGGGAAATGTTGGTTGTACTTTCTTGTCCTATCACCCTGGTGAACAACCAAGCAATTTACCGAAAGGGGTATTTGAACGAGTCAACCTGCAACCTGGTAATGTCTTCAGGGACATCCGCGGGATTCTCCAAGAACTCGGGAAAGAGGTCTAGGATGTTGTCATGCTTTTTTAGGAAATCCCTGCAATCCTCTCCTTTGAAAATAAGTGTTGGCTCAGAGAGCTTCAACATCTTACAAAACACTTGAGGTGAAAGAGAGATGGGAGAATGGTCTTGAAGTTGAATAATATGTTGAATCGGTATGTATTTCTCAATGCACCATGCAACTAGTTCCTTGCATTCGAAAACCTCAGGGACACACCCTGCACAAGCAATTTCGGATGTCCAGATCACTTCCTTCTGAGCAAAAGGGGATGAATAGTAATAATACTCTCTATACCACTGAAATTTTTGGTCCTCACACCCAATAATGTTCAAAGTATCACAACAGAACTATTGTCGAGATGCTACATCCATAAGTTGATGAGATTTTTCCTTTAATCTAGATAATATTTGCAATGAGCGCTCGAGAGAGATAACAATAATATAATCTTCGACAAATCGTGCTTTAATGCAGTTTAATGAGAAATTTTCTCAAGCCCTTCGCTTAATAATGATGATCTTTATGGAACCTGCATGATGATTTATTAGAATTAAACCATACTAAATGCATATTGGGAAAAACACGAAGGTGGCGGGGACAGACGAGAGCAATTAGGATTTGGGAACTTTTGTGGATCCGCCAAACCGAGAACCCGCGGTTGCGAATGATATAAAATAGGCTAAGTGTTGGGAGGGGTCAGTCGGACTTGGATACAAGAGAAATGAAACATTCAGGAGCTCGTTACCCACGACAAGTCTGACGGTCATAATGTAGATCGTAGATCTTTGGGTGCAAAATGGATATCATGGAACTTGGAATATGAAATATTGAACCCGCGAACCTGCGACTGCAAAAATGGTTAAGTATAGAATAATACGACAGTCGGTCAGACTCATGATATGGGAATACGGATGGAGATGAAGATCTGTGAGTCTGCGAACCCGTCGTTCTGGAAAACAACTAAGTATAGTAACTAGAAAGGGAAAATAGAAGGGAGGAAATAAAAGGGTAAGTGAGGGTAGGTATAGAAGAGGGAAAAGAAAAGGGAAAAAAGGAGTTGGGAAAATAGAAAGGGGGAGAAAATTTCGGAAGCGGGAAATGATCTCAACAGTCCAAAAGAAACCCTATGCTAAGTCAACAAACAAAGCCCCAAATGGAGCACTCCTCAAAGAAATCTAGGTTTTGTCTAATCCCCAAGGTGGTATTCCCTCCAAGCTAAGTGTCCACATGTAAAGTGTTCCTCCTCCAAGATGGTGCACTGTCCAATAAATGGCTTCTCAACTCAAGCATTCCTCCTCAAACTATGTGTAAGGTGGTTAAATGATCCTCAAGCCAAGCACCCAACCTCCAAGTGCGTAACGTACTCCTCCAAGATGGTTACTCCACACACACCCACCATACAAGTGCTCCCTTGTAGAAGATTCCAAACACACCATATGTTCCATCTACCACATCAAAAAGTGTGTCTCTCTAGCACTAATAACCAAGGAAAGCATACACCTAATCTAAACTCTCCAAATTCAAGTAAAAATAAACAAAATGGTTAAGAGACCACAAGCCCTTCACATCCCATGAAAACTCTCCTAGCTAGGTGCAACACTTTGAGAGAAACCAAATGCTAATAAATTACATCACACCAATGTTCAATCCTTGTGAATTTTTAATCACGTACATCCAAAGACATAAGATGCCAACATCGCATAATTCACTTAAGCTTTTGAAGAGTGCCTTGGGATTTTTCTAGAGGATCCATAAGCCATTCTAGATATTATCCTTAAGGTGATTTATAGTGAAGGAGGTTGCTACACATGGGTAAGCCATAAGGTTTTCACCCACACATGAAATATTCATGATCAAGTTCAATAATCTTTGCACAAGAGTTAGCAAAAGCATAAGACTAGGCATTATCAACATTGCACATATTACAAATTTTATGCATGAGAAAATGTCTAAGTATACCTTTAGAAGGAGTGATTTAAGGAGAAGGACAAGAAGATCAAGTTTCTCAAATATGATCCTCACACTATCATAAAGAAAATTGGAGAGAACATGGTAAAATTTGGACTTACAAATCTACATGATCATTCATCTAGTCTTCAATATAGATCACCTAAAGATCTACAAGACACCAATTCCAGATGACAATAGAGAAGAATTTTTCGCACTAATTACAAAGAGTTAATTGCTAAAGTTGGCATGTTGATATAAGAAAACACAATTCTACAATTAAAAGAGTAAATAATCGACCAGGGCTACTTTGTTATCATTGAATAACCTACTTTACAAAGGTTGATACAAGGAGTAAAAGGGATTACACCCTTGTAGATTCACCTTGCTAGGTTTTGTTTGCTCTGGGAAGTAAAAGGGCTTACGCCCCTAGAGAAGTAACAAACACTAGCTATTACAAAAGAGATTCCATTAATCCAATTGATAAGGTACTAATCTACTTGCATTGGAGATATAATATTGTTGCATTGGTATACGTGAAATATTGAGATATTGTGATTGCCAAAGTTAGATTTAATTCTACATGCTATAAGCCTTCTTGTGCCCTAGGGGCGTCTTGATTAGCCTAGTAATTCTCTTTGTTGTTCCAAATTAATTCTACAACCATTAGGGCTGTTGCAAAATCATATTTTCTTCATCTATTTCTCATCATTCTACCACTGAAAAACTACTTGCAAGTTTCCATATTTAATCTACTAGTTGTTAGCTATCTTTTGGGTGGATTGTTTGTTGATTTTGGTGGCTAGAAGTTGCTTCTTTATCAATTTCTTGCTACAACCATTTGTTGATAATATCATATGAAAACCCTCCAAACATCACCAATGTCTTGCTTAAATCATCAAAAGTTTAACTAGTCATTTCTAGCTTTGTTTCCATCATCTTGTACTTGATTTTGGTGGTTAGATTTGCAGCTATTAACTTCATTCATTGTTGATCTATATATTTTTATGCTGCTACAATTTTGGGACAACAAGGTTTCTTGTTGATTCCCCATTGTTTAAAGGCTTGGTTTATCATTTTTTTCTTGTTCCAGGCAAGGATAACATTGTTTTATAGGTGTAAAACACTTGGAAACCATTCACCCTCTCATAAGACCCTTCTTCAAGCCTTTATCCATCTCCATATTTGACCTATAGGGGAAATCATTCATCATCATCTCACTTTCCATTTCAATCCCTCTAGGGTCACTGACATTCCCCCCTTGTGGTGATTTGATCATCACTAAAGCAAGGGGAGTGCCTATCTAAGGTGAAAGTGGGTAGGTACTCACGTGGTTGTCTCACCTTTGTGGTTTGGGTTGGAATTTTCCCAAGCTACAATCTGTGCGATAACATTTTGGCATTGTTGTCGGGGAGGATTTTGAATCATATTTTGAGCCCTAAAGACACTTGGAAAGTTATTCCCAAAGTCTCTACCCATAACTTTCCTGGTGACTCCATTTGAGGGAAGTTCCCTTTCCATCTTCGATGAGCCTTGAGCTCATCTGGCGACTCCATTGAGGTATTACCCTAAGTGATGGAAGCATGTCTATGTGGTGATTCCATGAGGCATACAAACCCTTGGACGTTGAGTTTGTTTATTGGTATCCAAACGAATTCTTGATAGGATGGTTAGAATGTATCCCTAAGTTTGATGGTGACCCATTTTCAGTCATTTCACATATTGTTGAGTTTACTGAATTTGTTTTAGCTATGTGCATAGAACATGAATATGTGGTAGTACGACTATTCCTCTTGTCGCTTGAGGAGAAACAAAGAGACTAGATCATAAATTTTTGCATCCCTAAAAGTATATCTTCTTCAATGGTCCTTATCTAAGAATTCCTCAAACAATGGGGACCTAGAACTCATAAATTTGAAGATGTTGTTCAAGACCTTGAAGATGCCTTTTTGGGACAATGTCTTCCCTCAGACCTTATTGAAGGTTTGAAGGAAATAATTCTTCTAAAGTCTGATGAGAACAAAATTAGGGAACAAGAGGATGATAGTAACGAAGAAAGTTTTGAATGTCTCAAGGAGAACGTAGAAGAAGAAAATGATTTTTGTGAGCAATTACTAGAACATTGTGATAAAGACCTCTTGGTCAGGTTCTGCGTCCAAAGAAAAGAAGAGTATGACACTATCCTTTATAATTATGAGAATAATCCTACCCAAAATGAAACATGGGAGGTTTATATTTCCTATTACGGAGTGAAGTCACTATGTGACAAAGAAATATGGTCACCAGGAAAGGCTCCCAACCCAGGAGGGATCATTCTTGATTCCCAAAGAAGTCTTGAAACTCATTGAATATCAAGATGATAATTTTTTTCTCAGACAGAAGGTCCACAAGGAAATATGCCAAGAAGAAGACGATTTCGATGAAGTACAACATAATGAATATCTAGACAATACATTTGTATCCTTCCTTCCACTTGATGAAGGTGAAGTTGATCAACCTTGTTTTCCTCCTGTACACTAAGATGAAGAAGTGATTAGTCCCGATGATACATATGATTTCATGGAGGACCTCTCCAACATGGTTGGTAAACATATTGACGATTTCATACATGTTGGAAAGCGTGGATGGGATATGGGTTCTTTCGTTTTTTATGGAGATCCCATTTACGACATTGAGGGCAACTTCCAGATAAGGAATGCAAAAGTTTTTCCTTTGAAAGGTTGTTCTTCATACATGGACGATCAATATATTTGGCAGCTTAGTGATGATATGATCATAGACCTTTTTCATCCACTAGGGGATGGCTTGTTGCAGTGCACTTATGTTGATTCCCAACCATACCTTGAGGGTCATCGTTTTTAGGACTCGAAGCCATTATGTGATGAAGATTCTCAACCATTTTTGTACTCAAACTCTAATGAAAATGAGGATGTGGCCAACTCAAAATAGTTAGAGATCCATGATATAAGGCAATGGTATTTTCAACATGAGGTAGTATGCAAGGATGTGCAAAGGTGTATAAAGAGGCAACACTTATGGAATATGTATAAGGGTTATGTCTCCAGATATTTTCATGTCCCTCATCTTGTGCCAGCTTCTCTGGAAAATCAGAAGGTTTTCTTTGGATCTCTCAGTTCCTCTCAATCCTTAGGAAGCAACGATCTTGAGAATGAGGAAGAAGATGAGTTGTCATCTATATGTGATAGTCCTATTCAGATATGGATGGATCAAGCTTGTGGCCATTCTTTTCAGCAGGATTCTCTCCCTCCCACCCACCTCCATGAGTTAGATTTTATGATTGGTTGCATGCTTATTTATACTCATGATTATTTTGTGCTTGATGTATCTTTGTTATGTCACACAATTAAGCGCAAGGGCATATAACTTGATGAAATGATGAGTAGGTGGTTTCACTAGTTGTACAATTTCACCCAACAACCTTAGGACCTAACCTACATGGGCCATGGGCCCCAGGTAAGTAGGTAGCTCACTTGCTTTCCCTTGCATTTGAATTTGCTTTCTCATGGTAGTTTAGTTGCATTTACTTATATTTGCATGTCATGTATCAATTTCATATTGCTCTACTTGCACTATTGCATAATTGTTATGGTCATTTGTTTTAATCATATTATAGGTTAATGTAGAAATATTTGAAAAATGCAAAATTTTATTTCTAAGATTAGTTGAAATTTTGAAATTTTGATTATATGAACAAAGGGTGAGTGCACCACCCTTGATATCCAACGTTTTGTTTGTTTCAGTGTGTGTAGGAACATTTCTTACCAAGAGATGTTGAGGTTCTCATGCACTCTATGACGAGCACATGTCCCCAAGTAGGAGTCGAATGCTATTCCCGCCATGCTAGGGATAACTAAGGAGATGATGTCTCGAGGCCCTCAGGTTATAGACATGGAGTATCGAGAGGCATATGTGTAGGAAAATCCCCATATCTTACCACATATCACCATCTGATCGATGGCAACATTGTTCGCCACACTAGCTTGGCTCACAGAGGACAATAGGTCTTGCTCCATGATGTAACAAGTTCGGTGTTGTGGTGAGTGTCATTATAATAAATGAATCATTTGAACATGTTGCAAAGGGTCCTTTCTTGATTTTGAAAATGTTCTCTTGGAAATTATTTCCTTTACCTTATTTCACCTTGGTGGTTGACGTGTTGTCCTAGTAAGTGGTCACCCTCGGGAAAGGGTTGCTACTGGGTGGTCTCCTTGAAGGGTCATTGTACCACTCCCGCACATACTTATCACTTTCTGTACTTTTTCCCTTTTGTTTCCTCATCTTTTGGGTTTTGGGGCATATTGACCCAACAAGGGCTTATACCTCATTTCATGGGAAGAAGGGGCTAATGGCCCAGAGGTAGATTGTAGTTGTTATAAAAGAATAAGAAACTAATACTTAAAATAAAGTGAACACAAAAACTGAGGACAATAAAAAGCCAGTCCAACTTGAGCTCTACCTACTCATTGCTTGCCCCAGTCCCAAATTGCAAATGCTAAAGCTTGAAACCTTATAAACGGGACTAGAAAATTACAAATAAATGAATGTAGGATTGGAAAGATGGATAAAAAGGGGTCTGGGAAAAATAACACCTAAATAGTTGGTAACTCAAGCAAGTGCACCCTCTACAGAGGCACCCATAAATGAGACAATATGATCCCTTGTATGTCAAGAAACCCCATGCCCAAGAGTCACACCCCCATCCACCTATACTCTTTACATGACTTAGACAGGGTCATATTGGGAAACACTCCTTGACTTGGGGAATGCTCTACCCAATAGGTCACCATGAAAACCCTCCCATACTTAAATTTGGCAAGTTGTATAAGGTCTTTGATCATTTGTTTATTTTGAAAAAGGGGGATTTGATGCACATGTTTGGGTGGTTCTTTTATTATACATGGCTTACTTGGCATGTTACTTATGACTTGTGGACCCTTGAAGGGAAAATTTGTTTGTCTTTGCAAGGCCTTTCCAAGTGAAAGTATTTTCGTGGAGGCACATGGTTACTTGGACCTTCATAGGGGCATGAAGCCCACAGGTGGGATGATGCGCCCCCTCTTATTCAACACATGGGAGGATGAATGTTTCCTTTGGCGGCACTTGGAGACCATGAGATGATCATATTATAACCCCTTGCACCCCAACGTTGGCCTTTGGAGGCCTAAGGCATCATCTTCTAGGCCCTAGACGTCACATGGGTTTAGGGTTTTTGATGGGGGTTTCACAGTTTGATGGTGATGTGGCTTGGTTTAGTGGAGAGAGATGGATTTCTAGTCACTTTATCACATGGTGAGGTGAGACGTGGCCTTTGGAGGCCCAACAATCATCATCCTAAGGAAAAATGTCTCTCTTGGAGGCCTAACGTCACCCTTTAGGGCATGACGTCACCTTTACTAAGGGTTTATTTCATGTAATTTTTAAATTTTGAGTTGTAAAAGGACAAATAGAGGAGGTCAGCCTCCTTAATTTGTGATTGACTTTTCAAAAGTGGACAAATTGGTTTAACAAGGCCTTGTATAAATAAAGGTCTTGTCATTTCATTTTCATAACAACAACTCACTTGAGGATTACATACTCTTGGCTGAAATTTTCGCCCTACTTGGGAAAATCGCTTTATCTCTCTCTTTTGCTATGTGAATGCTAGTACTTGTCTTTTGGTGAAGAAAATCTAGGCACTATCTCTTGGATGCTTATTCTTGGTATGTTGGTGGAATATTCTTGATAAGGAAGGGTTTCTTCATGCTTTTCTTGGAATTGGTAAGGAATTTCTACATTGATTGTGTTGTTCTCTTTTTGTTTCAAGTTAAATTTGTCTAAACCCTAGGAGGAGTATAAGGGCATATACCCTCCATCAATATCTACTTTGTTATTATTGAATAAGCTACTTTGCAAAGGTTGCTACACAGAGTAAAAGGGATTACACCCTTGTAGAATTACCTTGATAGGTTTTGTTTGCTCTAGGGAGTAAAAGGGCTTACACCCCTAGAGAAGTAACAAAACCTAGTTCTTGCACAAGAGACTCCATTAACCCAATTGATAAGGCACTAATCTACTTGCATTGGAGATACAATATTGTTGCATTGGTATACGTGAAATATTGAGATATTGCAATTTCCTATGTTGGATTTGATTCTACATGTTATAAGCCTTCTTGTTCCCTAGGGGCATCTTGATTAGCCTTTTAATTCTCTTTTTTGTTCCAAATTAATTCTATAATCATTAGGGCTACTACAAAATCATATTTTCTTCATCTATTGCTCATCATTATACCACTAAAAAACTACTTGCAAGCTTCCATATTTAATCTAATAGTTGTTAGCTATCTTTTAGATGGATTGTTTGTTGATTTTGGTGGATAGAAGTTTCTTTTGTAGCAATTGTTTTCTACATCCATTTGGATGTCATAAAAACTTGTTGATAACATCATATAACATCACTCTAAACATCACCAAAGTCTTGCTTAAATCATCAAAAGTTTAACTAGCCATTGCTAGCTTTGTTTCCATCATATTGTACTTGATTTTGGTGGTTAGATTTTCAGCTATTAACTTCATTCAATGCTGATCTATATATTTCTATACTATTGCAATTTTGGGATAACGAGGTTTCTTGTTGATTCCCCATTATTTAAAGGCTTGGTTTATCATTTTTTGTCTTGTTCCAGGCATGGCTAACATTGTTTTATAGGTATACAACACTTGGAAACCATTCACCCTCTCATAAGACCCTTCTTCAAGCCTTTCTTCCTCTCCATATCTGACCTATAGGATCACTCATTCATCATTCTCGATTTCCATCTCAATCCCCCTAGGGTCACCGGGATTCCCCCCTTGTGGTGATTTCATCATCACTAAAGTGAGGGGAGTGTCTATCTAAGGTGATAGTGGGTAGGTACTCCCGTGGTTGTATTACATTTGTGGTTTGGGTTAGGCTTTCCCAAGCTACAATCTGTGTGATAACATGTAGGATATTTGTTGGGGACCAACAACTCATGAGCAAGGAGGTTTGATCCTAGAAGTATTTTGAGATTCACTAAGTCCATGACTAGAGGAGGCATGCTGAAGAGTTTAACCTAGGAAATTATCTAAGTATGAGTGGATAGTTTGTTGTTGTATTAGAGGTGCAAGGTCATGCATAGTCGTCAACATGGAATGCACATTTTAGAAATTAGCTTTGGGATGTATTAAAGTGACAATTTGGTGTTATACCATTGATGCACTTATATCCTTATTGTGTAATTTATATCATTATTGTGTAGTTTATTGTTGTGAACTAGTTGTACTACTGTAGAATTTGGTTGTGCCTAAATTTTATTGCACTACCTTAGCATGCATTTTTTGTCACAAACACTCACAACTGAGCACAAAGTGGGTGCATTCACATTGGTGGACAACAAAATGAATGGTTACATGAAGAAGCTTAAAAGTCACAATGAAACATCTTTTTCCTTTATGCTTCTTCATCTTCCCAAAATTTGTACACTCGTGTAATTTAAGATAGAACAAACAAGAAACAAAAAGTCGTGTGTTCCCTTGGTCATATTATTTATGCCTTATTTTTAAAGGGGTTCGTTTGGTTCATTAATTAGTAGTTTCTTTGTAGATGGATTTGTTATCCCCGATATCTAGGGATAACTAGGAGATCATGTCTCGAGGCCCACAGGTCCTAGACATGAAGTACCGAGAGCAGAATTGACTTGAGCAGGGCCTGGAGGGCCCATTCTTCTTCTTCTTCGCCAGACTTGTCCTGTCAGCAGCATCAGCTTCCATCACCATCGGCTTGGACTTGCATCAGAAAGGACTCTTGCTCCATGAGGTAATTGGTTCGAGGTATCATGGTATGTGTCATGTTTGATCAGTATAACCTTCTTGTATATGCATTAGGTTCCTTTCATTTCTGATGACTGCTTGGATCTTACACTAATCCACTTGACCATCGTTGGGGTGAATTGATGGGGTGACTTAGCAAGTTCGTATTCATGGGTTTTGGTTAGCCACCAAA
>ML790619.1:321835-333775 GCA_009831015.1 Picea engelmannii | reverse complement strand
ATATCTAAAGAAAGAGGGAGGAGCATGAGGCCTTGCTTAAGCAACACCGAAATGAGCCTCCTCCCCTTAGGGTTTTGACTCTAGGGCCCTGCCATTGCAGCACCATAGAGCCTAACTCTCTTGTCTTTAGATTTAGATCTTCCTGAGTCTTGCCCTTGTTTCTGACTCCATAATACCCTAAGGCACTGGTCTAACTCACCAACGTTGAGCTTGTTGTGCCAAAACAAAACTTTCAAAACTCTCAAACTTGAAACCCTAACTAACCCTAACGTCTACTAACCCTAGATTAATGATGACATCATGCCTTATTTGAGCCTTTGGTTGATAGAAAACATAGCGTCTTAGTCATCTGATGATAGACATTGATGTGTTGACAAATTTCATTGGCCTATTAGTAAAACGTTGAGCTCTTTGTCTATATTGCTAACCCTAGAACAAGGTTGACGTCACTTCTAGCATAGTGATGCAGCAAGCCTGTTATATATGAGCATTTAATGATATTTAATGCATTGTGTTAATTAAAGGATTAATCATTCCTATTGGATGCTATATCATTCTGTATTTATTGAGAAGTAATATTATAAGCCATTGTCAGCATTTGCAATCATTGACTTCGTCAATAATTACTATTATTTATGCTCATGTATATTAAATATTGATAGTCATTGACAAATGAAGTATTAACCACTATTTGCATGTATTAGCTTTATTATTGCCTTGTCTCACAAACAGGTGCTTCTTCTGTGGTATTTCTTCATTCTTGACTATCTTCTTGGCAGTAATCTGTGAAAGGAAAACTCACCCTGATCCTTTAGAACCTTTGCCCTTCAAAACTCCAGATTACTAGGCACGTCTCCCTTGGGTTTAGCCACCCTAAATAGAAAGAGCTCCCCATCGAGGTGACAGTGGGTAGGGAAGCTCCTGTTACACCAGTTTGACCCTTACCTTTCAGCTGCTTGGCCTAAACTACAAACTGAGCGATAACATTTTGGCGTCATTGTCGGGGAACACTGAGTCAATCTTCCTCAATGACAAAACCTTTGGTAAGCCTTGCCTCAGAGACCTTTTCTTACAATCTTACCTGGTGACTCCACTACAACTTTTTCCCCCTATACTTTGGTAGTTTCAGGAAAAATTTCTGACGACTCCACAAACCAAAAGGAGGTTCAATAACCCTCCTCTAGCTTTCAGAAGGAAGCCTCCTGCTAATTCACCCGTTGTCAAATCACTTTTTGGAAACAGACTTCCTTTAAACATGTCTACTTCTCAGACCGGTACTACAAACCCAGTCAACAATCAGAGACAATGGTCATCTACCTATTTCAAGCCTTTAGACATGTCAACCATACCTAGTTACCCTAGGCAAATGCCACCTAAATATGAGAACTGGTTGCCTAAGTTTACCGGCATTGATGCTACTAGTGCCGAAGAGCATATGAGTAACTTCTGGGCATTCTTTCAGCTTCACCCCATTAGTGATGATGCTGAATATTTGGTCATGAAGCTCTTCTCTTCTACTCTGTATGATGCTGCAAGACATTGGTATCTTGGCCTGCCTGATGGAAGCATTAAGACCATGGATAAACTTGAAGAAATCTTCCTCAGAAGGTGGAGTATCAAGGAAGATCTGAACATGTTACTCACCCGACTGAATGGTGTTGCCAGACGTGAGAATGAATCCATTCGGGAGTTTCATACTAGGTTCGAAGCTTTACTCCAACGAATTCCCCCAAGCCATCACTCGAAAGATGATTACCTTGTTCACATTTACACTAGATCTTTCAATGGCCAATTAGGGTATATCCTCAGAGACAAAGACCCTCAATCCATTCAAGAAGCCCAAGAGCTTGCAACAAATATTGAAGGAAATCTTCTTTCGTCCAAGATTGAGCTTTTTGCCAACCCTAGGGGGAAAATAAACATCAAGCAGAAAACAGTACACAATGTTGAGCCTACTTCGGATCTGTGCACCAGTATCAGTAAGCTACAAGCTTCAGTAGATAGCATCATGAAGAATCAAGAGGAAATGATGAATCGGATCATGAGACTCGAGAAKTCCCAGACCCAGGCACCCAGACCCCCATTCAAAGGGCCTTTCCAAAAAGGGAATCAAAATTACAAACCGAAGAATGAAAATGAAGTCCCAAATACTCTGGCCTCTGCAAATGTTGTTGATGAAAATCCCTGGTGTCTGGAATGCAGTGAAGCACATTGGGAGAATGAATGTCCTTATAATGCCAGCCAGCAAGAAGTCAACAACTTTGACTGCTTCTCAGATTGCCCTCAGATAAACATTACTGATGCTGAACATCAACAAGCCCTGAAGGAAGCAGCCCGAGCAGCAAGGTTAGAAATAATCAACAACTTGGACCAAGAATCATGTGAGAAGCTGAAGAAGCAAGAAGTCCAAGTGTATTGGAGAAAGAACCCAAGCCAACCTACAAGTGATCAGTGAAAATATTCTGAAGTTCTTCCTCCTAAAAATCCCAAAGTTGACAAGATTACCCTTGATTTTGACCTTGAAGGAGCTTTGGCAAAAATGCATGTGAATGTTCCTCTGAAAGAAGCCATTAAAATCCCCTCCATTAAAGAACGCTTCAACACCTTCTTTTCAGGAACAACTGAGCCTATGGACCCCCCGATTATGTTACAAGCTGAGCATTTCAGGATAAATTACGGTGAAGATCCTCCTTTCTTCATGACTCTTATGATGAACAATAAATATCTCAATAATTGCATGTTGGATACAGGTTTTGGCGCAAACATGATGTCTCTTAAAGTCATGTAGCAGATGGGCTTGAAGGTAACCAGGCCTTACAGAAACGTATGTGGATTTGAATCCAAAGCTATACCCACACATGGTGTAATTGAAAACATTGAAGTACAACTAAAGGAATTCCCCGAGAAGACAGTTCACATAGACATTATAGTTGTTGATGTCCTGGATGTGTGGGCAATGCTTTTGTCTAGGAAGTTTGGTGCAATGATAGGCGGGTCCCTTGAAATGGACCTCACCTTTTTGCGGTTGCCTCTGAAAGATGGAACATCTGGACGACTACTCAATATGCCGATAACTGGAACTCATGTGCAAAATGTTCCTCCCACTGTGAATGAAGCACGGAAAGATGTGGTACAAACTCTTCATGAGTATTCTCCGGAAGACATGCCATTTAATACGGAAGAAGACTTTGACCAGATTGAGTGGCCCAAGAAAGAAGAATATCAACAACTCCTAGATCAGTTTCAGAACAAAGAAGTAGGGACGGTAAAAATACTAAAAAGACCAAAGAATAAAGAAGACGTACAGATACATCCATCCCAGCAAGAAACTTTTACTCCAGAAGCCCACCCACCTCCCTCAGTACAATACACTAGGATTGTTCAAGGAACTAACAAATACAGGATCCAAAAATACAAGGAGGGAGAATTAGTATGGATGTGGGATACTCAGAAAGGAGAGCCTACTAATGTAAAGGAAATTACACAATCATGGCTCAGACCTTTCAAGGTTGGAATGGAATCAGTAGATAACTCTTATTACTTGTCCACCTTGGAAGGAAGAAGGCGCCCATTACCCATCAGCGGACGCCTCCTCAAACCCCACCAAGGTGGTGGGACATGATTATACATGTGATTATGAGTAGGTAGGCATTTACGTGTATTATACCATCTGCATTTATTGTTTGTTTCTCTTATATATGCATCTTGATTGTTTTATCTCATATATGCACATGTTATATTTTGCGGGGTGGCAATACCACCCCACCTTTTATCGTTGATGCTTTCTTGTCAAGTGTGAGCAGGTCTACAGGTTTATGCCAGAGATGTTGAGGTTCTCATGCGCTCTACGGTGAGCACATGTCCCCGAGTTGGAGCCAGATGTTATCCCCGATATCTAGGGATAACTAGGAGATCATGTCTCGAGGCCCACAGGTCTTAGACATGAAGAACCGAGAGCAGGATTGACCTGAGCATGGCCCTGGAGGGCCCATTCTTCTTCTTCTTCGCCAGACTTGTCCTGTCAGCAGCAGCAGCTTCCATCACCATCGGCTTGGACTTGCATCAGAGAGGACTCTTGCTCCATGAGGTAATTGGTCTGAGGTATCATGGTATGTGTCATGTTTGACCATTATAACCTTCTTGTATATGCATTAGGTTCCTTTCATTTCTGATGACTGCTTGGATCTTACACTAATCCACTTGACCATCGTTGGGGTGAATTGATGGGGTGACTTAGCAAGTTCGTATTCATGGGTTTTGGTTAGCCACCAAAGGGGATTTGCAGATCCATCGTCCGCTCCCACCATTATATCATTTTACATCTTATCTCCTATTCATCCATCCCATTCCCCTAGTCCGGCCATTAGGATGAGCTTTTGAGGGTTACACTTTGTCTTGTGGGAAGAAGGGGCTAAAGGCCCAGGGGGTAAAAGTGGCTAGTAAAAGATAAAAGCCATAAGAAATGAAACCTAGAGATGCTTCGTCCAGGGATCCCCGAGAAGGCAATAAAAGGCCTCTCGATAAGAAACTGAAGGGACCCTAAGAAAAATAACAAAACAATACCTAACCAAGAGGATGGGAGGTCTCATCACAAGCCGGCCCATTATGTTCATAGGTATCTAGCAGTATGACATTGCCATTATCTGGTCACCACGCCAGGGCAGTGACCTTTGGTTACATGGCCAAGGGAAAGGGGGTCTCATCACGAGTCGACCTTATCATTTCTGTGAAGATACCAGTGGGTAACACTGTTAGCTCTGGTCACCATGCCAAGGTAGTGTCCTCTGGTCAGACCTTGAAGTAAAAAAGAAAGAAAAGAATAAATGAAAAATAAAGGCAATAAAGGGGCCTGGAAAAAATTCATACATGACGGGTACAGCTCGCCTCCTACAAAGGCACCCACAGACAACACCTGCCCTTGGTCTTACTGTGACTGGACATCCCTAGCCCATATCACCTCATAAAACATGGCTTGAATGATCCTCTGAGGAAACTTTCCTTCTCTTGTGGGTATTAGCCCAATAGGTTATTTTGTTGGTTTCTTCAACTTTGTATAGTAGATATGTGTAATGTCTTTGAGCTCTTAGATGATATGCTAAGGATTTCATGCATGTATTTGATAAATTTAATGATGAAATATGATTGGCATTGCTATGATCCCGAGGACTGATGAGCCCATGGAGGGCGTAGTTTTTGATGTGCAGGATCATACCCGACGGACAAGTGCTAGAGGACTGTTACACATGGGGATATGATTAGCTCGGACCTCCATGGAGCTGAAGATCCCATCAGATGGTTGCTGGGATGGCAGAGGCAGGACAACGTTGTGATGAGCCATTACACGAGAAAGAAGAAGGATGTCCCTACCCAGGACACTTTGGCAGAGCCCGGCCTAGGGGGGATCACCCACTGCAGATGGGACAATTTCTTTTGATGACAGGACGTCACTTGAGGCAGCTGGACGTTTTCTAAAGCATGTGGCATTGTGCTGGGATCATTTGGCACATGTGGCAGCTTGCAGGAGCCCTAGAAGGGCCAACGTTTTGCTTCCTGGATGTTGATCTTGCCCAAAAAGGGACAACGTCTCCCTCAGAGGGGCCTGACGTCTCCCTTTTGAGCTTATATTGTGACATTTTTAGCATTTAATGTAAAAAACAGTGTAATATTGTTGGTCAGCCTTGGCGGTTGTTTTAAATGACCTATTTTTGTAATTAAAGGTCATAAGATTGGTATAAATAGAGGATGTTGGACCTCATTTTAGACATAACACAACTCACTCTCTTGTGAGAGATACATTTTAGTCTTTTGTCTTGGTATTATTGCTCTTGGAAGTGAGGCGCAACTCTTGTGGAGGATTGTTCTTGGCATGTTATGGCTTTCTCTCTCATTGGAAGGTTTACAACTAGGGTTTGATAAGCTCTTTTCATGATTTGTAAGTGTATTTCTCATGGAAAACTTCTTAATTGAATGGTTGTAGGTTAAATCTCTTGCATTTATTGTTACATTGCCATTATATTGCTTAATCATTGAAACCCTAGGTAGCAAGCACACAAGTAGGTCCTTGTTATATGTCCCCATAAGTGAGAAACTAGTTTTAGCCATTGATTAAGGAGGATTTAGCCTAGCCGTTGCTACACTAGTCATCCTTTTTCTGAGTTAGTTTTAGAACATAAATTGAAGAAAGAAGACGTCC
Organism: Picea engelmannii; assembly: GCA_009831015.1. Lineage (NCBI taxonomy): Eukaryota > Viridiplantae > Streptophyta > Pinopsida > Pinales > Pinaceae > Picea > Picea engelmannii. The sequence goes on along the minus strand of ML790619.1, from coordinate 327,582 downwards.
TAGGCCTAGTTAATTCTACACCTAGGGTTTTGACTTTTAGGGTTTGAAGGGCCTTGCTCTTGCAACACTTTTCACCCTTAGATTTATGTTTTGAAGCTAGTCGTTTTGCCAAGGATATCTAAAGAAAGAGGGAGGAGCATGAGGCCTTGCTTAAGCAACACTGGAATGAGCCTCCTCCCCTTAGGGTTTTGACTCTAGGGCCCTGCCATTGCAGCACCATAGAGCCTAGCTCTCCTATCTTTAGATTTAGATCTTCCCGAGTCTTGCCCTTGTTTCTGACTCCATAATACCCTAAGGCACTGGTCTAACTCTCCAAGTTGAGCTTGTTGTGCCAAAACAAAACTTTCAAAACTCTCAAACTTGAAACCCTAACTAACCCTAACGTCTACTAACCCTAGATTAATGATGACGTCATGCCTTATTTGAGCCTTTGGTTGATAGAAAACATAGCCGCTTAGTCATCCGATGATAGACATTGATGTGTTGACAAATTTCATTGACCTATTAGTAAAACGTTGAGCTCTTTGTCTATATTGCTAACCCTAGAACAAGGCTGACGTCACTTCTAGCATAGTGACGCAGCAAGCCTGTTATATATGAGCATTTAATGATATTCAATGCATTGTGTTAATTAAAGGATTAATCGTTCCTATTGGATGCTATATCATTCTGTATTTATTGAGAAGTAATATTATAAGCCATTGTCATCATTTGCAATCATTGACTTCGTCAATAATTACTGTTATTTATGCTCATGTATATTAAATATTGATAGTCATTGACAAATGAAGTATTAACCACTATTTGCATGTATTAGATTTATTGTTGCCTTGTCTCACAAACAGGTGCTTCTTCTGTGGTATTTCTTCATTCTTGACTATCTTCTTGGCGGTAATATGTGAAGGGAAAACTCACCTTGATCCTTTAGAACCTTTTCCCTTCAAAACTCCAGATTACTAGGGATGTCTCCCTTGGGTTTAGCCACCCTAAATAGAAAGAGCTCCCCATCGAAGTGACAGTGGGTGGGGAAGCTCCTGTTACGCCAGTTTGACCCTTACCTTTCAGCTACTTGGCCTAAACTACAAACTGAGCGATAATAGGATTGATAGTTGTTGTAGACCTCATATTTTTCATATCTCAATGTACAGATTAATCTTATTAATGACAATTTGAAGTTGAGTTACTATCCATGTTATCATGCCAATTGTATGTGGATTCATTGATGTTTATCTAAGGTATCTTGAGTATTTGTTGTGCCATAAACTAGTTATCGTGTATGGGATTTGAGTTCATCATCACTACAATTATGGTTAGGCTAATTCTACTAGCATATATTTAGACCAAGACCTCTATGGTTACATTAATAATTTTAATTGATTTGAACACCCACAAAATGGCCTTAGTAATTTTTCTTTTTGTTGTTGGCACCTTGCTTCAGCATTGGTATTATTGCTAGGTTCCCTAGTAGTTATCACTTATCTCGATGTTTGCATGCATGACATGTTATCCCTAAATTCTAGCCAAGCATCCTTAGTTTATTTACATGTTTGCTTCTCTAACATCCTTTAAGTAATGCATTGTATATCCCTATTTTGGAAGAAGTAGGTGACTCTCTTCAAGTTTATAACAACATTCCTAAAGTGAGTTGAAAATGTTACAAAATGTGGTGATGGATCATAAATAGCCCTTGATATTATTGAGATTGATATTAATTGTAGGTTATATGTGTCCTATCATTATGGTGTCAACTCGATTGTCCTTGTTACTTGATGAAGTGACTTTTCGTTTTCAATCTTGGGTCATGTGTCATACTAATTATCACTCTCCCATTTCAACACATCAATAACATTAATGATAACATCAATGAAAATCATTGTGCATGTTTATACCCCTTGAAGATTGATAAAAAAATCCAATGATAAATTATAGGAAGTTGAATCAACCCAATACAAATGCAAAGTAAAAATGTTTACTCTTAATGATTTGATACCTCTTTGTTAGACCTTAATTCTCGAAGTATTTACCCATGAATACCTCTTCATTAACCAAGGTTGATAACCATATATATGATGAGTTGACTTATTTTCTTTGTTCATTAAGAGTTGATAAAGACATGGAGGGTTGAATTATCTTCCTTAAAAGTTTCAAAGGAAATAGAAAGTTGACTTTCCTTAACAAAAACTAAAGGGTCAAAAAGAGATTTGTTATAAGATGGACATGTTAAAGAATCATTATGGAAGTACTGGAGCTCGCTACGTCCACATTAATCCCCCCCCCAAATCCGGAGAACATAGGAAAGTCAAGTATTTCAAGAATATTTGGCTCACAAAGAGCAACATGTTGCATAGATGAGACTCGAACTTGGGTGGGGAGGAGAAAACACCCCACCCCACCCAATTGAGCTACAACCATTTGACACCTTTCTTTTGTTTGTTATTTATAAGAAGCCTTTTCAATTTTCCATTTTATTTGTATTTCCCTATTCCTTAATTTATTATTTAGAAGATTCCTTTTCAATTTTATTTACATTTACTTCAATTCTTAGTTTTTTATTTATAAAATTCTTTTTCAATTTTTTATTTTATTTCATTGGATGACTTTTATTTATTGATATTTTTTTTCCTATTCCCTGCATTATTGGTCCTTGTCGAAGGCGCAGAGGGACTATAGCGATCGATAATTCGTTGACTTCATATTAATATGTCCTTTGACTATAAATTTTCGCATCATCTGTATTGTTCATACTATAGAAGTAAAAACACTATTTTTTATATAATAATAAAAAACCTTATATGTCATCGTCTCATTGGAGAATATATTGGAGGTCTTATTGCCAGCTTCGTTGTTCACAATGTTGTAAATGTTTAGATATCCAAAGTTTTGAGCTTAGACACTCTTTTTTAATTTTTATTACATTTTTACTGAAATGTTTACATACCGAAAGTTCTGAGCATCGACGTTGTTTTTTAATGTTTTTTTATTATTAGTCCCTGTCGAAGGCGTAGAGGGACTATAGCGATCGATAATTCGTTGACTTCATATTAATATGTCCTTTTGTTATTATTTATATTTGTATTGAAATGTTTACATACCAAAGGCTTAGAGCATTGACACTTTTTTTTAGGTTCTTGAATAGGCCTGATAGCTTAAATGTTTACATAGCGCAAGGTCCTGAAACAGGCCTGACAACTTAAATGTTTGCATACCACGAGGCCCTTAAACAACCTGAAAAACTTAAATGTTTACCTAAATAGGCTTCTCAGAGTACATTTTTCCATACAATGTTGCAGTGAATTTGGACAATATTGTTGTCCACCTCTAGTTGCATATCCATTGTATGTTTCATACTTCTTCTATGCTTGGAATGCAATTTGGTCATCATTGAAGATATAGACATTGTTTATTGGTTTGGTGGGTGCTTCTTGTTCGTTGGTTCGTCGGTTGTTGCTTGTTGTTGTTTGGTTCAACTTTGCAAGGTTGAGGACCTGCGCCTACAGTTGGACCTGTTGGTGCTTGTTGCTTGCTTTTGTTTACTTCAACTTTGCAGGGTTGGGGTCCTGCATGCACAGTTGGACCTATTTTTTTTACTTTGTGGGGTCCAGGTGCTGCACCCACAATTCGACCCACGCTTTTGTCATTCATCGTTTTAAAGTAAGTTTCGATGCCATAATTTCATTTCTATTCATTCTTTGTTGTTCACTGTTTGCAGTTTGCAAGTAAGAATGTTTGATTATTTCTACTAGCATGCTCGTCATATGTTTTTGGTTCCTTCTATGCTTGGGTTGCAATTTGGTAATTGTTGGAGATACATCTGTTGTTTACTGGTTCAATGGTTGTTGCTTGTTTGTTGGTTCGTCAGTTGCTGCTTGTTGTTGTTTGGCTCAAGTTTGCGAGTTTGAGGTTCTGGGGCTGCAGTTGGGCATGTTCGTGCTTGCTCGTGCTTGTTGTTTTATTTTGCTTATTTTGGCTTTTCAGGGTTTGGGTCCTGCGTCGGTAGTTGGAGCTGTGTTTTTTTCACTTTGCGGTGTTGACATTTGGACGAAACCATTATCATTCTAGGATACTTCAGTGTTGACATGATACAAAATAGTGGCATAACAAATAATTGGACAACTACATGTGCAATTACAATGTCCGTTGTATTTTTTTTTAGATAAAACATGTGCAAAACACACTTATTAACCATATATGGTGAAATGTGCCCATATCACAATACAACCTCTTTATCCTGTACACATACTGGTGTGACTACGATACAATTTGTCTTGTACTTGAAATATGAGATGTACACCAAAGATACTGCAAAATTATATTTCCATGTCTCAAAGCATATCTGGATACTTTGCTGCAAAAAACCAAAATCATTCAGTTATGTCCATGCAATTTCTTAATATTTTCTGGCTTGTAATATATTTTGCACAGAAAAAACTTTATATAATTACAACCATGGATGGAGAAAAGCAAAGGCTCATGTTTCTAACTATCTTTTATTCTATTAGTTGATTCTCATTTAGTGTATGTATGTTCTCCCCTGCATACTAGCTTCCATTCATGTTCATTGTATTTTGTGCGTTCCCACATTCAAACAAACATAATAGCTGGAGAAAACGAAGGAGTCTTCATCGCAGTTGTGGAAGAGGAGATACAAAGGTACATGTTTGTACCGTTATTTCATATTCCATTGTTTTGTATTTCATTTATTGTCTGTATATTTGTTCACCTAATTTATTGTATGTAGATATTGCGTATCTTCCTACATAATAACTTATCTTCATGTCCTTTGTATTTTATGTGCTGCTACATTGAAATAAATTGATTTTTTTTTTTTTTTTACATGTCTTCCTGCATACCAACTTCCTTCATGTCCATTGTATTTTTTCTGCATTGCTACATTTAAACAAACATAGTGGTTGGAGAAGACGATGGACTCTTTGTCACGAATGTAGAGGAGGAATTACAAAGGTGCATGCCTCTACTCTTATTTCATATTCCAATGTTTAGTATTTAATTTATTGTTTGTATATTTGTTCTACTTGTTCTACTGCTTTGCACCTATTTTACTGTATGTAGATACTATGTATATTTCTACATAGTAACTTATCCTCATGTGAATTGTATTCCCTTTGTTGCTACATTGAAATAAATAGAACTGTATTTCTTTCTTTTACACGTCTTTCTGCATACTAACTTACCTTCATGTCAACTGTATGTTCGACGTTGCTACATTGAAAGAAATAGATTGGTTGAACAGGAAGATGAATTATTATATGCCACAACAGAGGGGCTTGTAGTACAATCTTCGAAAAGGTATACCAACTATGCTAATAAATCAAACACACAAAACAGGTGGGTGCATATAATATCAGACTAGAAGACGATGATTTGGAAACAATGGTCCTTTGTTGAGACTTCCCACTTCCAAACATTGCCCTCCCCATTTCTAATTTTCTCACTTTCTATTATCTCTTTTTTTCCCCTCTTCTATACTTAACTGAATTCCCCTTCGTTTTTCTCGTGTACTTTCACTTTATGGTTGCTTTGCTTAGTTGTATTTCCGAAAATTTCTAGGTGCATGGGTTGACGAACTCATGGGTTCACATTTATAGTCATGCTTCTATATCACGACTCCGATCGACGATTTACTCATTCCATACTTAGCCACTTTTTCAATCGTGGGTTCCTGGGCTGGCGGATTCAAGATTGTGACTCTATCTTTAGAGGTTCCACGATATACAGATTGGTTGTCG
>ML790619.1:302409-321781 GCA_009831015.1 Picea engelmannii | reverse complement strand
GAGGCATACAATTTGACCGTCGGGTCCTCATGCTTCTTGAGTATCCCTTGACACCCTATTTCGTATTCCATCTCCTTCGACCCTGTATGCGACATTCAGAACAATTATGGACAATGTACAATGCATATGCTTATTTATTCCTTCTGATGTTCATCTACACATGCTTGCATCAGAAAAATTTGGACTAGTGACATGGCCATGAGCAGTCAATCATCACAAAAATCAACAGACTGATAAGGCCAAAGGTAAAGATCCATACATTGTGTTCCTCATATGTTTACCAAACAAATATCCTCAACTATTTATTCATCTATGCCATGGTAAATATGTTGATGTCATCTGCAACACATAATTTGCAGTTCACAAGAAGTATCAACGAGTGCAAGTGAGATGTCAAACATAGTGCAAGTTCCGCAGACTAAGAGGTCTGGTTGCAAAACTTTGGCTCCATACTTCTTCCAAGTTGTGCGTCTACTTGTACATTTATGCCAGGCAAAAAGAAAACAAAAAAATAATGCAGACTGCCATTCACATTACTTTTCTTATTCAAACAATATCACCAGGTCTAAACTTATAATACCCAAAATACTATCAATAGAGGGTTGGAACAATCGTCGAACTGGACAAGTCTTCATCGGGGAAATAATGGTCATCTATAGCACCTACTTGGACAAGGCAAACAAAACTAGATCCATTATGCATGCTGACATGACAAACAATGAGGCCCTGATGACAGTCACACTGACTATTCCCACACAACTTGTCCAGAAACATGTAGAAAAGATATTGCCAGGTAATGGGATATCCATTACAAATTTTAATATATTTCCCAAAACAGTATATGACCGTGGTGATTGTGATCGGATTATATCGCTCAACGAAACAAGTATTGTGGAAAAAATTCCCGCTATTTGTTCAGAATATCGTTTTGTCCCGGACACAACTATCAACCAACTTGCACAGAGCAATGACATTTGCCCAATCGGAACCATTGGTGCAGCTGTCACACTCACGAGAAAACTTGGCTCACAACACATTCTCATATAAAATATGGAGAGTCAAACAATGACAAGGCAATGGTACAGTTATCCATATACAGTTTGTCCTTTACTTTCACATGTCTATGTATCTCGATTATGTTAGAAAACTATTGCACTGTTCCATGTTGCAGCTGCAATTGTTCGACACCTATTCAAATTTGTTTTCCTCAATGGAACAACAATTGCATAAAGGGAAATTTCCACTTATGCTCTTCAAAAATATAACAAAGAAAAGAGATGTTAAAGAAAGGATCTTTCGCACATTGCAAGCAACATTTGTAACATACTTGTGAGCAGACATAGTACAGGATCTCAAGAAACCAACTAGCTCTACAATTGTTGTGTGTATACATCTACAATTTCATCTTCACTTTGATTATACAAATTGCCTTCACCAATTTTCCACAGTTTTTTTTTTTTTTTGTTCTGCAGTTGTATATTATATTGTTCAATATATTAACTACTATGCTCATGTGCCCAGGTTGAGGGTGTTTTGGTTGTAGCGAATGCGTATTCGACCCCCTTCAAGCATGTATGTGCCAAATGCAACTCTCCTGCTTCTGCTTCTGGTTTCATAAATGATGATACAATTGATTGTCCGCGATGCAGTAAAAAACGCCCTTACATATATAAACATTGTCTCAATGTTGCTATCCGAACCGTGGGCAACACAATCGTACATTGTACAATTAGACAGCCTCTGTTACAAGATGTGCTTCCTAGGTTAGCAGAATTGTCATATGAAGTATACCTACAGAAAAAGGCAAACAATGTCTACATGCTGCGCGACTTTCAAATACATAGCAAATTTACCTTAAATGAGGACAATGCAATATTGCATATCGATTGAAAATAAATAAATAAATAAAAATAAATAAAATCAAGCTTTGGCAAGAAATGAAAAAATCTCACGTGTGTCTGTAATTTTTCTTTAATACCCAGATGAATGTTGGTTGGACTTGAGTTCTTCGGAGTTTACATCTATGGCTGTAAAATTTTCTTTCCAAAGATTTTCTCTCTTTTTGTGCACTTGAAAAAACAAGGAGAATCTAACTACAAATCAAATCGTTGTTGTTATTTTGATGTTTTTTTGCATCTCCTAGTAAGAATGTTGCATATTTGTTGGGGTGTCCAAATGAAAAAAATGGTGGCTAGTTGTGGATTTGTTGGAGGAGTCTGCACCTTTTTGTGTGCCCAAATTGGAAAAATGTTTTCCAACTATATAGCCATGGCAGGATTTCTGCATTTTTTGGGTACCCACATAAAAAAAAAGATGACCTCCAACTATACATTTATGGTATGATATCTACATTTTCTTGATGCCCTAATTGTAAAAAAGGGCCTAGCATGGATTGAAGCACGAGCTTGAGATCTTCATAACTCACTATAGAGATTGGGGAGTTCGGACATTGGAATTCATACAAGCAATTGCATTTATTGCTGATGTACAACCGCATAAGATTGTTCAATCTAGAAATGGGAAGCATGAGGACAAGCCCCATACAAAGTATCCAACTGTGAATAACTTAGGCCCATCCTTTGAACCATCGAAATGGCTTGCTCCTCTGGGCTCATAATATTGGAAATTTGGCATTGTTAAAACTGGTGGTGATAGAACATGACACTATTAGAAGCAAATGTCCATAGTGATCTTGCTTCATGGTAAAATAGTAATCGACAAGTTTCTTGTTCCCCATTTGGGGGTTTGGTTATAGCTAGGATACAATGGTGAAGCTCCATTGGTTTTGTGTTGTCTTGTGTTTGGAAGACTTTTGTTCATATCTCATGGCCCTAGTTATTTTCTCATTGGAACATATACCAGATGTAAGAGAAAACCAATGCCACATGTGTTTTTTTTTATATATATCAAATTGTTTGATGCATAGGTTGATGCGTACTACTTTATCGACCCTTGTGGGATCTCACTTGGCCTTCTATGTTCATGTGTTGCCTTGTGCCTCGACTTTCAATACATTTGGTGTTTACTGGGCTCTTGGCTCTTTTCAATGCTTCTCTTATACAAACACATCCTGGAAACTAAGCATGTCTCGCTTTATCTATTCCTTGATTGAAGAGCATGTTCACATGTTTAATGCACTTCATAGTTATTGTTAAGACCATCAATGGGGCTTTCTTACACTAATTTCTGCTTCCGAAAATTCCCATCCCCTTTCTTTTTTCCCTCTGCTTTCCTTTCTGGTTACTTAATCGTTTTTCAAAAAATGTCTAGGTGCGGGGGTTGGCGGATTCACATCTTCAGATTTCCATTGAAACTTTTATTTCACGAGTCCGATCGACCGCTTCCCCGTTTCATATTCAACAAAATTTTTGGATCCCAGGTTCCCAGATAGGTGGGTTCAACATTACGTTTCCATTGTTCTGTCGCTTGCAAACAACACCCATACTTCCCCGATCTACAAATTGGCAACCAAATTCCCCTTTCTTTTTTTCTCATTTACTTTCCCTTTCTGGTTACTTAGTCATTTTTCTGAATGTGTTGTTTTTTCAAATGTCTCATGCTTTTATATATAGCACCCGAAGTTCCGCAATATACAAATTAACCGTCAAAGTCTGTCATTGTCCCCTGTTTCGTGTTACACATTTTGGAATCAAAAGTTGGGATACATGCAATTTGACCATCGGGCCCTCATGTCTCCTGAGTAGAAATTGTGGCCCTGTTTTTAAGCATGTCAATATTCCCTGTTCCGAGTATGTCTCATGCATTTATATAACGATTCCAACCAACCGCTTACCCATTTCATACTTGGACACTATTACCATCGTTGGTTCCTGGTCATGCTTGATCAACATTGTGCTTCGATTGTTCTGCTACCTACAAACAACACCTGAAATTTCACGATATACAAATAGACCGCCAAAATTCGTCATTGTGCGTTGTTCTGTGTTACACATTCTGCAGTTAAAAGTTCGGAGACATACAATTTGACCATCGGCCCCTCACATCTCATGAGTATAGCTTGTGACCCTATTTTGAAGCCCGCCCGATCGCTTTCCATACTTGTCCATTTCATGGAATCTCTTTCGCGGGTTGGCAGGTGGATAAAATGTGCAATGCTTAATCACTCTTCACCATCCCCGCCACCTTTGCACTTCTTTCTAGATATTCAATTGTTAAGCTTTAATGCTAATATCTCATCATGCAGGAACCATTAAGATTGTCCTTAATGTCCAAAAGGTTGGAGAAGATTTGTCATTAATACGAATTAAACCAAGATTTGTGGAGAGTTTTGTTATCCTTTCCAAGTATTCATTTCAAGCATCATGCAATCTCTTTTGTGTGTTGTCCAGTTGGCGCCTTTACAAAATCTCTAATCCTTAATTGCTCTTCATCGTCACTGCCACCTTCACACTTTTTTCTAAATATGCAATTAGTAAGCTTTAATGGTAACAACTCATTACGCACGAACCGTGGAGATTGTCATTGATCAGCGAAAGGCTCAAGGAGATCTTCCATTGATACACATTAAACCAAGATTTGCAGAGGGTTATATTATCCCTTCCGAATTTTGATTTCAAACATCATCTGGGGCAAACGAAAATTCTTGTTAACTTATGGCAGCAATTTGACAATAGTTATGTCCAAATACAGTAAACACCTTCGGGCATGATGACTAGAGGTTCCACTACTCCAAGGCATATTCGTACTACTCATCTCCCTCCGCCTAGGAGAAAAAAAGGAGATGGTCCCTTGGTGCACCGAGAGATATATTTCAAGCCAAAGAATTCCAAGGCAACCCCACATGCTTGGACAACCTGTCTGCCTGCATTGATGGCTGGTGCAAAGGATGATGCGGTCGATTTCGAGCTAGGAGAAGATGATCTGATGGATGATGATGCAACAATGAATGATCGAAATGCATACGTTGTTCCCACTCCTGCGCCCAAATTGAAATCAACCATAACGGGGGGCACTTCCCGGCTCGACGATGGCGGCCCTGACAAGACCAAAAGAAGGGGTTTCAGAAAATAAACCGACATTGAATGCAATAACTGATTTACAGCTCGAGAGTAGGAATTCTAGAGGTCCAAATTAGTTTGTTCTGGGGCAGAAGTCTTTCACTGTAAGGAAATGGTCTCTTGATTCTCCCAGAGATATATTTCAAGCCAAAAAATTATTCAATTGCGAGACCACTCTCTTGTTCTCTGGATATACAATTAACATCTTAGGGTATGAGGACCAGAACTCCCATTGGTGCAAGGCATATTCCTACTACTCATCTCCTTCCACCCATAATAGACTAATTTGGGCCTCTAGAATTGCCCGTGCAGCCCGTGTCCCTGAAGTCTTCGACTCTGAGGAGGTGGTCTCTTGGTGTGTCCTAACTTTCAGTTTCAGGCTCTTCTACTTGCCCTGCAATGTTTTTCATCTTCTTCCTCACTGGAAGCTTATGAGAACTATCAATTTTACCGCAAGGATGGGTTCTTATGTCCTCCTACGTTTGAAAAATTCTGGGTTGCTTTCTTGTTGGGGTGCAACGTTGGAGCGATGCCAGCGTCAGGAGCAGGAGTGTTGTTCACCTGCTTCAAGCCAATGATTTATTCCATTGTGGAACCACTCTCTCGTTTCTTTGTCGCCTCAGGTATTCTGCAAGATATTGAGATTGCAACAACGAACATTGACCTTCCGAGGAGAAGACTGCAAAGATTTCCTAAAAAAAAAAAGCATGGTAATGAGTTTTGTATGCATGTTGAAGAGCATCTCGATGGCTCTTGCATGTTGCAGATCCTGTGCCTGTGTCTATGAAAAATATGTTTACACCCTTTTTAATGGTACAAGAACAATAGAAAACAAGTAAGTGGATAAAATATTGGACTAGAAAATGATGGTTTTGCAACAATGGGGCTTGTTTGAGACCAATTGTCGCTTACGAAAATTGCCCTCCACTTTTCTATTTTCCTACTCTTTTATCCCCTTCGTTTCCCTCTTCTATACTTAACCAAATTCCCCTTTCTTTTTCCCCTGTAGTTTCTCTTTTTTGTTACTTAGTCATTTTTTCGAAAATATCTTGTTGCATGGGTTGGCAGATTCACGAGTTCACATTTTTATTCATGTTTTTGTATTGCAATTTCGACCGAGCGCTTCCTCTTTCCATACCTAGCCATTTTTTCGATCACGGGTTCCTACCCAGGTGGTCTCTAAATCGCACTTCCATTGTTCTGTGACCTACAAACAACACTCCAACTTCTGTGATATGAAAATTTACTTCCGGACTCCCACATCATCCCCTCTTCCGTGTTACACATTTTGCATTGAAATGTTATGATACATACAATTTGACCGTCGAGGCCTCACGTCTCCTCAGTAACCCTTGTCACCCTATTTTGAAGCCTGTCCGACCGCTTTCCACACTTGGCCATTTCTTGGAATCTCTTTCGCGGATAGTCGGGTTGGCGAGTTCAAGAAATTTCCAATTTCTAATCGTTGTTTCATGTGCCCACCACCTTCAAACTTCTTTCCAAGTATATGCAATAAGTATACAACTTCTCAAGAAACATGTAGAAAAGATCTTTTCAGGAAATGGAATATCTATTACAGATTTGAATATATTGGCCCTTCTTTTCCCTCTTCTATACTTAACCAAATTCTCGTTTATTTTCCCCCTCTACTTTCTATTTCTGGATACTTAGTCGTTTTTCCGAAAATGTCTAAATGCGTGGGTTGGTGGACTCACAGGTTCACATTTGCACTTGTGATTTTATATCGCAACTCCGACTGACTGCTTCCCCATTCCATACCTAGCCACTTCTCCGACTACGGATTCCCGGGTAGGCGGGCTCTAGATTGCACTTCCTTTGGTTCGTTACCTGCAAACAACACCACGACTTCTACGATATACAAATTTACAACCAGACTCTCACAGCATCCCTCTTCCGTGTTACACAATTTGCACTCAAAAGTTTCGAGACGTACAATTTGACCGTCAGGTCTTCACATCTCCCGTGCAACTATTGTCACCCCATTTTGAAGCTCGTTCGCCCACTTTCCATACTTTGCCATTTATTCGAATCTCTTTTGTGGATCATCGGGTTGACGGGTTCACAAAATATCCAATTCCTAATCGTTGTTTCTTGTGCCCGCCACCTTCACACTTCTTTCCAAGTATGCAATAACTGAGGTTTAATGCTGACAGCTCACCATGCCTCGAGGAGATCGTCATAATAATTGTCCCTACACAACTTGTCCAGAAACATGCAGAAAATATCCTGCTAGGTAGTGGGATATCTATTACAAATATCAATATATTAGTGAAAACGAATTCCACTGACCATTTCCCTATTCCATACTTACTGACTTTTTCGCTTGCGGGTTCTTGGACAGATGAGTTCAATATTTCCCTTGCATTGTTCCGCGACTTGCAAACAACACCCATAATTCCGCAATATACATGCAGAAAAGATCTTGCTAGGTAATGTGATATCTATTACAAATTTCAATATATTAGCAAAAACGAGTCCGATCGATCGTTTCCCTATTCCATACTTAGCCACTTTTTTTATTGCGAGTTCCCGGACAGGCGAACTCAATATTTCCCTTCCATTGTTCTGTGACTTGCAAACAAGACCCAAAATTTTGAAAATATACAAACCGACCACTTGATTGCCCCATCATGCACTCTTCCCTTTTACGCCTTTTGCAGTCAAAATTTCCGAGACATACAATTTGACCGTCGGGCCCTCACCTCTCCTGAGAATCCCTTGTAGCCCTATTTTGAAACTCGTCCGACCACTTTTCATACTTGGCCATTCCTTACTTGCTCTTCCCCATCCCCATCACCTTCGTACTTGTTTATAATAAAAAATTGTTTATAAACACACACACACACACACACACACACACACACACACACACACACACACACACACACATATATATATTATAAAGACATATAATTTGACCGTCGGACGCTCACCTCTCCTCTGTATCCCTTGCAACCCTAATTTCAAGCCCGTCCAACCGCTTTTCATACTTATGTATATATAAAAGATTCTTATTTATAATAAAAACGATTGTTTATAAAAACATAATTATATATATAAGGTCTTATTTCTAAGTATGCAATTAACAAGCTTTAATGATAAACCAAGATTTGAGGAGATCTCTCATTAATATGCATTAAACCAAGATTTCTGGAGGGTTATATTATCCCTTCCGAGTGTTAATTTCAAACACCATGGAATGTCGTTCGCGCGTCGTCGAGTTGGCCCGTTCACGAAATCTTCAATCCTTAATTCTGAAAACGAGTTCGATCGACCGTTTCCCTATTCCATACTTAGCCACTTTCCAAAAATTCCGCAAATATACAAACCAACCGCTGAACTGCCCCATCATGCCCTCTTTCATTTTACGCATTTTGCAATCAAAAAGTTCGAGACATACAATTTGACCATCAGACACTCACCTCTCCTGAGTATCCCCTGTAATCCTATTTTGAAACCTGTCCAACCGCTTTTCATACTTGACCATTCCTTACTTGCTATTTCCCGTCTCCGTCACCTTCGCACTTGTCTATAATAAAAAATTGTTTATAAAAACACACACACACACACACACACAGACATTTCTAAATATGCAATTAGTAATCTTTAATGCTAACAAATCATCATGCAGGAACTGTATAGATTGTCATTGATGAGTGAAAGGATCGAGGAGATCTCCCATTAATACACATTAAACCAAGATTTGTGAAGGGTTATATTATCCCTTCCGAGTGTTAATTTCAAACGCATGGAATGTCGTTCGCACGTCGTCGGGTTGGCGCATTCACGAAATCTCCAATCCTTAATTGCTCTTCATCGTACCCACCACCTTCACACTTCTAAGTATGAAATAAGTAAGCTTTACTGCTAACAACCCATCATGCAACACCCATAGAGATTGTCATTAGTGAGAGAAAGGCTCGAGGAGATTTCCCATTCACACGCATTGAACCAACATTTGTGGAGGGTTATATTATCCCCTCCAACTGTTCATTTCAAGCATCGTCTGGAGAAAAAAGAGGTTCTCATAAACTTATGACACCAGCTCGACAACAGTTCTGTGGAGATACAATGAACATCTTCGGGCTCAAGGACCAGAACTTCCAGTGGTCCAAGGCATATTATTACTACTCATCCCCTTCCGCCCAGAACAAAATAATTTGGACCTCTGGGATTGCTCGTGCAGGTTGTCACTGAAGTTTTTGACTATAAGGAGATGGTCTCTTGGTGTGCCGATAAATATATTTTAGGCCAAAGAATTATTCCAATGTGGGACCACTCTTTTGTTTCTTTGTCACCTCAGTTCTTCCGCCATATGTTAAGATTGTCGAAGCCAACATTGACGTTCAGAGGAGAAGACTCCAATAAGTTCCTAAGAAAGCATAATAATGGGTTGGACCTTTTGCCCAAGTTCCTGGAAGACTCGATGGAAGTTCCTGAAGATATCACAAACTTGCAGGTTAGTTCATTTAGAAATCCATTTCGTGAAATTGCTTGGCTGTTTACAAGAATAACAGGACAAGAATCCACAACAACTATTTCCCGCATGGTTCTTTATATTTTGTATTTCATAATCAAGGAAGAAGCCATTTTTTATTGGGGGAAGCTAATTTCCCATGAAATCTATTCCCAATTGTCAAGCTTCAAAAAGGAGAAGAAATTTTATATGTCATCCTACTTGGTTTTTGCGATAGCACATTGCTATCAATTTCCAAAACTGTCTCTTTCCAAAAAGGTAAACTGGGAATTCGACCTAGTAACCTTCTGGTACCAGGCCTTATGGAAGCACAAGGCCTCCCACTATTTTTATGAGGTTTTTAATGACTTTGTCTCTGGTTTCAAAGTTTTATTGTTAGGAGAATATGCTCCCTGCATATCTGACCAGGAAACCAAGTTTTTGGACAGGAAGGGGGCACTTGAACAAATGGATAATTATAGTGTGATAAGGATTTTTGGCTCCAAGAAAAAACCTACTCTCCTTCCATGTCACATTACAAACATACTGTTTGTTACAGAAATATCAAGGCAATACAACTATTGGTTGCATCTATTCCATCAGAAGAGAAAAAAATAGTTCATTCCTCTACCTTGGAAAGTTAGGGACTTCGTGTTGAGGAACATCAACAAAATTGACGAATTCACAACCCATTTCAACAACTTGAACTTAAGATATGTTGAAAGCCTAAGAGGGTTCGACCCTAATAATTATTTTTTAGAACATTTACTTACACTTGGCCTCGACAATTCTTTTTTCCAGAAACACTTGAGCGAAAACAAAGACACTGGAGACAACGCTCTTGCTTTTGATGTCGACGATCTAGACACACTGCAAAGCACCAATGAATTGTACAAGCAACAGGGAAAAGACCCCAATGAGAAGAGTGTTCAATCGACAGATAACACTCCCAAAAGTACGACATATCGGAGCATTGCTCCAACGGCCCACCACAACAAGAAAACAACCCAAAATTCTTCAAACGGAGGAGGAGATAACAACCCTCCTCACCCTAAAATTGATAGTTCTCACAAGCTTCCCGTGGAGAAGAAGAGAAAAAAAATTGTAGGGCAGGTGGAAGAGCCTGAAATTGAGAGTGAGAACATGGAACTTGAGATTGATCTAGATAGTGTATTCCACAACCTTGATCAACCCGAAGACACAATCCAACATAGTCATCCAATGGACATAGCCGATACCAAATTTTTTAATGAAGATGAATCCTTCATGTTCTAGAGCGTTGTTTTTTATAATGAGTCTAAAACATTAATTATTGGAAAGAGAGATGTAAAAAATAAGAAAGGAAAATATCGTTCAGAGGTTAACCTTGCGAACATGCAACCGTAACAAATCTCTTGACTTCACAGAGCAACCAGAGATGCTCTTGATGATTCCATTGGAGGCATTGAGGCCGAGAATGCCAGACTGAAGGACTGAGTCGAGGAATTGGAGGAAACGTTGATTCCTATGCCATTGCTTGCCAGTCCTTTAGCAATAGCCATGCCTGCCATCCCTGCAACCCAATTAAAAGGATCCTCCAACCTCCTTGCATTGTGTAGAGGATATGTGGAGAATAATATCAAGAAAAGAATGGAATTGATTACTAAGGCGTGGGAGACATCACAAAGTATGGCTTCCCTTGGAACGAGGGAACATACTTTGTTCGAACATTTGCAGGCGGATTTAAAAAATGAAGAATGTTTCTATGTAGACACCATCCTTCCTTTGGGTACCCATGTCAGCAACATGACAGAAACGAGAAGAAGACAACAAGATCTCCCCTCCAAAAACCGGATTACTCAATTAAATGCATGCTGGAAAGAGAAAGTGAAGAACCTGCATCTCATTGTCCAATCATGTGAACAAGCCATATCAAAGAAGGAAAAATTATTCACAAAGCTGACCAAAATAGACTTAGTCGAAAGGACCGACGAGGTCCAAGACCCAAAGTTAATCGTCAACTCCTTTCCCTTAACTAAGCAAGCCTTCGATAAACAAGTTGATATTTTTAAGACGTTGTCTTTAGAAAAGTTTTACAACATCCTTGAATATGGTGAAGATGATGTGGACAACTGGCTAGTCGACTATTCGATACAGAATGAAGAAATTGATCAAGCTGCGTAATCTTTCTATTGATCTAAGGGAATTAGAAAATGAACTTTTCAACATAAAAATTCGGAATGAGATCAACGTCGCCCCCTTGAGAAGCTACATTGAAGAATGGGTCGAAAGTGAATTGAAGCAGGTCGTTGACGAAAGGCAACAGATAGTTGGCATGATTCTAGTAGTCGTCGACGATAGCAATAAAAGGGCATCAACAAGCAAATAGTAAAAGGGGTGATATGTGCCATCATTGTAAGTCTATACTGATCACATCTTGCTTTGTTTATCAATCCTGTTATTCCACCTTTTTAAATAGAAATGTCTAGCCAAAGACTGATACCTTCCAATTTATTCTTTTAAGGTATTACACTCTACCGTCGCCCACTTCTTCTTTCCACAGTCCTATTTCTTGTACATATTTTTCTTATGGTTTGTGGGAGCCCCAATCTTAGTCTATATGACAAACACATTTAAATTTCCAAGAATATGTAACATACAATATTAATTTTTGATATATTTCAAATAACATACAATCTTAGTCTTCCACTATGCTGAATGTCAAGAAATTGTGTTTATTTAATTTGAATTATCTTTTTCTCCTGCATATCTTTTTCTCCTACTATGCATATAACTTTTTTTGTCCTGACACATATAGAGACATAAATGCCATATGGTCTATGGAAATTGTACTTAACTCTAACCAGTTGAAAGTATACATTGAACAAATAAAACATTGAAGAGATAAAACATGCAAGGTATGAACAAAAATTTCGAACATAGCAAGTCACACTACTGGAAAGAACGAAAATTTTGAACATAGCAAAATGAATTATATAGTTTCAAAAAATAAACGAGACTCTAGAGGCCACATGTCATTTACTGCAGGGATACCACCCGTGCTTCATGCTGCTTGCCACATCTCTGCTGCAGTTTCCATCTGCCTCCGCTACTCTTTCCCCATCCCTATGCATTTATTTCCAATTCAACCCGACAAGGACTACACTGCCTTGCAACACTTGTTTTTTAATATTATTTTTATTTCCAATTTATTTATTATTATTATTATTATTAAGAATATTAAAACAAAATATTAATAAAAAAAAGTGGAAAATGAGTATTAAAATAATAAATAATTATTAATTATTTATTCAATTGTTTTTTTAATAATTATTTATTATTTTAATGTTCATTTCTCACTCCTTTTATTAATATTTTGTTTTAATATTTTTTATAATAATAATAATCTAATTTTAAGGTTATGACTAAGCCAGACAAACATCAAATTGGTATATGTGATCTCTTGTTTGTGGGACAAAAGACCCCTCCATGCAACCATTTGACTATTAAAATCTAAAAAGATATACATACCCTACCCCTTCTACATTTGAATTTGTATATACATAATTTTATTCATTTATTTATAATTATATTTTATATAAATTTATTTTTCCTATTTCCTATTTTATCTTTTTTAATATTAAATTAATCTTCAATTATCTATTTAATTATTTTTCTAATAATTATTTATTAATGGAACTATTTCTCACATCTTTTCATAAATTTAATAGTTTACATAAAAAAGAGAATTAAGACAATTGAAATGAAAAAAGTTATTTATTTTTTCAAAATTATTTATAACTTTTAACAATTATTAGCTAAGTAATTATTAACTAAGTTAATAAAAAAAGTTATTTATTTTTTAAAATTATTTATAACTTTCAACAATTATTACCTAAGATAATATATGTTAAAAAGAAAATTAAGACAATTGAAATAAAAAAAGTTATTTATTTTTTCAAAATTATTTATAACTTTTAACCATTATTAGCTAAGTTAATAAAACAAGTTATTTATTTTTTAAAATTATTTATAACTTTCAACAATTATTACCTAAAATAATATATGTTAGTAAAATAATATATGTTAGTAGACATACATACATATAAACACAAACACAAATATATCACTAAATAAAACTTAAATCTTAATAGGAATCATTTTAACTATCTACTTTATCAACCCAACAAACTACCTTTAACTTATTATTTTATTATACTTCACAAATTACAAAAATATATTTCATGTTTTTACAAATAACTTATTATCAAAATATGACCAAGAAGCAAATTAATGCTATACAACATATTACAAAGCAAACACACTGAATCATATTTTATAATTTTCTTTTATGAAACATCCTATATTATATGTTGGAATATTAAATAATCATTATTCTATCTCTATTAACTATCTACTTTCACTAACTCGACAAATTATTTACAGATTTTATTAATTAATTACAATATTTTATTATATTTTACAGATTTCCAAAATATATTTTATATTTTTGCATATTCAATCACTTAAAATGTAATTAAGAATCACATTTTCTACCAATTTTACTTAAATCTTATTATAATTAGAATTAGAATTGGTGATTTTTATAATTTAAATTGCACATGTGAATTCCACTCAAAATGTAATTAAGAATCATATTTTCTACCAATTTTACTTAAATTTTATTATACCTCCGTAGGCACAGAGGTAGTTTATAGCAATGAGTTAGCATTGACTTTCATATTAGTTTTATGTTGACTTAAAAAATGTGTATAAATTTTAATGTCGAACATAACAAATAAAAAAATTATTTTTCAGTATAACAAAATTAGTATTTTTATAACCTCGATTGGTCAATAAATTGATAGTGTTATTGCAACCTTCACTTCAATTGAGGTTTGAAATTAATTTTGACATGACTATATATGAGTATCACTTTCTTATAGGTACAACTCTATTGATAAAATAATTTTATAACAAATATAAAATAAAAACCATACATATGTTCATATTGAATTAGCTCGATTTCACAACTCCCAAAACACATTGAATGGGGACACTTTACCCATCAATTCTATATAAACCAAGTCACATGAAATGAATCCATTGACCTATGAAATAAGACTCTTTTTATTATTTTATTTTTTTATTTTTTCAAATATGTAGTTATTGTTATCGCTCAGTTTGTAGTATGGGTTAAGTAGCTTGAAGGCAAGAGTCAAACTGGCATAACAAGAGCTTCCCCACCCACTGTCACCTCGATGGGGGGCTCTTTCTATTTAGGGTGGCTAATCCCAAGGGAGACGTCCCTAGTAATCTGGGGTATTGAAAGGAAAATGATCAAGAGATTAAGGCTTAAAAGGCCAAAATAGGTTTTTCCTTCACAGATTATTGCCAAGAAGATAGTCAAAATGAAGGTATTCCACAAGATAGGCACTTGTTTGCGAGACAAGACAACAATAAAAAACTAAAATGTGCAACAATGGTTAGTACTTCATAAATTAATGACTATCAATATGTAATACACATGAGCATAAATAACAGTAATTATTGACGAAGTCAATGATTGCAATAAAGGCTATAGCTTATAATATCACTTGTCAATAAACACTAGAGATGATATAACATTCAAAGCATATAATCAATCTCTAATTTATCATAAAATATCATCACTTGCTCATTCAATACAAGAGTGTTGCGTCACTATACTAGAGGTGACGTCAACCTAGTTCTAGGGTTAGTTTGATAGGCAAAGAGGTGGACGTTTTGCAAAATAGCCAATGACAATACTCAACACTTCAAAGTCTATCACTTGATGACCTAGCCGCAACTTTTACACTAGCCAAGAGCTTAAAATAGGCATGACGTCATCAACAAATTAGGGTTAGTAAGTCGCTAGGGTTAGTTAGGGTTTCAAATTTAGGAAGTTTGAAAAGATTGTTTTGACACTAAAGACTCATCGTTGGATTTCTAGACTAGTGCCTTACGGTAAATGGAGTCAAGGAGCAAGGCTAAAGTCTCGAGAGAATCTAAATTTAAGGACAAGAGGGTTAGGCATTCTAGTGCTGCAATGGCAGGGCCATAAAGTCAAAACCCTAAGGGGAGGAGGCTCATTCTGGTGTTGCTTAAGCAAGGCCTCATGCTCCTCCCTCTTTCCTTAAAAATCCTTGGCAAAAAACAGCTAGCTTTAAAACATAAATCTAGGGCTAAAAAGTGTTGTAAAGACAAGGCCTCTCAAACCCTAAAGGTCAAAACCCTAGGTGTAAACTCAATTAGAACTAGGACGTCTTCCTTCTTCAATTTATGTTTCAAAACTAACTCAGAAAAGGGGGAACTAGTGTAGCAACGACTAGGCTATGTTCTCCTTTTTCAATGGCTAAACAAGTCTTCTATCATGGGGACATGAAGCAAGGACCTACTTGTGTGCTTGCTCCCTAGGGTTTCAATGATTAAGCAAAATAATAACAAAGCAAGCATAAATGTAAGAGATTTAACCTACAACCATTCAATCAAGAAGTTTTGCATGAAAAATACACTTACAAATCAATGAAGAGCTTATCAAACCCTAGTTGTAAACCTTCCAATGATAGAAAACACCACAAACATGCCAAAGAAGATCCTCCACAAGTGTAGCGCCTCAACTCCAAGAGCCAATACCAAGACAAAAGACTAAAAGTAATCCTCTCACAAGAGAGTGAGTTTTTTGTTTCCATAAAAAATGAGGCTCAACGTCCTCTATTTATATCATTCAAATGACCTTTAATTACAAAAATAGGTCATTAAAACAGCCGACAAGGTTGACTAACAATAGTTACATTATTTGTCACATTAAATGTTAAAATGTCATAATTATGAGCTAAAAGGGAGACGTCAGGCCCTTCTGAGGGGGACGTTGGCCCTTTTTGGGCAAGATCAACATCCAAAAGGCAAAACGTTGGCCCTCTAGGGCTCCTGCAAGCTGCCACACGTGCCAAATGATCCCAGCACACTGCCACATGCTCCAGAAAATGTCCAGCCTACCCTGGGTGGCATCCTGTCCATCAAAAACCATCATCTCATCTGCAGTGGGTGATCCCCCCTAGGCCGGTCTCTGCCAAAGTGTCCTGGTAAGGAAGTCCTTCTGTCTTCTTTGTGCAAGGGCTTATCACAACGTTGTCCTGTCTCTGCCATCCCAACAACCATCTGATGGGCTCTTCAGCCCCATGGAGGTCCGAACTAATCATATCCCCATGTGTACCGGTCCATTGGTACCTGTCCATCGGGTATGGTCCTGCACATCAAAGACTACGCCCTCCATGGGCTCATTAGTCCTAGGGATCATAGCAATGTCAATCATATTTCATCATTAAATTTATCAAATACATGCATGAAATTTCTAGCATATCATCTAAGAGCTCAAAGACATTACACAGATCTACTATACAAAGCTGAAGGAGACCAACATAACAACCTATTGGGCTAATATCCACAAGAGATGGAAAGTTTCCTCAGAAGATCATTCAAGCCATGTTTTTATGAGGTGATGTGGTCTAGGGATGTCTAGTCACAGTAAGACCAAGGGCATGTGTTGTCTGTGGGTGCCTTTGTAGGAGGCGAGCTGTACCCGTCATGGATGCACTTTTTCCAAGCCCTTTATTTGCCTTTATTTTTCTTTTATTGCTTTTCTTTCTTTTTTACTCCAAGGTCTGACCAGAGGACACTGCCTTGGCGTGGTGACCAGAGCTGACAGTGTTACCCACTGGTATCTTCGCAGAGATGATAACGCTGGCTCGTGATGAGACCCCCTTTCCCTTGGCCATGCAACCAAAGGTCACTGCCCTGGTGTGGTGACCAGATAATGGCAATGTCATACTGCTGGATACCTATGAACATAATGGTCCGTCTCGTAATGAGACCTCCCATCCTCTTGGTTAGGTCTTGTTTCTTTATTATTTTTCTTAGGGTCCCTTTAGTTTCTTATCGAGAGGTCTTTTACTGCCTTCTCGGGGATCCCCTGGGCGAAGCATCTCTAGGTTTTATTTCCTATGGCTTTTATCTTTTACTAGCTGCTTTTACCCCTTGGGCCTTTAGCCCCTTCTTCCCACAAGACAAAGTGTAACCCCAAAAGGTCATCCTAATGGCCGGACTAGGGGAATGGGATAGATGTGCGGGAGATAGGATGAAAAATGATAGAATGGTGGGAGCGGAACAATGGCTCTGCAAGTCCCCCTTGGTGGCTAACCAAAACCCATGAATACCAACTTGCTAAGTCACCCCATCAATCACCCCAACAATGGTCGAGTGGATTAGTGTAAGATCCAAGCAGTCATCAGAAATGAAAGGAACCTAATGCATATATAAGAAGGTTATAATGATCAAACATGACACATACCATGATACCTTGGACCAATTACCTCATGGAGCAAGAGTCCTCTCCGATGCAAGTCCAAGCCCGTGGTGATGGAAGCTGTTGTTGCTGACAGGACAAATCTGGTGGAGAAGAAGAAAGATGGGTCCTCCAGGGCCATACTCAGGTCAATCCTGCTCTCGGTACTCCATGTCTAGGACCTGTGGGCCTCGAGACATGATCTCCTAGTTATCCTTAGATATCGGGGATAACAGTTATGAAACCATTTTTAATTCTTTTGGTAAGTTACCATTGACTTATGAAATAAGACTCTTTTTATTTTATTTTATTTTCTTATTTTTTCAAATGTATAGTTATGAAACCATTTTTAATTCTTTTGGTAAGTTAATTGATACCTACGGGGTTAGAAACCCAATGGATCTGGCAGGCTTGTTCAGACACTCGCATTGGTGGGGCATTTAGTTTTTTTGGCAGACGTGATTTGACATAATGTTAAACTTGTTAGGACAATCTCTAGGAACGCAAAACCTCCACTATATCCTAAAAATCGCTATTCAAAAAACCAGCTGCTTATGGAGACATATGATAGAAAAACCAAAATAAATTTAGGTTTTTTTGAAATGACATATTTTAATTATAGGAACGAGTTAAAACACTCGCACATCCTCTCAGAAGAATGAAAAACCTCAAAAACAAAGGAAACTGGATAAGTTTACATAAATTAATTTAAGTAAAATTTCTTTTATTATCTTCATATTATAAAATTTAAACTTTTTAATTTCAGATAAGTTTACAGTGTATCGCAGCCTAAATTTTTATAATTTAAATTGCACCAAAGGATTTTCAAGGAATTGAATCAATTTATAAATTAAGAAAACAAATTAAACAACACAAAATTATACTACCATAATTATCGTACCGCCACGTTTTTTATACTTTGACCATTTTTCACACCGTCCCTGACCATTTTAATGTAGATTCACCGAGAACTTGCTTCTCGCCCCTGGTATGGGACATTGGGAAGTTGTAAAATTGCAGGTTTGACCACTGATAGCCATCAACCAGTAAACTGAAAGAAGGTGAAGTGGAGAGTTCAACATCAGGTGTGCAAGTGCAGGTAGTTCTGATGGAGGACCCCTGCAAAAGGACCACACAGTGGCTGCAATCTCTCCAAAATACAACGCCACCAGCGCCACCACTATCATCGCTGGATCACTCGAATATCACCAATTTTTTCGAAAGTTTTTGTCTCAAAGGAATCCAGATTAAGCAGATAACGCATGGTCGACTACTCTGCACCTTTACAGTACCTCCCCGTCTGGTCGTATGTAACTCTCTCTAGGTCTCTTCCTATATTCTCATGTTTATTTTCTCGCCCTCTTGAATGCATTGTTGTTATTATTATTTGTAGGAGGAAAGTGGGCATTGGCGCGCACCTGCTCTGATGACCCTTGTAGACAATCTTTGTGGAGGTGTTATCGTGTCATGTGGTCTCCCAATGAAGGTCTCCGTTGATTACAATGTTTCATATATTTCTCCAGTCAAAGTACA
>ML790619.1:230157-245865 GCA_009831015.1 Picea engelmannii | reverse complement strand
AAGTTTTTGATGTGCAGGACCATGCCCGACGGACAGGTACCAGTGGACCAGTACACATGGGGAGATGATTAGCTCGGACCTCCATGGGGCTGAAGAGCCCATCAGATGGTTGTTGGGATCCCATCAGTGGCAGAGACAGGACAATGATATGATGAAGCCTTTGCACATGAAGAAAAGGACGTTCCACCCAGGACACTTTGGCTGAGCCCAACCTAGGGGGGATGACCCACTTCAGATGTAACGTTTTCCTCTTGATGGACAGGACGTCACCTAGGAGATCTGGACGTCATCTTGAGCGTGTGGCAATCTGATGATTTTACTGGCACGTGTGGCATCTTGGAGGAGCCCTAAAAGGGCTAACGCTTGACTTCTGGATGCTGGACTAGCCCAAGAAGGGCCAACGTCTCCCTCAGAAGGGCTTGACGTCCCACCTTTTGCTCATTTTGTGTCTTTTACTTAGCAGTTAATGTAAAAACAGTGTAATTTTTGTAGTCAGCCTTGTCGGCTGTTTTAATGACCTATTTTGTAAATTAAAGGTCATTGGATGATATATATTGAGGACGTTTTTCCCTCATTTGAACACAACACAACTCACTATCTTGTGAGATCTGATTTCTTGCGCCCTACTAGGGTAATTTTGGTGTCTAAGTGAGGCGCACTTGTTCTTGGAGGATTTTTCTTGGCATTTGTGGTATTTCTCTCAAGGAAGGTTTACAACTAGGGTTTGCTTGTGCTTTCTTCATGACATGTAAGTGAATTTTCATGCAAGACTTCTTAAATGAATGGTTGTAGGTATAATTTCTTACATTTTCTTATTTTATTGCTGATTTAAAACCCTAGGTAACAAGCACACAAGTAGGTCATTGTTACATGTCCCCTTGTTGAGAAATAGTTTTCAGCCATTGAAGAAAGAAGATAGACCCTAGCCGTTGCTACACTTGTCTTCCTCTTCTGAGCTAGTGTTGAAGTCATAAGTTGAAAAGAGGAGACATCCTAGGCCTAGATTGCCTACACCTAGGGTTTCACCTTCTAGGGTTTGAAGGCCTTGCCATTGCAACACTTTCTCCCTTAAATTTGTACTTTGAGCTAGCCGTTTTGCCAAGATTTTTTAGAGAAGGAGGAAAGAGCACGAGGCCTTGCTTAAGCAACACCGGAGTGAGTCTCTTTCCCCTAGGGTTTTGATTCTAGGGCCTTGCCTTTGCAGCACCATAGAACCCTACCTTCTAGTCTCTAATTTTTCATCCTCCCGAGACCTTGTGCCCTTGCTTTTGACTCCATATACCCTAAGGCACTGATTATATCTCCAACGTTGAGCCTCTAGTGTACAAAACTACTATTTAAAACCCTAAATTTGAAACCCTAACTAACACTGCTAACCTAATAAAGCCTGACATCATGGTTGAATACCTCATTTTGACGCAGCAAAAGTGTAAAATAAGCAATTGAGTGATGACGTCAAGCATTTATTGAACAAATTATTGATTGGATATACCTTTGGCTTAGTCATCTTAGTAGATATTGATGAATTGATAATCTTTCATGAGCTAATTAACAAAACGTTGACTTCATCTTGTACCTGTTGCATTGCTTGTTGAATGAAATCAGATGGTGAAAGAAGTACCAACCCTTTGAGTTATAGCCTGCAAATATATACATTGTGTTGCTATTTGTTGGAATTACTAAAGCAACTGAGAGGGGGGGGGGTGAATTAGTTGTTTCTATGCTTAAACAATTTTAAGTCTATTAAAACATTGTTAATCTTTCTTCAAGTGATCATCAACAATATACAACATATGGACAGGAAAATCAAAGAGCATCAGTCACACAAAGTATACACAGAGACAGATTTTCATGAGGAAACCCATAAAGGGAGAAAACCTCTTCTTCTTCGAAATGATAGGCAGTCTTCTAAGTTCTGTACATCATCGTTAATTGAGCACCAACTCAATGTGAGGCTACTACCTCTGTTTTACAAGCTACAACTTGTTTGAGAGCACCAACTCTCTGGTTTTTCTAGCACCCACTAGAAGGAAGCACCAACTCCCTGAATATTCCAGCACCAACTGGATGGAAGCACCAACTTCCTGAATGTTCCAGCACCAATTGGATGGAAGCACCAACTTCCTGTTACACAAGCTCCAACCTTTATAACAGAGAACACTTGTTCTCCCTAGCACCACCCTGCCACCCTGGTTTCTCTGGCTGCAACCAGATGGAAGCTACAACTTCCTGTGTTCAAGCTCCCACTTGAACCTCTGAGGACAACAGTCCTCCCGAGCACCTCCCAACCTCCCTAGAATATTAATGGCTAAATAAACATTCAACTTTACAGATAAATCAGTTCTTACCAATCTTTCTTTGTTCTGTAAATCTGGTCTTCTGCACACTGTTCAGCTGCTCTTCTTTTCCTCTGTCTGTTCAGCAGGTACGCTCTGCATCAACTCGTGCTCTCATTCTGCTCTTCTTCAACTCGCTCAGTTATTATGCTCTGCATTTTATCTCACCCTTCACATATGCTCAAGCTCCTCCTGCGCATTCTCTTCATCTCTATACTTACAGTTTCATTCTTTTTCCCTTACAGAACAACCAACCCGACACAGTCTGTTTTCATCTTCTTTTATACACACGAACATGACGGTTCAACTTCCCAACTCTTTAGGCAAAAAGACGACAACTATCTAAGCAACTGAAAGGCCAACTAAAACGCTAACTGATTTGTAATCATGAGTCCGTTTTGCTAACAGAATCCAAACTCAGTAGTTAACTGTGAGAGAGAACAGTAACCCTCCGATCAATACTTGATCCAACGGTTCAGATCCAATCGAGATTTCACACATCGCGATTTCGGCATTCTTGGCGTTCATAGTTTTTGTCACTTACAAATCCCGATCCCCGAAACTTCGTGAAGAAGTCAGATCAACGGTCCAGATCATTTCTTGATCTGACGGTTGCGATTGAATCGCGATATCGCATATCGCGAAATCGGGATTCTTGTTGCATTTGTTTCTTTTCCTTCTGAATTCGCGATCCCCAAAACTCCGATATGGAGTTACATCTACGGTCTAGATCCAAGCTTGATTTTAATGGCTGCGATTGAATCGCGATATCGCATATCGCGAAATCGGGATTCTTGTTGCATTGTGTTCTTTCCCTTTTGAATTCGCGATCCCCGAAACTCCGATATGGAGTTACATCTACGGTCTAGATCCAAGCTTGATTTTAATGGCTGCGATTGAATCGCGATATCGCATATCGCGATTTCGGGGTTCTTGTTGTCAAATGTTTTTGTCACTTCAAAGTCCTGATTCACGAAACTCCGATAAGGAGTTAAATCAACGATCCATATTTGCTCTCTATTCAGCGGCTGCGATTAAATCGCGAATTCGCATATCGCGATTTCGGGGTTCCTGTTGTATTGTTTATTTGACATCTCCAACACGCGATTCCCGAAACTCCGACATTGACTGGAATTAACGGTCCAGATCAAAGCTTGATCTGACGGCTCAGATTTCATCGCGATTTTTCATATTGCGATTACGCCCTCTTCTCCTTGCACTTTAAAGACCGTGCAAGTTCTCCTCGATCCAACGGTGGTCGGACCCTGCGCTCGGATTTGACGGTTGGGATCTGTCTCCCTCTTCATCGATCAGAGATTCTTCTCAACCTTTCGCTCATTCGCTGCCTTCGATCATTCGATTCGCTGCCTTCGATCATTCGTTGCCTTCGATCATTCGATTCGCTGCCTTCGATCATTCGCTGCCTTCGATCATTCACTGCTTTCGATCATTCACCTCTCTGAACTTATCTTCTGTTTGCCTCATGTCATCTTCACTGTTGCCATCAATGACAAGCGTTCGCTGTCTATTAACTGTCTGTTAAATATTTGCCAACACTATTGTCTTGTTCTAGGCAGGTGTTTTCAACAGGGCATACACTTCTTTTATTGGCTGATTAGCCGGACTATCTGACACTGGTGGTAACCTGCGAGGAGGGAACTCTTAAAACTTGATCTTGTATCTTTTTGCCTCTTCAAACCCCAGGTTACCGGGGACGTCTCCCTTGGGCTAACCTCCCTAAACAGAAAGAGCCTCCCCATTGTGGTGACATTGGGTGAGGAAGGTTCCTGTTTCGCTAGTTTGACCCTTATCCTTTAGCTTTTTGACCTAAACTACAAACTGTGCGATAACATTTCCATAACCATTTATAGGACATATCGTTCAAGTTGGACCTCATGGACTCTAACATTCGATCCATGGTTTTGCATGGCTTAGAGGTTTGGGGCCCTAGCTTGCTTGAGTTAGATTGGGTCAAGATGGAGAATGTACAGACCCTCATGCTCCATCATATCGCTTGGAGCAAGAGGATAGTCCCCCACACCATTATTTAGGCTGAGATTGTGGTCTACACACTTCGGCTCTGTTACCACTAAATTTGTCACCTAATGGTGCAAGGTCTTCACTTGATGACAAATTAATGGAACTCAGAAGAATTACCACTGTCACCTCAGTTCCCTCTTCCCACACTTTAGATGATCAATGACCACCTCTAAGGGGGCTTCCCTATACATCAATTTTCTTCTAGATTTCCAACCCTAAGTGTTTGATGACAAGTGAAATACTGTTTACCAAGCAAGGTTTTATGTTTACAAACTCAATGGGCTGCCAGAGAATAGAGAGTTTAATGATCTTATATTGAGTTTTGTGTGGTAGGCAGTATATATGTTTAATGTATAAGGATGGAAATAGAGACAGACTCAAAGGGCATTCAGATTTGTCTTTTACGGCATTAGTAACAACCTATCAAATGACTTTCCAACCTCTCCAGTATCCCACCTAAACAAATTTTAATTAGACAACACAATTTGGAAGAATATGGGGGTTTTCCTCACTGTTTTTTGAGAATAATTTCCAGCATTGTATGTGGTAAAGCAAGGTGGGTATGAGGCTGCTAGGATCAACGTTTTGCAGGCCTTTATATATATTCCAATTCAACGTCTTCAAATTTATCAATGAAAAATATGAATTGAAGTTATGGGACAGATCTCTAATAATGTATATAAGGTAATTTCCAGATCTGTCTTTTGTACCTGTAAGTGAGTTTTGATAAAGGTTTTAAAGCTGGTTGTAAAGGTAAACTGGTGCCTATATATTCTATTGGGCATATGGTGTCAAAATGAGATTAAAACCCAAGTATCCTTTCAAATTTCAACCACTGAACGTAGGTATAGATCTCTACAAAGGGCCTTGCTGTTATAAAATTCTGAAGATGTAAAATGAAACTACTAACATAGATAATTTCCAGCTAGCAAAGGATTCAAGTGCCTTTCAAAATTTTCTTTCCATACAATGCAATCAAGAGTAGAATAAGGTTTTTCTGAACAAGAAATTCCAATGATAGACACCAAAATAACATATGATATTACCTGGTTTATAGCTTGTCCTTGCTAGTGATCACTGAAGAAAATAACTGATAACTTTAATTATCAGGTCTAAACTACAGTAATTGTGTTAATGATACTTGAGACAGCCACACAATAAAATACAAATTCTGTAAATGACATCAAACAGAGCAATTTTATTTATAATAGATCTGTGCATACATATATTTCTCCCAGCATAGATTTGCAGGGACTGTACCACCTGTACGGGTCCGTACACTTACGGATTACACTCAGAGAGACTGTACAGCAAAACTGTGACTGCAATATAGTCCGATTTTTATCTCTCTTCTGCAAAAATACTGATAAACACAATGTCTATATTATTTCCAGACCTGGGTATGGCTTCCTTTCTTTGCTGGTAGATAGTACAGCCTGTACGGTATCTGGATTCTGTACCACTCGTACGGCCTCCTCTTCCTGGCAGTTTGCTAGCTCTTCTTGCTAATGGCCTTAGCTCGGCCTTGTTATCTCTTCTTAGCCTCCTAGACTTGTTTAGTAAGACCTGACTTGGTCTAATCTTCAGCCCTACTCAGCCCTCTTCTTAACTGGATTTGCTGCTGTTCCTAGCTCGGCCTCCTTAACCTAGCTCTCGACCTCCCTTGGAAGAGCCTCCTTACTCAGTCAACTAGCTTCACTTTCTTGAGGTGATGAGAGAATGAGGCTTGCTAGGTTATTTGTAACCCTAGCCTTTTCTCTCATGCAATCCTGGCCCTAGGATCATCTCATCAAGATCTTGAATCTTGATCTAACGGTGTGGACTTAATCAAGCAATGAGATCACTTAAGTCACATCCAACGGCTGTGACTTAATTTCAAGTTGACTTGAGTGGTCCCCACCAACATGGTGTTGTCTAGGCATAAGATGGGCTCCTTCCACACTACTAGACACCCCTAGTGTGGAAGTACCTGCCAGAGCTACAAACTCTAACAATCACAACATCCCATGAGTATTGATATGCAAAAGCTTGTAGCTAAATCCTCAAGAAGGTTTCCTCATTCAACCATCCACAATGTTTAAAAAGAAATAGACAATACTATTATGAGTTCTCTTCTCAATCCTCCAACAACCATTAAAAATGAGAGGGGGTCTCTTTAAATAGATGAAGAGACAAACCCTGTGGAAATAAAATAATGTTATTTTTCGAATTCAAACTAATTAGGGAGAAAACAATAAAACATGGATGGCGGTGCCACATAGACATGATAGCTATTTTTCCAACAGCCACAAAGGGGGGTTGAATCACTCATGAGAGAGCTTCGTTTCTCTCTCTAGAGGTCAACCTCTACTAAGTATAGCAAATTACATCTTCCTTGACACGTGTGAGAAAAAGTGGGAATAATCTCAAGGTGATCTAGCTGCCAAGTGTCCCATCGATCCAAGAGAGAAAGAATGGTTGCCAACTATCATATGTTGTCCCACACAAACTGTAACAGCTAGCCGACTTGCTATTTCTAGTTATTTGGCTTAATTTCCAAGTCAAACCTGCTAGTCAAACCCTTTTAACATCTACCACATGGTCAAATAGTCAATCAAGTGAGCATGCATGTGTAGAAAAAAAGCCTAAAGGTAATGGGGGCTGCCAACTGTCCACAAGTGAGTCCATCCCCTCTCTCATGCCAAATAATAATAAAATAATGCTTGGGTTCCCATGTTAGCAATAAATCATGTGTGCATTTAAAAAATTAATCATAAAACCTTAGTAGAACAGGACCATTAATCTCAACAAGTACAAGTGCATGCCACATCCATTAAAAAGATCACGCATGAATCCAACATGTCTCCCTCATCAAAGAAAGATTTCATATAGCTGCTGGGGTGTAAAAAGGTGGTGGTGATGTCGAAATAATATAAAGGGGGAATGTAACACACATGCTCCGAACCAAAACACCACCATGGGGTCATCCATATACTGAAAAGGCTGAAGAATACTGTCACAACTGTTGACAGGGGCATAGATCGATCACTTTGCACTAGATACCTTTCTCAAAAGCACCACAACACCTGCCACTGATCAGCAGTCAGTTACTAGGAAATCATGGGATTTCTCAGTCAACCATAAGGGTAATGCTTGGAAAGGTACGTGCTTCCATAATATGCCACTGGAAACTGCTAACAGGTCTGATGACTGTAAATGTATGGACACTGATAAAAATGCTCTGAAATAGGCTCATATATCATCCCACTGAAACTGCAATATGATCCTAGAATCTTGCTATATAAGCCCCATGCAATATAAGGGGTAACATGCTTGAGATCATCTTCCAATTTGTCTTGGTTGCATACAATCTTTGGGGTTTCATTGAATTGGTTGTCATTAGAGATAGTTACCCATACCTTGCTAAATGCTTTTCAAAGGCTATTGCTTCAAACAAACCTATAGGACGTGTTGGGGATTTTTGGTTTTCACAGGTCTCATGCCTTCTGTAGTTAGTTTGCATCTCATTGGACCGCTTCCCTCCTTTCAAGTATTCTTTGAAATTCCTCGAACATCTCTTGCTAAACAAGCAGGGGATGATTTATAGGCATTATGTCTGTTGCCGTCCTTATACACACTTGCAAACGTGAGCTAAGTCCTGCTCACTTAGTATGTCCTTGGAGGCACAATGCCTAGGTTCAAAGCCCACGCTGTCACTTTGACTTGAACCTCTTCTGTGTAGGTTTACTCCTAGGGAAGCCAAGGGGGGTAGACCCTAGTTATTAGCTGTGATTTCATTGAGGGAATTATTAGCATCTGATGATGCATCTCTTCATGGCACATGGAGTTGACCCCCTAGTTGAATAGGCGGTCAACGATGTCTTGACACACATCAGAGATTGAAGACCAAGATGGAATTCTACGTAGAGCACTTCTTGGTGTTGAGAGATGACATCATGTTTGACCCTCTTACATGCTATGACAATGGATGCATGCACTCTGGAATCTGGATCCCCCTGGATCAATTTTGAGTGGGCTTGCATAAACTTTTGGTTGAGGTTGACCATTAGATTCCATGAGAGGACAGGACATGTTATCTATGTCATTTGTAGGAAAGTGCAGGCCGCAGCCTGTTGAGGGCGCAGGACCTGTGTAAGAGTTACCTCAGTCCAAGGGAAAGAAAAGAGGACTGTATTCCCTCTTGCTGGTAGACTGTGGAGTGTTAAGGGTTGTATAAGTCCCCTGTAGCAGACCAAGGGCTATGGGAGAGGACTTGTGCAGGGAGAGGAGGGTTTGAAGGGGCATAAGGATGCTTTAACCCTCAGCCACTGTTCAGCATCAGAGTTGGCCACAGTTCAACAGACTTAGTCAGCCATTGGGGTAGTTTTGGGGGCAGCGAAAGAGGGATGTTACAGGGGTGTAACAGCAGCTTTTGGACAGCCCCAGAAGGCTGTTACAACAGTGTATTTGGAGCTGTAACAGCAGCAGTCCTGGACCAGGTTTGAGCACAGAAACCGAGGAGGGTTCTGTAGTGATTTTGTAAGTATTTGGAATTATTATATTGTGTAAGAATTGGGCCATTTCCCCTGGTACAGGAGCCCTGTTGTTCTGGTTTTAAGAACATATGATTTGGGCATGAAATTCCTGTGTACAGTGTATGATCTAATTGCTAGCTTTTGATTCTTCCGCTATGCTAAATGGTTAGGCATCTCAGTGTGTTTATGTTTACAGTTCAAATTGGGCAAATTTGTGTATAACTGTCGAAACAATAGACCGGACCTAAGGCACAGTAAAATCTATTAGAAGTATGGAAAGTGGTAAGTAGGAGCGGGAGTGGTACGATGACCCTTCAAGGGAGACCCACTAGTAGCAACCCTTTTCTCGAGGGTGACCAACTTACTAAGAAACCATGTCAACCACCAAGGTGAAATAAGGCAAAAGGTATGAATTCCAAGCAAACGTTTCACAATCAAGAAAGGACCCTTTGCAACCTGTCCAAATACTTCAATTATTAGAGTGACACTTACCATGAGATTGGACTTGTTACCTCATGAAGCAAGACCTGCTGTCCTCTGGGAGCCAAGTTGGTGTGGTGGACGCTGCTATGCTGCTTGTTATCGCACAATATGTACTTGCCCAAATCCCAAGGCAAGTGGATGCAAGATTGGCGTAACAAGGGGTGACCTATCACTGTCACTTTAATAGGAAACCCCTTTCTATTTAGGGGTATATCAAAGTTACCCTAGGGGAGACGTCCCCAGTGACCTGAAGGGCTGATAAGACTAAGTCAAAGGTGCAAGAAAATCCCCCTCTCACTGGTCACTCAATTCAAAGGGTTCTTATGGTCTATAAGAGATGAAGCAAAGTGAATAAATAGTGTACCTGCCCAGAACAAGACAACAAAGGAAAAGTATAGCAACTTTCAAGTACCAGATGATGTTAGTGCTTCATAAGACCATGAACCTTTAAAAAATAAGCTAGCTGATATGAATTTGCAACAATGTAACAGTTTATAACAACAATTAGTATTTTATAACAACCACAAGAATTATGCCTTGAAAATGCTTGGAAAAGACAAGAAGGAATAGCTTTTAACTAGCAGAATGATAATAAGTTGTCACAAGCAGATTTGGCAATGTCTAGCTAGCATTTAATGTCACTTTTGCAGAGAATTTGTTGCAGTTAGATGACTGTAACAATCTTTTGTAACAACAACAAATTTTAGTGCTCAAAATTGCAAGAAATCACCATGAAAACTTAGCATTTGTCTAGTAGATTGATTGACAATTGCACAAGTGATTTCTGGATGAGCTAAGTGTGAGTTATGTAGGTGAATGCGGCAATTTAGCATGAATTAGTATGGCTGTAGCAATGATTTGCAACAACAGCAAATAAGCTAAGGAATTAGTCTAGTCTAGGGTTAGCAAATGTTAGTAAAAGCTTCAAGGATAAAGGTTTGAGTGTTTGTTTGATCAATCATTCACTATAATGGGTAGACTAGTGCCTTTTAGGGTTTATGGAGTCAATAGTAGCAGCAAAACTTGGAGCAAACTAGCAATGATAATGCTTAGTAAAAGGAGAAGGGATGGATGGGGGAGGTGTTGGCAACCCAAGGCCTCAAGCCTCCAAATCCTAAAGATAAATTTGCTAGGAAGTAAGGAATCTTAGGCCCTAGCAAATCTTCTTTCCTTAAACTATTAAAATAATGTATGCAATAGGCAATTAGAGTGAGGCCACTAGAGAGCTAGCACTTTAGGGCTCTAGTAGTCACTTAAACCAAGTGTACTTGAGAAATTTAGACAAGTAGAAGACTATAGAGAGAAATAAGTAACTTATGTTTCTCTCCTAGGGTTTAAACAAACAATTTCATAATCTTTAACATGAAACAAGTAAAATTTACCACAAACATTCATTAACATAAACAAATTGCAGATTATCTACTTCACCAAGAATAATCAAGCCAAACCCTAGTTGAAGATCTTCCACCATGGAAAATAACCAAAATACACCAAGATAAGCCTCTCCAAGAAGTTGCGCACTAGTTATTTCAGCCAATAGCCCTTAAAGAGGGAGAAAATTTCAGACCACAGTACTTGTGTGATGAGATCATCATGAAAAATGAGAGTAATTTTTCTCTATTTATACAGTATCAATGACCTTTAATTAATTTTAGGTCATAAAAAGGCTGACTT
The DNA here is from genome assembly GCA_009831015.1 of Picea engelmannii. Classification (NCBI taxonomy): domain Eukaryota; kingdom Viridiplantae; phylum Streptophyta; class Pinopsida; order Pinales; family Pinaceae; genus Picea; species Picea engelmannii. The sequence goes on along the minus strand of ML790619.1, from coordinate 234,818 downwards.
GGCCAAATTACATTAAAAATCCAGTTTTTTACATAAATGAAAGTAATTAACCCTTGAAATCATTTCCAAGGGTGACGTCATGCCCTTCTAGGGTGACGTTGATCTCCTAGGGTGGAACGTTGGGCCCCATATGTAGAACGTTTGGCCTCCAAAGGCCTTGGATGATGCTACACGTGCCAACCAATACACAATTGCCCTCATAAATGCAAACCCTAGCTTTGGATGATGTCCAGGGTCATAATGATGATGTCATGGGCTCTCAAGGGTCAACGTCCAGGTGGAAGAGAAAGATCCCCTTGGGTCTAGGTCTGCTAGAGTGTCTCTAAAGGAAACATCCTTCTTTCTTTCTGGTGCAAGTCTCTGATGTTTCCATGCCCCTGGTTAGGGTCACAACATCCATCTGTGGGTTTCAGCCCCATGGAGGTCCGAGCTAATCATTCCCCCACATGTACCTGTCCATCGGGCAAAGTCCTACAACAACAACAAGCATGCCCTCTAGGGGTTCATAAGTCACAGGGATCATAGCATGTAAATCACATCTAATAATCAAATTACCCAAACATGTGCATCGAACCCCCCTTTACCTAGACAAATGCTCAAAGACGTTTTGCAGTTTAATAAATCAGGTTTGGAGAAGGTCTCAGGGTGTCCTATTGGGATAATCCTCCTTAAGTTTGGGGTGTTTCCCAAGTGAGAACCAATCTAGCTCATGCAAGTGTGTGTGAGTTGGCATGGGGTAGGTGTTTGGGCATGGGGTGCAATGATATCAGGGAAATGTAGATCTTACAAGTGGGTGCCTTTGTAGAGGGCGCGTTGCACATTGTCATAGATGCCATTCTTTCCTAGCCCATTCAATGCCTTTTATTCTTAGCTTTATTTCTTTTGATCTTTTTTTCTTTTATGCTTCAAGAGAAGAGTTGAGGGACATTGTCCTGGCTTGGTGACCAAAGGTGACAACGTTACCCACAAGAATTTCATGGAGATGAGAAGGTTGGTTCATGATGAGACCCCCTTTCTCTTGGCTATGCCAGCAAGAGCCACTACCCTGGTTTGGTGACGAGATAGATGGTAGTGTCATACCTGCTACATGCCCATGGTCATAATAGGCCAGCTCATGATGATACCTCCCATCCACCAACTAATACCTTGAGTGTTTATTTATCTTACGGGTTCCCTTTCTTACTAAGAAGCTTTTAACTGCTTTCTTGGGAATCCCTGGCCGAAGCATCTCAAAGGTTCCTTCTTTGGCTTTTAACTTTTGCCAACTACTTTTACCCCTTGGGCCCTTAGCCCCTTCTTCCCACAAGGCAAGGTACAACCCTTCCTAGTGGGCAAACCTAATGCTCAAACAAAGGTAGGGAAAAATAAGAGGAATAAAGATGGAAAGTGGTAAGTATGGAGGGAATGGATGATGACCTTTCATAGACCCACCCAGTGGCAACCCATCCTAAAGGGAGACTAACTTACTAGGGCATCATGTCACCCTCCCATGTGTTAGCATAAGATTGGTTAAGGTGCCAAGTGTCAAGAACAAGCATTGACAAAACTCTCACAAGGTTCCAAGAATCAAAATCACTCACGGATTTGCGCTACCCAATCGCACACAGACACACAGGCGGGCGCTACCTAAATTCTGGTAGAAAACGAATTGTGCAGAGTTATTTTACCAGTTTTGAGTCACTAACTTGAAACTTGGATTATGAACAATTGAGAAGGTATTTTTGAAAACTGGAGGAGGTTTTTGTTCATAACATGCCAAATAACAAAAACCTCTCTAATTTTTTCAAAATGTGTTATGGTTTGAGAGATATTAGACATAGAAGTGGCATTATCTATTGTTTTACAACGACGCTACCTAATTTTCTGTAGCGGTCACGGTTTTTATATTCACCTTGTTGGGAGGTTACCACATGTCAAGGAGGGTTCAAATGGATTCTTAAGGATCAGTTAGATGTCAAGGGACACCTGCACCTAAGATTTAGCTCCAGAAAAAGGCCTCATGCAATGAGGTGGAGACATTTTATTAATGACTTCCAACAAATTCCTGAAAATTAGCAGTTTGTTGGATTTTTGTCTCTTTGATTGTTGCCACCTATCTCCAAGGCTTAGACTCCAATGAAGGAGATGGGATTCGACCTCCTAAGGTTATTTGGAATGCTATTTTCTATTTAAGGAAGGAGATCTCTTGAGGAAAAGGGTTGGATTCATGGTCCAAGAGGGGAGAGAGCTAGAGGAGCAATTTATTTGCTCAATTGTAAGCCTGAGGGCCTGTTGTAATTAGCATTTCTTCCATTAGAGATTCGTGAGAGTTTCTTATCAGACTTTGTGTTCTTTGTTATCATTCTATCTTGTCATTTTGCTTGAATAATATTTACAGATTTTGAAGATCAAAAGTTGCCTTTGGTTAATGAATTCATGAGCTGCAAAGGATTTGTGGTAATTACTTGTTAATCACATTTTATTGTTCAATCACTCTTCAATCTATATTACATAAAGGATCTCTATTATGTGGTTATTCTTCTCTTTGTTTGCCTTCTATTCTTCTATCCATCTTTGCATAAGCCTTTTGTCTAGTAGGCAACTTGATTGCCTTTGATCTGTAGGATGTTATGACTCCATGCCCAATGGAATGTATTTGCAATAGTCTGATGCCCTCCTTTTTACTCTTCTCTTGTTGATCCACTTATTCAAACTATTTTAATCCATTTGCATTTCTATGTTACCAAGCTTACTCTAATTTGCAGTCTAGGAGTGACTCTTGGATCGATTACATAATTGGCGCCGTTGTCGGGGACGGATTTGAGCAGATTGAAAAGCTCCCTGGGAAGAATGACATTGCATAGCTCCAACTTTAGATGGTGACTGAAGTTGGACACCTTCAAGAATACACATTCACCATGGCGACTCCATTGTTCATAATATGTTGGTGACTCCACTGGAATGAGACCAATTAAATGGCTATGAAGGCTATCCTGGCCAGGAGGTTTGCCCCACTCGATTTCTCAGCTATAGAGGATTATCCACATCCTGTGCCTCTTATTGATGAATGGCAAGATCTACTGCCCAGATTTTATGAAGGTAAGGATGACAACCATATTGAGCATGTTCATGAATTTCATAATTTGATGCAGCAGCTTGACATCCATCATGAAGATATATTGATGAAAACGTTCATGTATTCATTAGATGGGGATACACGTAAATGGTATTTCTCGTTACCCCCTTCTAGCATTTCATCCTTGAAGGATTTCCAAAGAGAATTCAATGAACACTGCAAAAGGTTTTATCCTTCTGAAAGTATTTGTCATAACTGTTGTGAGGGATATGTAGAATGTGCTCAAGATTTGTTAGATTGCTCTGTTGAATATAAAGATGAAAACGATTTTATTCACTGTCCAAATGAAGATATAAATGAACCTCTTTCTCTTTCTTATTCCCGAGAAGAAAGTCTTCCAGATATCAGTCATGATTGTACTTATGATTGCATGGATTCAGTTTCATTATATCCTGTACCTTATGCATCTGATATCTCCGATTCAAAAGAAGAACCAATTGTAGAAGATGATCTTTCTCTTTTCCTGCAAGAGGTCTCCCATGATATCTTTTCACTTGAGATTGAAGAGAGAGATCGGGGGATTGTTCATTTTTTTGTGCAAGACCAAGGAGCCTTGGGCTCACCTATCTTTGATGAATACTTTGATGAAGAAGAGAAGATCCATTTTGCTGATTTGAGGAGCAGCCAACCGAGTTATGACAATTATGAATCTGATTACGATGGAGACCAATATTTTGAAGAAATCAGCTATCAGAAAACCGTTGAAGACATTCAACAGTCATCTCTACAAATCAATGATCCCGCATGCACTATATTTGAACCTGGATTTGCAGACAACAACAAACAATCTATCATCAACAGTGAAGTTAGTTTGCAACTATGTTCAGATTTGCAGGCAGTTGTAGGTGGCGGCCATGATCAACATGAGGATATGCAGAAATCTTCTGATGTTCAGCTAAAACAGAAGGAAGAGGTATTCCTTTTCAGTTTTATTGATCCGTTGGCTGATTATCTTGGATCTTTGAGCAGCTTAGATGCCAGAACACTTTTGTCAAATGAAGGTTGGTTGTTCTGTTCTTTTGAATTGCATATCAGTAATCTATGGTTTACTGCATTCATCATTGTCGTATCAAGGATTTCACTAGCTAATCAGATGCTTGTATGGTTTCATTGGAAGCACGACCTTACTTGATCAAGAAGAAACACACTTGATTATAGTAGGAGTAGGAAGAAATAAGCTCGTTTTTGAGCATTTCCTTTCTGTCAGTTTGCAGTAGTTATTTCAATTTCAAATAAGGAGCAGAGATGCTCTCAGGCTTGTTGGTTTCCTAGACAGAGAAGAAGATGGATAAGGCTACTGTTCTGCAGGTTCTTGGCAGCTCACGGGGAGCATGCCATCCCCCATGGAGCCTAATGTTAGCACTGTTGCCGTCCTTATACACACTTGCAAACGTGAGCTTGATTTTGGCTCACTTAGTGTGTCCTTGGAGGCACAATGCCTAGGTTCACAGCCCACGCTGTTACTTTGACCGGAACCTCTTCCGTCTAGGCTTACTCCTAGGGAAGCCAAAGGGGGTAGTCCTTAGTTACTAGATGAATTAAGTTA
>ML790619.1:194732-208922 GCA_009831015.1 Picea engelmannii | reverse complement strand
CCTGAAAGGTCATCCTAATGGCCAGACTAGGGGAATGGGATGGATGAGCGGGGTATAAGATGTAAAAGTGATAAGATGGTGGGAGCGGACGATGGTTCTGCAAATCCCCCTTGGTGGCTAACCAAAACCCATGAATACCAGCTCGCTAAGTTGCCCCATCAATCACCCCAACAATGGGCAAGTGGATTAGTGTAAGATCCAAGCAGTCATCAGAAATGAAAGGAACCTAATGCATACATAATAAGGTTATAACAATCAAATATGACATACCATGATACCTCGGACCAATTACCTCATGGAGCAAGAGTCCTCTCCGATGCAAGCCTAGGCCGGTGGTGATGGATGCTGCTACTGCTGACAGGACAAATCCGGCTGAGAAGAAGAAAGATGGGCCCTCCAGGGCCATGCTCAAGTCAATCCGCTCTCGGTACTCCATGTCTAGGACCATGTGGGCCTCGAGACATGATCTCCTAGTTATCCCTAGATATCGGGGATAACAGGACGTTTTGTCTTTTTCTCCAATCTTGTATGGCAAGTTTTTGTAATGTCTTTGAGCTATTGACTGATGTATTAGGATTTTATGCATATGTTTAATAATATTGATGATGAGATGTGATTAACATTGCTATGATCCCAGTGACTGATGAGCCCATGGAAGGCGTAGCTTTTGATGTGCAGGACCATGCCCGACGGACATGTACCATTTGGACTGATACACATGGGGAGATGACCAGTTCGGACCTCCATGGGGCTGAAGAGCCCACCAGATGGATTCTGAGACCCCATTAGGGGGTAGAGACAGGATGGAGATGGATCAGGACTTTTGCATCGAAGAGGAAGAGGACATTCCACCAGAGACACTCCGACAGGACTAGACCTGGGGGGAATGACCCCTTTTCAGTGGAACACCAACCTTGGAAGGCTTGGGACGTCTCCATCTTCACCATGACATCATCCAGCTGCATGGATGTTTTTGCAGGTAGACTGGGAGCAGTGGCACGTGTGGCATGTTGTAGAGGCCCCTAGGGAGCTAACGTTTTTCTCCTGAATGCCTCATTTTCCCTAGAAGGGGCTAGCACCTCCCTTGAAGGGGATTTTACTCTCTTTGTAGCTCAATTAGGGTTTTAATTTGACAATTTAATGTAAAAATAGTATGATTTTGACATTATGGCATTGTCGGCCTTTATATGACCTAAAAAGTAAAATTAGGTAATTGATACACTATATATTGAGGGTTTTGACTCTCATTTTATCATCATCTTTCACTCACCACTCGATGAGGTCTGAAATTTGTGCCCCTTTTGGGTTATTGGCTGATTTGAGGAAGACGCACTTGTTGAAGGAAGAGATTTTTGGCATTCTATGGTGTTTTTCTTGAAGGAAGGTGTTACAATTAGGGTTTGCATGATTATTTTCTTGATGAATTGTAAGTATTTTTCTGCAAAACTTCTTGATTGAATGGTTGTAGTTTAATTTCTTGCATCTATTTATAAATATTGCTGAATCAAAACCCTAGGGGACAAACACACAAGTAGGTTGTTGTCTCATGTCCCCTGATAGAAAAACTTTTAGCCATTGAAGAAGAAGAAGAGAGCCTAGCCATAGCTACACTCCTTTTTCTTCTTCCCTTAAGCTAGCCGTACCTTTTGAATTCAAGAGGAAGAGGACGTCCCAGGCCTAGGTTATCTACACCTAGGGCCATTTTCTTTTAGGGTTTGATGAAAGAGCCTTGCCTTAGCAACACTCTTCCTCTTTAAACCCTCTTGTCTTGACTTTTCTTTTCATTTGAGCTAGTTGTTTGCCGGGAAGGAGGAGAGAGCACGAAGCCTTGCTTTAGCAACACCAGAGTGGGCCTCTCTCCCCTAGGGTTGTGATTTTGGAGCCCTGCTTTAGCAACACTTCAAAACTTATCCCTCTAGTCCTTTAAAATCTCCTCTCCTTCAACTTTTGCGTTCTTCACCTATGATTCCATTAACCCTAAGGCATTGATCTAAGACCTCCAATGTTGAAGTAGAATTGGGTCCAAACACTCTGAAAATCTTTTGAATTGAAACCCTAACTACACTAACCCTAAGTTGCTGATGTCACCCTTGGTTATTTCATCTTGGTGCAGCAACATTTCACTTTATAAGCAATTGAATGGTAGTTAAGGGAATTTGTTAGACTAAGTATTGATTGAGTACATTGGATGCCATATCATTCTTGTATCTATTGACAAGTGACGTATTTACCATTGCCATTTTGCGAACATTGACTTCATCAATATTTACTTTCAAACTGCTTATATTGAATATCAGATAGTCGTTGATTTATATGAATTACTAACCAAGATTGCACGTATCAGTTTCCTTGTTGTATTGTCTCAAGCAAGTGCTTTTCCTTTTCTTTGGTTACACTCTATTATTGGTTGTTTAGCCGGGACTATCTAATTGGCGGTAATTTGTGAGGGGGAAATCTGTCTTTGTACTATTAGCCTTTGCCCTTTCAAAACCCCAGGTTACTGGGGACGTCTCCCCTGGGCCTAACCTCCCTAAAAAGAAAGAACCTCCCCATTGTGGTGACATTGGGTGGGGAAGGTTCTTGTTTTGCCAGTTTGACCTACTACTCCTTAGCCTTTCTCGTGTCTACAAACTATGCGATAACAGTAGCTCCGTTAAGATTTTATATCATATGGAATCTTATGATTCCTAGGCAGATCCCAAAGGTCCGGTAAGGACGGTCTGTCAGAGTACCACGTGGTAGCTCCATTAAGTTTTTATATCCTAGGGAATCTTATGATTTTTGGGTAGATCCCTAGGATCTGTCAGAGTACCACAAAATGTTGTTGTTGCACCTGCCTCATTCTATTTCTATATGATGATGATGTTGTTTCTCCAGCCTTGTGCTATTGATGATGTTGTTTCTCTAGCCTCGTGTTGTTGATGATGTTGTTGCTCCTGCCTCGTGCTGTTGATGATGTTGTTGCTCCAACCTCGTGTTGTTGATGATGTTGTTGTATCCGCCTCGTGCTGTTGATGATGCTATATCAACCTAGTGCTGTTGATGTTGTTGTTATAACTTTATACTAACTGATGTTAATGTTTTAGATTCTGTTAGCGTCGGAAGTCACTCCTGGATTGCTTACAGGAGCAGAGCCCGACACCCATCAGTTTAATGTCACGATTTGTTTATAAAGGGGTGATCAAATGGAGATAAAGACTCGAGGGGATATCACTCTAACTCGGGGACTGGATCTGGTACGTAAAGAACAAAGGAGGTCTGGAATCCTAACTTCAGCCAGCGGGTTGATTAAAAGATGAGCAGGTGGAAGACTAAGTAAGAAAGGTGAACAAACAACTCTGGGAAACAGGCTTGCAACGGTTTGTAGAGGAAAAACTCTGAACCCAGGATCCTCCTGGTTCAGGGCTTCAAGAAACTGAATAGAAGACTTGACTGGATCCTCCAATTCCAAGTTATTCAATGTTAATGAAATCACAGGAACCGATTAGAGACTCCGTAACTATTATAGTGATCCATTACAACATCATCCTATAACAGCTACAACTCGACTGGATCCTCCAATTCCGAGCTGCTCTAACACAAGATAACAAAGATGTAAAGAAACTGGCATTTCATTAGGCAAGAAGTCTCAAAAGTCTATACATAACCAGAGCATCAGTGCTTCATTAAAGCTTTACAACCGGGAGCTCTGCTCAACCATCGATCCTTTACAAAATGGCGAAAACGCCTACATATACTTGGAGCTGGCTCAGGCGCTGAAGGCGCGATCATATCATGAATTCAATGCTTGACGCTGAGGAGCTTCTCTATCAGGATGGGCTGTCAGTCTGCCTCAATCAAATCTGTCCTATGCTCCCCTGTCATACGCCTCCTTAATTCAGCATGGCTCGCGCCAGGGGGTAGCTGAGCCCTTTGAATGTTGAACTGGCGTGTGCAGGTTCCTCTGGTGAGTTGGAGACTCGCGTGGATTTCCTGAAGAGAACCGGTACAAGGGACCCTCCTGGGTAAATTTTAGCCGGGACCTCCATACTCTGCAATAAATGGGTGACGCGAGGCTTCACCCACCCTCTTTCTCCTTTTCTGCTGAGCCGAAGCGGCTCTTTAGATCCCCGAGTGGAATCCCTGATGAAAACCCGACCCAGTCCACCGGTCTCTTCTTCTTTCCTCACGGTCTCCTGTACTTCACCGTGACTTTTCCCCGACTCTGTATCGGGTTTCGGCGTTTCGCGTTCCCCGTTGTCAAGAGTTCTTGACCCTTCAATCCCCGATTTGCGACGATCTCCCTTCACGCGCGAGCCCTCCTGAGCTTAACGCCTGTCGCATATGACCACGCCTCCGCGACCGTGTCCTTACCCTCCTATCGGGATTACTCCTATCGGAGTTTCGGCACTTGCGATGTCACGATTCACAAATCCTCCAGACTCGCGAATCTCCGATCCCCGATGACTCCTTCCGTGCTAGCCCTTCCGGCTCAGCTCCCGCTCATATGACCTACTCTCGTGACCACAACCTTATCCCGGCGGGGCTACGGGGTTCGCGAGTTCGAGATGCACAAACTCCTTGCTTCCGGGATCTCCGATATCCTAATAGCTGATGCCACTTGACGTTGACTCCCTGTGAGGGTTGACCTTCCAACACCTATCCTCCACTACGACCCTTAACCCTGTCAGGAAATCGCGTTTCGGGATATCGCGATTCCCGTTGTCATGTGCACGGGACTTTCAATTCCCTGATCCTCGACTCCTCGGGATCTCCTGACACGTGTCCCTTCAGATGGACAGTTCTGATCCTGTCGGGAGATCGCGGATCACGATTCTTACAGGCGAGAGTTTCTTGTCTCTGGGAACTCAGATGCTCCGATATCTCGATGACCTCCCCCGGGACTCCCCCTCTGCACACTAGGGCTTAAACCTTACGCAACTCCTCGAGTTCTAACGACTGACGGGATTTCGTCGATCTTCTCTGGAAGACCCCGACCGTTGATTTCTCCTTCCTGGGTACGCCTAATCCCGAGACAAGAAATATTGCTAACATTAGGCTCCATGGGGGATAGAGTCGTCCCTGCGATGCTCTAAGAACTCCTTCCGCAGCTTCAGTGCCTTGCTGTTGGGCTATGGAGTCGTGCTCAAAACATCCTGCTGCTGAAAATACATGCCGAAAAATAAAAGCGAACAAAATAAACATACATGCTCAAAAGAGCTTATTTATGTACAACCTAATACTAATATACTTTGTACATGAGGCTAGGTGAAAGCAAATTTCCACCATAGCCAATCAAGTAACTTCCTGAATGGAAGCTCCTTCCTTCTGTCGATAATTTCAAACAGGTGGTGTAACCATGACAACAGAATGGTTACGCTCTTCAGCCCCTCCTTACARGCTGAGGTTGAGATGAAATGGGGCGGCTCCAATTTATGAAGGAAATGAAACTCCATGTATTCCTTCACAGGCTCATAGGACCAGTGGCAGATTCCAGAAAATTGGCGACAGRCAGCCTCCTCTGCTACACARCTGTTGATGTGTGGTTGAATATCTATGGTAAGCATATGTGAGTGGACAACTGTCGTAGGCTGATTGATCTCAGGCGGTGGTTGCTCGCTGACTGGCTCTGAACAAAGAGCAGATTGCCCCTCTGATTCTTTTTCCTCTTCTTGTTGGCTCCCCTCCAGGTCCGATTCATATTCATCATAAATAGGGACCATGGGGTGATTCTGCTTGCTGACTGGCTCTTCAATATGTTTATAGTGATCAAATGTAGGATAAGCTTGCAGCTCATCATCACTATAATATTCATCAAAAAGGGACTGACCCTTATCTTTATGATCCTCCTCCAGAATGGTGATCCCGTAAAAAATATTCGTTTCAGGGATAGTGGGACCCGCTGCTTCTGGTTGCTCATACATAATCTTCTTCTCTTTAATCTCAAGTGAAAATATATCGTGAGAAACTCTCTGGAGAAAAAGAGAGGGAACCGCTTCCACAATAATGTCTTCTTTACAAACGGGAAGGTCTCCGTCCTCAGAAACAGGGTTGCTAGGAATATCTGCTTCAACCCGACATTTAGGTGAGCCATCTACCATGGACCACATCTGCTCTACCAACTCATAATCTCCACAGGAGGCATGTTGATCTTTATGAACATCTAAAAGAACAGACACATCCGATATGATGTCAGATGCTTCCATCCTCGAGCTAACACCACTCATATCATTCAACAACTCAATTTTTTCACAGCAGATGCTTTCCTCCACAGTAAGGGCTTCATCATGGACATGGTCTTTAGGGCCAACAGAGGCTTCATGAAGCGAAGAAAACTCTTCACAACAACTTTCAAACAAGCGAACAGCGGGATAGTAGTCTTTATAAAATGAATTGAAAGCTGTATGAAAACCTGCTAAAGAGCGGATGCTTGCGGCAGGAAGAGACCGACACCATTCGAGAGAAACTCCCTTCAATGAATACATGAAGAGCTTAATCTGGACATCCTCATGCGTGATATTGTGTCGATGGATAGCCTCATGGAAGTCCAGTAAATGCTCAGCTGGTTCTTTCCAATCTGATGCATGAAATTCCGAGAGGAAATCTTCCCATTGGTCTTTATCAGGAAGTGCATTAGGAAAGCCAACTATCTGAGAAAAGTCACAGAAAGCAAACCTTTGAGCTAGAATTTTCTCCATATCAAACTAGTGGAGTCGCCAATCGATCCTTGAATCATGGAGTCGCCAGGTGAAAGATGCGCAACTTCAAGTGTGTCTGGTCCTTGTTCACCATCAAAGGCCAGATCTTAACATGTCGTTACCCCAGGAAGCTCCTCAGGCTGTGAAAGTAGCCGCTGAAACCTTCTCGAGAAAGCTCCTTAGGGTCAACTTTTAGGTGTGCTAACAATGGTCACAGCTGAAACAGTGATGTGGAAACAATGGAGTCGCCACAACGGAGTCACCAGGTGCACAGTAGCAATCTGAATAATTCTGATTTCTGATGCACCTTCAGAATCAGTTGATCGTTGTCGTTCTGCCCAGGGAAAATCTTCAACTTCGTCCCTGGCAACGGTGCCAGAAATGTTAGCGTCGGAAGCCACTCCTGGATTACTTGCAGGAGCAGAGCCCGACACCCATCAGTTTAATGTCACGATTTGTTTATAAAGGGGTGATCAAATGGAGATAAAGACTCGAGGGGACATCACTCTAACTCGGGGACTGGATCTGGTACGTAAAGAACAAAGGAGGTCTGGAATCCTAACTTCAGCCAACGGGTTGATTAAAAGATGAGCAGGTGGAAGACTAAGTAAGAAAGGTGAACAAACAGCTCTGGGCAACAGGCTTGTAGCGGTTTGTAGAGGAAAAACTCTGAACGCAGGATCCTCCTAGTTCAGGGCTTCAAGAAACTGAATAGAAGACTTGACTGGATCCTCCAATTCCAAGTCATTCAACGTTAATGAAATCACAACAACTGATTAGAGACTCCGTAACTATTACAGTTATCCATTACAACATCATCCTATAACAGCTACAACTCGACCGGATCCTCCAATTTCGAGCTGCTCTAACACAGTATAACAAAGATGTAAAGAAACTGGCATTTCATTAGGCAAGAAGTCTCAGAAGTCTATACATAATTAGAGCATCAGTGCTTCATTAAAGCTTTACAACTGGGAGCTCTGCTCAACCATCGATCCTTTACAAAATGGTGAAAACGCCTACATATACTTGGAGCTGACTCAGGCGCTGAAGGCGCGATCATATCATGAATTCAATGCTTGACGCTGAGGAGCTTCTCTATCAGGATGGGCTGTCAGTCTGCCTCAATCAAATCTGTCCTATGCTCCCCTGTCATACACCTCCTTAATTCAGCATGGCTCGCGCCAGGGTGTAGCTGAGCCCTTTGAATGTTGAACTGGCGTGTGCAGGTTCCTCTGGTGAGTTGGAGACTCGGCGTGGCTTTCCTGAAGAGAACCGGTACAAGGGACCCTCCTGGGTAAATTTTAGTCGGGACCTCCATACTCTGCAATAAATGGGTGACGCGAGGCTTCACCCACCCTCTTTCTCCTTTTCTGCTGAGCCGAAGCGGCTCTTTAGATCCCTGAGTGGAATCCCGGATGAAAATCCGACCCAGTCCACATGTCTCTTCTTCTTTCCTCACGGTCTCCTGTACTTCACCGTGACTTTTCCTCGACTCTGTATCGGGTTTCGGGGTTTCGCATTCCCCGTTGTCAAGAGTTCTTGACCCTTCAATCCCTGATTTGCGACGAGCTCCTTTCACGCGCGAGCCCTCCTGAGCTTAACTCCTGTCGCATATGACCACGCCTCCGCGACCGTGTCCTCACCCTCCTATCGGGATTACTCCTATCAGAGTTTCGACACTTGTGATGTCACGATTCACAAGTCCTCCAGACTTGCGAATCTCCGATCCCCGATGGCTCCTTCCGTGCTAGCCCTTCCGACTCAGCTCCCGCTCATATGACCTACTCTCGTGACCACAACCTTATCCCATCGGGGCTACAGGGTTCGCGAGTTCGAGATGCACGAACTCCTTGCTTCCGGGATCTCCGATATCCCGATAGTCGATGCCACTTGAAGTTGACTCCCTGTGAGGGTTGACCTTCCAACACCTGTCCTCCACTACGACCCTTAACCCTATCAGGAAATCGCGATTCCCGTTGTCATGTGCACGGGATTTTCAATTCCTCGATCCCCGACTCCTCGGGATCTCCTGACACGTGTCCCTTCAGATAGATGGTTCTGATCCTGTCGGGAGATCGCGGATTGCGATTCTTATAGGCGAGAGTTTCTTGTCTCCGGGAACTCAGATGCTCTGATATCCCGATGACCTCCCCCGAGACTCCCCCTCTGCACACTAGGGCCTAAACCTTACGCAACTCCTCGAGATCTAACGACTGACGGGATTTCATCGATATTCTCTGAAAGACCCCGACCGTCGATTTCTCCTTCCTGGGTACGCCTAATCCCGAGACAAGAAATATTGCTAACAGATTCCAGCTCCATGCTGTGAACATACTATTCCAGCTCCATGCTATGAACGATGATGATGATGCTGTTCTATCTCCATGCTGTGAACGATGATGATATTGAAGATGAGAAAAACTTCCGATGATTTATAGAAGTGCCAATCAATGTTCCAAGACACTGATGATGTTGCTTCCTTCTATCTCTCTCCTAATGACGCTATATTGTAAAATACCCTTCTTGTTAAGGGGGAGTGTTGAAATATTGTAACTGCGAAGAATATTCTAATTATAATTGAGTTATTATCTTATAGATCAATCCCCTTTTATGTATTGATAATGTCGAGACTTATGTATGACCAAATCCCCTTTTGTGGATTGGTCAAACCATGTTTATATGATGCTAATTGAGAAGTCGTCCCCTAGGGATAATTAAAGTGTTTTTAACCACTAGTTGAAGAAGTCAGCCCAACCTAATGAAGAGACACAATCCTAACACTCCTCAACTAGTATAAATAAGAGAGGATGGTGCCTCATTAACTCACTCACTCAACTCACTCATCTAGCATGCAAGTTTGAAGGAAGCTGCAGTTAGAAGAAGGAGAAGAGAGAGGCACATTGCTCAGTCTTGGATATTCTCTAGTGTTTGGTCTTTTATCTTGGCATTGTATTGACAATCTAGATTAAGGAATTTTTTGCTGGGTTTTCTCCCCCATGAGGGTTTCCCAGGATAAAATGTTGTGTACCTTGTGATTGTGTTTCTCTCAGTGATCCTACTTATGCTATTATTGTCTAGTAAATTAAAAAGAACTTAATAACAACTCTAAATTTAACAGAGAGACCAAGGGTCCGATAACCAACATCGAATGTTGGAAACAAAGGTATATCTACACCGATTTGCATGATTTTTTTTTGTTGAGTCTTCTTTTTTGTTGTATGAATGGATGAATAGGCAGGCAACCATTAACACTACTATGAGAGTCCAATAACCACTAGTTTGGGACCAGACTACAATCAATAGATTGAAATCTATGGATAATAAGTGGGCTCAAGCAATTGACTTTTGTTTCAACCTAGTGAAGGAAGGATACATTGTGGAGTTCACCATCGAACACAATGATTCTTTTAGAGAGGATGAAAGAAAATTTGTTGAATCCCCTCAGAAGCGATTTTTGGAAGAAATTCCCCTTTGGATCAAGATGTTGTTCGTAGAGAAGGGATTGATGCACATGGAGCTCGCTAGGATGGTTGAGTAGATCCCCTCACGTTGAGGGGGGGGGGGTGAAAAGAAAGGGGAAAGAGAGAGAGAAAATGGATCCAATGGAGAGCATCCAGAAGATGTTGAGATGAGGTGAGAGGAGAATGGACCCAAAAGAGAAAAGGAGAGAAAGAGTTGTGAGATACACAAGAATAGTTGAACTAAGGAGGAAATCCAAATAGAGGAGCAGAAATAAAATAACAAGGGGTGAAATATTAGGGGTCAAAACCAAAATGAAGAGGAAGGAGACCGCACTAGGAGGATGTGCGGGAAAGAGTGTTGTGCCAAAGAGGAGCGCAGAAGGAGATAGGTCATCAAAGGGACACAAGGTTAGGAGTAGGGTATCAAGTGAGGATACTAGGAGTAGTGGTAGTAGGGTAAGAGAAGACGAAGAGATGCAACAACATTAAAGGAAGACGAAGCACATAGTATAGGTGACGACGTAGGAGAAGATGACAAAGAAACCCTCTGAGAAGGGAAAGAGTCTTTAGCTATTGTGAATGTACTTGTGCGTCTATAGGTAGGAAGCTCTCTAGGATCCCTCACCGGAGATGATTAGAGAAGTTGGAGGAACCCCCTCTTTGAACCACCCCCCTTAAGAATTTGTAATCAAGAAGAGAACAAAAAACAACGCAAATATAGGAGTAGAAGAAGAAAAAGGAAGAGAAGACATGAGTGAAGAAGAGGTCAAAGTCAATAATACTTTGCAGGGGAGATTTTTGGTATTAGTATCCCCAACATTTAGTAGTAAGTTGGGAGGACACAATACTAGATTGAGCATATTGAATCAATATACAACACTAAGGCTACCCATGTTCCATCAGACGAGTAAAGACGATGAAGAACAACATTGGTTTACATGTGAAGCTATATGGTCTATCAAGTGGATCACATATGAAGCGTCAAAGATCGCACAACTGGAGACCACCTTTAGAGATAGAGCTATGACATTGTATATGAAGTATAAAGAGACTCTACCAATGGGACAAACTAGGTCCCTAACAGAGATTAAGAGAGATCTGCTTAGGGAGTTTCAAAAGCCTAAGTTAGAATCACAGTGTATCACTGAGATCAAAGAGATCAAGCAACAAACTAGATAAATTGTATGGGACTATGGCAAGCAGTACAAAATATTGTTGGATAGGTTGACGTTTCAAATCTAAGATGTTTAACATAGGGAATGGTTTATTGCAGGAATACTACCCCATATTCTAGTCTTTGTCACCTAGCAGAAGGTGACTACTCAGGAGGAGGCCTTGGAGATTGCGATGCGCCTAGAATCTATGCCAAGAGGTGGTGAGACGTCAATAGGGTTGGAACAGGTGCAATCCCAACTTGCAAATATTACAATGAAATTACAAGATATGGCGAAGGAAAAAGTGGTGCATGAGTATGTGTGGTGTAATACGTGCCGGTTGGAAGGTCATCGCAGAGATGAATGTCCTATGTTGGGAAATTACATGGCGATTGGTGCACCGAATTCATTTCCAACTGGACCTCATACTAAGTTGTGTAAGATTTGTAGACAATGGGGAGATATACCTCCACGATGACCAACACTATAGATATATCAAAAGACTATGCATACTCCATTTTGTGAGCTCTTCAAATCCACTGGGAACAATGTGAACAATTATTAGTCACTTCAGTTGATGAAAGACCACACTCATGATTCCTTCTAGGTCCAGGAAGAATAGAAACGTGGCGACCACAGAGGCCCAGATAAAGGTGGATACCAAGGAGGTCCAAGAGGAGGATATGGACGAGGATATGACAGAGGTGGAGGAATACCATCCACTTGTTTTAATTGTGGAATGTTATCGCACAATTTGTAGTTTGGGAAAAGGCCAACCCAAAAAACAAGTGTGTGACACAACTGGGAACACATATTACTCTCACCTCAATATATGTCCCCCTCTTTTTAGTGAAGGACAACTCCAACACAAGGGAGGCTTCCTGAGTGACCCCAGGGGGATTGCATGGGGAGACACAAGGACCTAGAAGAACATCCATATAGGTCAAGGTCAAGGTGAGGCTTGAGGCTTGGGAAAAAAGTCTTTGGAGTTGGTAAATGCTTGCCAAGGTTGTGCACCTGCAAAACAATGTTAGATAGACCAAAACAAGACAATATATGACGATATTAGCGTAAAAACCTATGGGGAATCAACAAGAAACCTTTCTGTCCAAAAATTGCAGCAGCATGAAAATATATATCAACAATAAATAAATTACAATAGCTGCAAGTTAAAGCATCAAAATCAAGTGTATGATGTTGGAAAATAAAGCTTGCAAATAGCACATGATATTCTAATGATTAGACCAAGACTTTGATGACAAATAAGGGTTGTTAATGATTGTTATCAGCAAGTATTTATGACATCCCAATGGATGTAACAAACTTTAGCTATAGCAACAAGTTCTAGCCACTAAAATCAGCAAGAAATCCACCCAAACAATATCCTTTAAGCAATAGATCAAATATCACAGTTTACAAGTAAATTTCAGCGGTAGAAAAGTGAGTAAAGAGTAAGAGAAAGTGATTTTGCTGCAACCCTATTGGTTGTAGCTTAATTATTATTACAACAGATCAATCACTTGACAAATCAAGATGCCCTTAGGGCACAAGATAGCTTAAAGCATGAAAAATTTAAATCAACACTTGAACCATTT
Organism: Picea engelmannii; assembly: GCA_009831015.1. NCBI lineage: Eukaryota > Viridiplantae > Streptophyta > Pinopsida > Pinales > Pinaceae > Picea > Picea engelmannii. The sequence continues at coordinate 196,032 of ML790619.1, read as the reverse complement.
AATAATTCAAAATTCACGTTTACCAATGCACTAATATTCAATCTCCAATGTAAATATTAGTGTCTTATCTATTGGGTAATGGAGTCTCTTGCTTTGAGATATGGTTTATTACTCTTCTAGGGGTGTAAGCCCTTTTACTCCCTAGAGAAAACAAACCTTAGCAAGGTCTTGCTACAAGGGTGTAATCCCTTTTACTCCTTGTAGAAACCCTTAAGCCTTTTCAATAACAATAGAAATAAATTCATTGATGGAGGCTGTATGCCTTTATACTCCTCCAAGGATTTGACAAAATAACCTTGAAATCAAGAAGAAACACACAAAATGTAGAAATTCCTTACCTAATCCAAGAGATAGCATGCAAAACCATTACTTATCAAGGGCATTCCACCAAATTTCCAAGAACAAGCATCCAAGAGAAGTAGCTAGCCTTTATTCCACCAATAGACAAGTGCTCCATCGATTTTGCACATGAGACAAGAGATAGGGAATTTGTTGAATTTTAAATGCTAGACTAACTACAGTAAATAATTAGGACCTCAAAAAGAACAACCAAGCACAGATAACACAAATATTGGGTTTGCTAATTTGACCATAGGTAATGCTCTTCATTACCACCCAACCATAGGCATCCTCAAGTGCCACCCTCGAGCAAAGCAGGAGACCTACTACATAATTATATCCAAGAGAAAGTCACCCAAATACAAAGATATATGTTGTTACAGATGTACCCAATCTGATGTCTCAGAAATGCCTTAGATCAAGCATGTTATCCCCGATTTCTAGGGATAACTAGGAGATCATGTCTCGAGGCCCACAGGTCCTAGACATGGAGTACAAAGAGCAGGATTGACCTGAGCATGGCCCTGGAGGGCCCATCCTTCTTCTTCTTCGCCAGATTTGTCATGTCAACAGCAACAGCATCCATCACCATCGCCTTGGACTTGCATCAGAGAAGACTCCTGCTCCATGAGGTAGTTGGTCCAGGTATCATGGTATGTGTCATGTTTGATCATTATAAATTTCTTATATATGCATCAGGTTCCTTACATTTCTGACAACTGCTTGGATTTTACACTAACCCACTTGACCATTGTTGGGGGGATTGACGGGATGCCCTAGCAAGCTTGTATCCATGGGTTTTGGTTAGCCACCAGGGGGGATTTGAAGATCCATCGTCCGCTCCCGCCATACAATCATTTTACATCTTATTTCCCATACATCCATCCCATTCCCCTAGTCCGGGCATTAGGATGGCCTTTGAGGGGTTACACTTTGTTATGTGGGAAGAAGGGGCTAAAGG
>ML790619.1:180883-193092 GCA_009831015.1 Picea engelmannii | reverse complement strand
CATTGCTATATGTCCCCTTGTTTGAGAAATTGTTTTAGCCATTGATAAAGGAAGATATAGCCTAGTCGTTGCTACACTTTTCTCCCTTTTTCTGAGCTAGTGTTGAGGTTATAGGTTGAAAAGAGGAGACGTCCTAGGCCTAGCTGGACTACACCTAGGGTTTCACCTCCTAGGGTTTGAGGGCCTTGCCATTGCAACACCTTCTCCCTTGAATCTGTACTTTGAAGCTAGCCGTTTTGCCAAGTGTATCTAGAGAAAGAGGAAGGAGCACAAGGCCTTGCTTAAGCAACACCGGAGTGAGCCTCCTTCCCTTAGGGTTTTGATTCTAGGGCCCTGCCATTGCAACACCTTGGAACCCTACCTTCTAGTCTCTAAATTTAAGTCCTCCCGATACCTTTTGCCCTTACTTTGACTCCATTTACCCTAAGGCACTGGTATTTTCTCCAACGTTGAGCTTGTAGTGTGCTAAATCATCTTTTAAAACTTTCATTTTTGAAACCCTAACTAACCCTAACGCCACTAACTAGCGCTGACGTCATACCTGATGCAACAACCCTTTTGACCATTTAATAAGCAATTAAATTGATGACGCTAAGCATTTATTGAACAATTGTTGATTATAAATACTATTGGCTTGGTCAATTTCGTAGACATTGATGAATTGGTGATTTTCTATAGGCTATTTAACAGAACGTTGACTTCATTTTGTCTACTGTATTGCTTATAAATTGAAATCAGATAGTTAAGAAGTACTAACCCTTTGATTTATAGCCTGCAAATATTGTATTGTTGTCATCTTGTTCCAGGCAGGTGTTTTCAACAGGGACTTCACTTCTTTATTGGATGATTGGCCGGATTATCTGATACTGGTGGTAACCTGTGAGGAGGGAACCTTAACTCTTGACCTTTTATTCTTTGCCTCTTCAAACCCCAAGTTACCGGGGACGTCTCCCCTAGGCTAACCTCCCTAAACAGAAGGAACCTCCCCATCGAGGTGACATTGGGTGGGGAAGGTTCCAGTTATGCCAGTTTGTCCACCATCCTTTAGCTGGTGACCTAAAATACAAACTGCGCGATAACAAAGCCGAATTTTGCTACCTCAGAATAGTACTCCCGCGACTGCCTCAGATGTGTTAGGAGGCCGAGTTGTTGTGTACAAAAATGAGGATGGAGAGCACTTATATATATAGGTCAAATATAATGAGGGGAAGTGTCTTTTCACATAGGGATGACTTGTACAAATTGCATACATAATACAAGTTTATAACATAATATAAATTAGTCTTTTACTCAATAGGGACGCCTTTTACCCTTATCTCTCAACGCAAGTGATTGGGGTTTTCTCTACTCAAGATATCATTCGTAGGAGGTCTCTTGGAGGTGAATACCTCCCGCAGCTACCAAAAACATCAACACTCCCTCTTAGCTAGGGAGGTATTCTCAGTGATGTTTTCTTTTAGTCTTCATAGCCTCGCAGGCTATGCCATGGTCCTCCGACCATGACATGTTCTCACAGACCATGCTATTATTAGCATCTCCTTGTCACACATTCCTACTCCAATGTGGACATGTCACACATGTGTGGACCCATGTGGACCTTCTAGGAGGCACAACCCTCTAGGGTAACACTAGGATCTACACGTACATAGTGCACTGTCAAGGACGTCTCATCCATGACAAGTCTTCGAGGAACAATGGTATCCAAGAGTTGCTAGGTACCGACCCAGATGAATGTTCTCCCAACCTCTTAGGGTTGTTGGGAACAAATTTAGTGAACATTCTCCCAACCATATTACCATCAGGTCTCCAAGGGTTGTTGGGCACCAACCCAGGGGGATATTCCCAACCCCTAAGGGTTGCTGGCCAGTGGAATATCCTCCCAACTGCTTGGACATCTCAACCACTTGAGCTTTACCTCAAGGGTACGTCACACATGGCTCATCCCATGTGGACCTCTAGAGGCTCCTCCCTCTAGAAACACTAGTGTTTATCCCATAATGTGATGTCATGGGTCTACTCCCCATGATGTGTCCTCTAGTGCTCAACCACTAGGGACATCAATCTCACAAATCAACTCGACCAAGTCCATAGGAGTATGAATTGGAGATCTATCTCAAGTCAACTCAAATTAGTCCAGAGGAGTACGACAGGAGACCAAATACAAGTCAACTCAACTTAGTCCAGAGGAGTATGACTCATCTCATATATCAACTCAACTAATTCCATAGGAGTACAATCTCACCTATCACATAGGTTTCCTCACAGATCAACTCAACTCAGTCCAGAGGAGTACGATCTAGAGAATGTCTCAGGAAGCTGCAATCATCAACCCTCCCTCTTAACGAGGGAGGTATCATGCGAAGTCTCTCACGGAAGTACTCGAACTTCGTCCTGGAAATAGGCTTTGTGAGATCATATGCAATTTGGTCATATGTAGGAAACTACTGCGCATGTACTGTCTCCCTCTGCATCATGTCTCCAACATAATGATATCACTGACCAATCAAGTCTGCAAAGATCTTGCGAAGCCACACTGCTTCGCGAACTACTATCCGCAATACTATTTTTTTCTGTGGTACTCACGTCATAGACATATCTCATGCCATATCCATCAATCCTTGTATACCAAGCTCAAGGTCCCTGAATAAGTCCATATAGGGCCTTCTTTGATCTGCACGCATGAGACTCCTTCTCATGTATCATGAAACCAACTGGCCACTTGATGTACACTTCTTTCTCAATCTCTTCATTGGGAAAGGTTGTCTTCTCATCCACCTGATGTAATATCCATCCCATGGCTACTGCAAGGGAAATGATCGTCTGGATGGAAATATATCGAGGAATAGGAGAAAATGTCTCCTCATAATCTATTCTTTACCTAAGAGAAACCTCTGGCAACAAATCTCGTTTTGTGCTTCTCGATGCTCCCGTCAGCTGTACGTTTGATCTTTATAGATCCACTTGGAAGTCACCACAGACTTCCCTTACGGTCTCGAAACAATATCCCACACATCATTCTTCACGATGGAATAATACTCCTCCATCATGGCTTCTCTCCATATCTGCTAACTGGATGCCTCCTCACAATAGGGAGGCTCAAGAATCAATGATGTGGCTCATAACTACATCATAGCTGATCTAGGTAGATATCGGTGGCCACCCACCTTTTCCAATTGGTTCAAAACAATTTTCTAGCAATTTTGGCAATTTACTAATTTTTAGTGGTTTTAACTTCTGGGGCCATTTTGAAGGCCTAAATGAAGGTTTTTCAGGATCGAGCTTCTCGATCATAGCCAAAGGCATGATTGAGCCCCCTAAATGAATCTCCTCGACGATACCTTTCCAACGAGCTATCGTGCGCCCCACACGTAGATTGTATGCCAAAGTTACGCCCCCAAGAAGTTGATACACCAAACTACCCAAAACGGGGTCCACAAAACTGTTGGCTTTTCATTTTCCAAGGTTAGGGTTTTGGATTTTCTTTATGATAAAAAGGCCTTTGCCGCCTATTGTAAAATCATCATCTTGCGAATGCGAGTAGCGGACCATTCTAGCGAGTCTTTCACTCTGTATTTTTACAGTCTTTGTACATTTTCACTCATTAATAGAAAATTGTGTATTACTGTATCTCTGTGTTTATGGATGCATCTCTAATACATTTATGTTATATTATTGGATATCCGAGATATCTCTGTACATTTCTTTATTAAATCTCCCCTCTCATTTCATGCCAAAAATAATCCGGATCAGTGGTATCAGAGAAGACTACTCTTGATCGTTTTTTTTTCAGTGCATGTCCCCGACGAGGTCCGAGTATAGCAAGTTGGGTCTTGATCTTGTCTCTCTTGAAGACAATCGCTCTCACACGCCAAAGAAACCCTCCATGGCGGAAGAAAAGAAAAACGACGGAGCAGACGATTCTATCAATTTGTTGCTTGAGCAAGCTCTCACGCAACATAGGGACGAAATGATGGAGAGTTTTTCCCACATCCTTCAACGCCTGCCGATAGCAACAAGCACATCTTCATCAAACAACCACTTTGGAAGCATCTCTCCTTTCAAGGTACAAGTTAATTTTGATATTCCCGTATTTGAAGGTCAGATAGATGTGAATGCCCTAAACAAATGATTAAATCTGTTAGAAGGTTATTTCTCTGTTCATAATTATTTCGACAGAGAAAAAATCACCTTCCCACTCCTTAAAGATCTCCCCCATGTCAAACATTGGTGGGAAACTTACTGGGAGCAAAGTTCCACAGAGGAGTCTGGAATATATGGGGCCGAGCCCACTTGGGATTTTTTGTGTGGATGCGGTAAAGGAACAATATTACCCTGTTGGCAACTATGAGGACTAGTACATGAGATGGACCACACCGCGACAAGAGAGGGGATAAGCAGTTCCAGAGTTCACCAATACCTTCCATACCTTGCACACCAAGCTGGGTATCAAAGACTCCGAACGACATTTGGTTCTGAAATACCGTGGGGCTCTACACAGATACATCCAAACTAAAATGATTTTTCTAGATATCTCATCACTCGGAGCTGCTTATCGATATGATGTTAAAATCGAGAAGAAATTTAAGCACTGGAACAAACGAGAGTTTGGGTCTGCAAATCTACAACAACCAAAGTATGATAAAGACGACCCTAACAAACAGTCTCCTGAAAACCAATCCAAGCCACACGAAAAGAAGGGTCACCGGAAGACAAAGAAGGACATCGGAAAATGGTGCGATTTCCTTAAAATCCCCTGGCACAACATCGAGGAATGTCGCTCAAAACAGTCATTGGTGGCCGAGATCAAAGACAAGGAGCCGAACCCTGATTCATAATCTGATTATGAAAATATTGGTAAAAGACAGATCATCGACGTAGACCCCATTGCTATTGTTGCAACCGCAACAATTCAACCAGAAGAACCCACAGATCCTGAAGAGGGGGAGCGCCTTTTTCATTCATAGATGTGGGTGAAGAGGACCTCGCTGCATTTTATTGTTGATAGTGGAAGCCATAATAACCTCATCTCATCAAAGGTCGTCAAACAGTTGGAATTGTCGACAACACCACACCCACAACAATACAATATCGGGTGGCTTCGCTAGGGATGAGATATCCATGTCAACCAACAATGCCGATTGTCATACGACATCCAACCCTTCAAGGATGAGGTATTATGTGATGTTGGCCCAATGGATGTCTGTGATGTTCTCTTGGGCCAACCATATATGTGGAAGCGCCATGCTATTTATGAGTCTCGACCCTGCAGTGTCATTGTTTCTCTAGGGGGTCATCTCTACAGAATAATAGAGGTAGTTTCGACTATTGTTCCACCTAAACATTGTCGCAAGGTAGTATCTCATACTACAAAATTCACCTTATTCACAATCTGTTCAAAAGGTGAACAGAAGGATACTGCAACCACTACAGCCTCAGCCCAAGCACCTTTTATCCAACAGAAGCAAGTCAACAAGATTGTTAAAAAGTGTAAATATTCCTTCTGTACACAAGAATCTCATGTAACCAGACTGGTTAAAAAGTTCCAACCCTTCTAGCCACATGTTCGTGACAACCTTCAACAAGCTAAGCAACACAACTTCATCAACAAGGCAAGCAACTCATCAAGATGTAGATTCAACAAACTCTTTTCCCTCTCCCCCGAGCACTCAACGCAATGGAGACCATTGCTTCCTAAGGAGGGAGGATTGATCTAGGTGGATATTGGTGGCCACCCACCTTTTCCAACTAGCTCAAAACAATTTTTTCGCAATTTTGACAATTTACTATTTTTAGCAGTTTTAACTTCCTGGGCCATTTTGAGGGCTTAAATGAATGTTTTTCGAGATTGAGATTCTCAATGATAATCGAAGGCATGATTAAGCCCCCTAAATGAATCTCATTGACGATACCTTTCCAACGAGCTATCGTGCGCCCCAAACAAAGATCGTATGCCAAAGTTACGCCCTCGAGAAGTTGATACACCAAACTACCCAAAATGGGGTCCACAAAACTGTTGGCGTTTCATCTTCCGAGGTTAGGGTTTTGGATTTTCTTTATGATAAAAGGCCTTTGGAGCCTCATTGTAAAATCATCATCTTGCGAATGTGAGTAGGGGACACATCTCTTCTCAAAGATAAGCTGCCACCATTCTAGCGAGTCTTTCACTTTGTATTTTTACAGTCTTTGTACATTTTCGTTCATTAACATAAAATTGTGTATTACTGTATCTCTGTGTTTATGGTTGCATCTCTAATACATTTTTGTTATAGTATTGGATATCCGAGATATCTCTGTACATTTCTTTATTATATCTCTGCTCTCATTTCGTGTCGAAAATAATCCAGATCAATAACTTGAATGTCTCTATGGTCTTTGGCTTTCTCGAAAAGTACCACAGGGGATGCATGTCCTTCTTCCTCTTGTAGAGTTTGATGAGCCCACACATGCCTCTTCTGGCCTACTACAATATCTCAAGGAATATCAACTGGATCATCTGGATCGACGGGCTCAACTAGCTCCCTTTGAAGTGCTGAAGAGTGAAGGGGGAGAAGTCATCATATTCTCCTGGCTCTCACTGTCAATCTCTATGTGAGATCCTATAGATCTCCAGAAGGCTATCTTCTCTTCAAAGGAAATAGATGTCATGGGTCCACACAAATCTAATTGCATAAGATCCCCTTGGATTTGGTGTCACTCCTAGAAAAGGACCACACAAGCTCTACGAATGCCATCATGCTTTACACAAAGATCTGGAAGACCTGACACCATCTTCCCTAGGGTGGGAAGAGATCTGTAATGTCAATGAGCAAGTCTCCTATGTTATCACTTGCTCAAACTAATGGAATCATGTGACAATATTTGGACTGGTAAAACTGTCAATCCATATAAACTCCTTGTTTGGTTAAACTGCTTCATGTCTCAAACTAGAGACCATCTATTATGTTTCCTTCTGCAATCGTTACTATGGATCTCTCTCAGGGCCATCACTAGTGACCTGTCTTCGTTGTAACCTTCTTGGAACAAGAAAACAAAAGAAAAAAAGAAACAACATCTCCATGGCAACCTCCATGGAAGATAACCTGCCAGGAACAAGAAAACAAAAGAAAAAATAATATCTCCTAGAGGGGAGATCAACAAGTACATCTCTAATATTATGACTTCAAAGCAACTTAAAGATTTATATCACAGCTATGAGACCTACTTGTAATGTAGCAAGTCGGATATACTAGAAGTGTAGGTTACATGCATGATAATTAAACCGATCAAACCTGGAGTCTTCTCTTCCAGGGAGAGAGTGTTGCTCCTCCGAGTGCACTGAGATCCCTCTAGATTCACAATTTCAGCAAAAGGGTCCCTCCTCCTACAAGCACCCTCATGATAAAATAAAAAATATATATACAAGTGCATACCTCTTAAATTGTAGCATTATCAGGTGCTAGTGCAACTTCATCCATAGTTGAGTAGCCTCAGATTAGCCTTAGGGAAGGCTTTAAAACTCGTAAGTGATGGATCTCAGACTATGCTTGAATTGATGCCATGAATAGAATTTAGAGCAGGCCTCATAACAACACTTAAAATTTTCATATATGCCTTGCAGACTGCCTCAAGATCACCCTTTTTCTACCTCCGCAATCATCTCACAGGTTCGCTGGAATTTTCTTCTGAAATTTGTGTCAATAGAAGGCGTTAAACTCGACCTACACGTTGTCCAAAGTTCAGCCTAAGTACGGTTCAAGAATTGCCTTTAGAACAGTCAAAATTTTCCCTAAAAAAAATGTTTATACCGTCTCAGAAGAGACCTCAGATCAATGCCTCAAGTCTGCCAACAATTTGGCCTCAGGAATGTTAAAGGAAGGCCTCAGAACAAAGCTTAAACTACCCACAGGTTGCCTGAAATTCACTTCAGAGAAGACTTCAAACTTTGCTGCAATTTGTGCCAAAAGGGAGCCTTAGAAACTAGCGCCCAGGACAGACTTCAACTTTGGCCTTGTAGCCTCAGTGAATTTGCCCAGACATCATCAAAACTTGCTTTAGATATGTTTTCAAAGCTGCCAACTTTAGACTTCATTACAGGTTTGTTAAGGAGGCTCGGTCCCTTCTTTTGTGCATGTAGTTTGGGCCCCAACAACCCTTAACTGTTGTGCAACGGTCATGTTACAGGAACCGCTATGAGACCATGTTGAATTTTAAATGCTAGACTAACTGCAGTAAATAATTAAGACCTCAAGAAGAATAACCAAGCACAGATAACACAAAAATTGGGCCTTCTCATTTGACCATAGGTAATTCTCTTCATTACCACCCAACCATAGGCATCTTCAAGTGCCACCCTCGAGCAGAGCAGGAGACCTGCTACAAAATGATATCCAAGAGAAAGTCACCCAAATGCAGAGATATATGTTGTTACAAATGTACCCAATCTTATGTCTTAGAACTGCCTTAGATCAGGCCGAATTTTGCTGCCTCAGACTAGTACTCCTACGACTGCTTCATATGTGTTAAATGGCTGAGTTGTTATGTACAAAAAATGAGGATGGGGAGAGCTTATAGATATAGGTCCAATATAATGAGGGGAAGTGTCTTTTCACATAGGGTCGACTTGTACAAATTGCATACAAGCTAATTTATAACACAATATATAAATTATTCTTTTACTCAATAGGGATGACTTGTACCCTTATCTCTCAACGCAAGTGATTGGGGTTTTCTCTACTCAAGATATCATTCTTAGGAGGTCTCTTGGAGGTGAATACCTCCCGCAACTACCAAAAACATCAACAAAATTGCCCAAGGAGGGTGAAAATTTCTGTCCAAGAGTTATGTAATTATCAAGTGACGAGATTTATAAATGAAAAAGAGATGGCCTTTATTTATATGAGGTCATCTAAACCAATTTTTCCACATAAAATTGTCAAAAACAAATTAAAATAGGCCCAACCTCCTTTATTTTCCCTTACAATTTACAAATATAAAAATTACATAAAGTAAAACCCTCAAAAGGGTGACATCATTCCCTAGAAGGGTGACATTGAGCCTCAAGATGCAAATCATTGGGCCTCCAAAGGCCATGTGTCAATATCTCATGTGCTAGAGTGTCATGCCATGCATCTTCTTACTTCAAACTACATCACATCACCTCTAGAACCATCAAGCCCACCAAACCCTAGTCTCCACATGATGTCCAGGGTTTAGAAAGTGACGTCCTAGGCCTCCAAAGGCCAACGTCCAAGTGCAAAGGGGTATGGTGTCATCCTCTAGTGCCGTCAAAGTGCCTCCAAAGGAAATGTCCATCAACTAATGTGCACAATAGACCTAGGGTGCTCTGCCCAACCTATGGGGTATGGTGTCCATACTAGGGGTTTTCCACCCCTCATGAAGGTCAAAATGGCATAATTCCTCCATGGATAGATTTCACCTGGAAAGGTCCTGCAAAGACACACAAGTACGCCCTCCAAGGGTCCACAAGTCACATGTATCATGCCAAGTAAGCCTTATTTAATAAATAACCACCCAAGCATGTGCATAAAATCCCCCCTTTTCAAACTAAACAAATGCTCAAAGACCTTATAAAATTTTCCAAATTTGAGTATGGGAGGGTTGTCATGGTGCCCTATTGGGTAGGCCAATCCTAAAGTCAAGGAGTGCTTCCCAAGAAGACCCTCTCTAAGTCATGTAGTGAATATGAGGTGGATGGGGGTATGACTTTTGGGCATGAGGTTCTTGACATATCAAGGGCTCATATTGTCTCATTTATGGGTGCCTTTGTGGAGGGTGTGTTCCATCCTTCATTTGCAATGGAACTTTTTTCCAAGCCCTTATTTCCATTCATTTATTATGGTTCAAACATTGAGTGCTATGTGCAATGGAAAGTAAAGAGCACCGAAATTCTACTTGAATTTAGAACACATTGAGTGCCATATGCAAGGAAATTAAAAGGCACCGCAAATGCATTCCCCCTTCAAGCGAGACATTCATTAATTATTTGTTAAAAGGTCCTTGATTTTTATGGAGAAGTGTTTCATTGCTCTCAGGACCTTAGGGCGATCATCTAGAAGAATAGTTTATGGCTTTTAACTCTTACCAACTACAACACCTTTGGGCCTTCAATCCATTCTTCCCATGAAATGAGGTACATGGTCAATTAGCCCAAAATAACAAAAGATGAGGAAACATAAGGGAAGATGTGTGGAAAGTGGTAAGTATGTGTGGGAATGGTACAATGATCCTTCAATGAGACCCCTTAGTAGCAACCCTTTTCCCGATGGTGACCCACTTATTAGGAAACCATGTCAACCACCAAGGTGAAATGAGGAAAAAGGTATAATTTCCGAGAAAACATCTTCATAATCAAGAAATGACTCTTTGCAACATGCTCAAATGCTTCAATTATTAAAGTGACACTTACCATGAGACCAAACTTGTTACCTCATGACGTAAGACCTGCTGTCCTCTCTGGGCCAAGATGATGTGGTGGAGAGGAAGGGCTATGTCTGCTCACAGTGGGATCAATTGATCATCTGGTTCTCGAAACTCCATGTCTTCAACCCATGTACCTCGAGACATCATCTCCTTGGTTAACCCTAGCATGGGGGGTTAATAGTGGTGAAGTGGGCCATGTTTCATGATTTTATATCAAACTACATGCTCTCTATGGGTACTATTACAACACTGATCATGCCATGAATGCTTTCCCAAACTTGTTGAAAAAGAGGGAAGAAAACAGGGCGCATTGCAATTTGGTGACATAAGAGCTATGTGGAAATCAAAAGAAAGATGAAGAAGATGATGTGTAGGTGGTAACTCGAGGAGGAATTAAAATGAGAATAGACTTGGAGCATGGAAAAAGCTTGGGTTAGAAATTAGAAGGGAAGATCAGAAAATCCATGTAAGCCCCTCTCAAATTTGACACTACACAACATAAGCAGTTTCTACGCGATGCATAGATGGCGCTAGAGGAGGGTAGAGTGCGTGAAGAACTGTAATGAACGATGCATAGGTAATTAGAGGAAGCCCGAGTGTGCGAGGAGGTACAATACATAACACAAAGATACTTAGAGGAGGCCTGAGCCCGTGAAGAGTTTCTATGATCAACACATAAATCATTGGAGGAGGATTGTGTGCACGAAGAGATACAACGTGCAACACAAAGGTCGTTGAAAGAATCCCGCAGACAGGAAAAGGTGCAATGGGTTGAAAAAAAACACAATAGAGGAGCATGTGTGCAAAGAGCTACGACGCACGACGTGAGGAGAAACACAACACAACGTTGGTTGCGAGGAGCACGCAGAGGATCAATGTAATATTCTAGATATAAAAAGTATGCAGAACAAAAATAAAATGCTAGAAATGGCAGATAAACAACAATATAACCAGAACAACACCACAATAACATTGAAATGATATCAGAATAACACCAGAAAGAGCACTTTGATTCTGAGAGCAATGTTCACTTGCCTCTTCGAGGGGGCAACCTCCAGTCGAGCAGAACTCTATTACAATAATATCCAAGCTAGGGTTCTAATACCCTGGACTCCTATTTATACTAAATATGTCTATCAAAAGAACCATCTAGAGGAAGATCCTTCTAGAAGCATAAGCTTCTATTAGGTCTTCTTACATTCGACTTATTCTACCTTATTGCAAGGCCTTATTAATATTGACCTTTATTACATCCGAATATATTGTTCTATCTACGTGAGGGGTTAGGTCCCTAACATGTCCTCCCCCTTAAAAACAACCTTTTCCTCAAGGCTTGAGATGTGGAAATTGTTGCAGAATGGTAGCTAGTTCCCATGTGGCATCTGCTGGAGTTGTATCTTTCCATTGGACTAACACTTCCTTGATAGTTTGTTGACGTAGGCGACGCTCACGCTGGTCCAAAACTGCTTGTGGCTGTAGCCAAATGGATCCTTCTTTGTCCAACTCGGGAAGGTTGGTTTGAGTTTGGCACTTAGTTCTAATCACCTTCTTTAAGCACGAAACATGAAAAACATGATGTAGCTTAGAATGACTGGGCAAAGCTAACTGATAGGCCACCTGCCCCACACGCTTGAGAACGGTATAAGGTGTTAAGAACCAAATATCAATATAGCATAGAAAAACCTCAGAAAAAGTACTCAACGCCTTGAAAAAGAGATAATTTCAGATAATAAGACTCTTCGAGGGGGCAACCTCCTTTTACCCCACTTAAATGTTCAAGTACAAGATGA
>ML790619.1:135689-149536 GCA_009831015.1 Picea engelmannii | reverse complement strand
CTGAGGAATAGATCCATTTCAGAGTATCTCATTAAATGGAGGAAACTACTAGCTGAAGATTCCACTTGGGAAGATGAGTCTTTTATACAGAAGCATCCAGAGTTACTCAAGCGTTGTGGACAACACTTGTCTCAAGGGGAGGGACATGTTAAGCCCTAATATTGGCTCATTAGTCCTTAATTGGAGCATATTATATTAGTAATGTTATTTTATTTATGTTGGCTTTAGGCCATTAGTTGTAATTATACCTCCTAGTCTCCTATATATACAAGGAGACATTTTCATTTTGAATCATCTTGTACTTGAACATTTAAGTGGGGTAAAAGGAGGTTGCCCCCTCGAAGAGGCTTATTATTTGAAATTATCTCTTTTTCAAGGCGTTCAATACTTTTTCTGAGGTTTTTCTATGCTATATTGATATTTGGTTCTTAACATTACATCAATTCCAAATTTGATGGTGAGCTGAGTTGGAGAACTGTGCGATCTTATGATATATATTCAAAAGATGTTATAGAGATATGGTAGAATACGTTGTTTGAAGTTTCCACTAGGAGGTATGTACGGATTACCAAAGAAGTGTGCTGGATTGGATTAGAGCTATGTGACACACCAAGATTTGATGGTACTAGTCTAGTTGAAATTTTCTTAGCACAAATGGAGGAAGCGGTCTCAGAAGACCAAATGATAAAATATATAGACACGGTTGTTTGAGGAACACCTGGGCGTTAGTGGGAGACACATTGCAAGAAAACATAGGAATGGGTGTAGTTGGTTGAGTTTATAAAGGTCAAATTCCAACCCATATTTGACTTTGAATTGGAATACATATATAAGGGTATTGAAGATCCCCAAGAGCATATTTTATTTTTTGAAAGGTGTTGGATAGGCAAGCAAATCCCTCACACACAATGGGTCCATCTGTTTGTCCATACAATGGGTATGGTCACTAGAATTTGGTACATCACGGAGGAAACAAGAAGTAAAACAAGAGACTAGGGAAGTGTTAGTACACAGTTCTGTGCGACATTCAATTTCACAATAGAATCCCAAGTGCATAAGGAGTCCCTCCTACTAATTAATTACTTCTTCTTTCATCATCAACTAAAGAATGCCACACCAAAGGTAGTATACACATATCACAAGCCAATGGAAAAAATAAAAGAGGTGATACACTGTTTGGAAATTGAAAGCGATGACGATGATGAAGACAACTCCAGGGGTCTACAGATCAAGGAAACCTAGGGTGAGCGCATGATTGAAGGGAAGGATTCAGATAACGTTGCGCCAGATTATGACCACCTGGTTAAAACAAAAAAAACCATAATATTGGTACAAAAGAAGAACCAAATATGGCCATCATTGGGGATTATTGGGACAAGGAAACAATAACCTAAGTGGTAGAGTTGCTAAAAGAATATGAGGATATTTTTCCCTGAAGCTTCTTGGAGATGAAGTGAATTGCGGGATCCCTCGGGGACATGAAAATGCAGTTAAATACAGATGCTAAACCAGTCAAAATTAGACCATATAGCCTCAAGCCTATACATAAGTAGATAGTGCATAAGGAGCTGGATCGAATGTTGGATGCTGAGATCATTGTTCCCATTTAAGAGTCAGAGTGGATTAATCCAATGGTGGTGCAACCAAATAATACAGGTGGCATAAGGATTTGTGTTGACCTATGCAACTTAAATGAAACTTGTCTACACGACCAATTTCCTACTCTAGTTACCGATCAACTATTGGCAAAAATGAGGGGACGCGAGGGCTATTCATTTACAAATGGATTCTTAGGATATCACCAAGTACAAATTGCTGAAGAAGATCAAGCCAAAACAATGTTGTAATAGAATGGGGCTTGTTACCAACCAAGTTTCACTAGGATGAACTTGCAATTGAGCCGCCAAATATTGAACAAAGAATTGTTCAAAGTCAGAGTTCAGAAGTCTAGTCAACGAATATGGCCACCTTTCTTCTTCTTCTCTATACCACATTTATATGCCCCCCATGGGGAATTGTAATAAGATGAGTTAGCATGATGAACATTGCAAAATACTTAACTCCCTAATACTTAAACATGAGTACATAACTCTAGAGTGTTTTTTTTTTAACTTTCTAATTATATCTTGAAACCTCTATAGCGAGTTATAATTTTGAGTTTTTCACTCAATTACCTCCAAAGATGGAGTGTGTACTAATGGTTAGGCCTTAGTGGTTTTGTCTAATTCTAGTGTCTAATTTATATTACCATGCTAGTCATCATTTTTTATTCATATGGAAATTGCACTAAGTACCCCCTAATATTTTTTAATGTTTTCAGTTAATAAAAAAATCCCTGCAAATGAAATATTTTTAATTGTAAATAAAGCATGAGTTAAAAAAATGGTACCAGGATGCATTATATGCCTTGTGGGTATTAGTTTTCACACTCATAATACCCACTTTACTTAAATATTACCTTTTTGAAGGAAAATAGTGATTATTTAATCATAAAAAGTCATTTTCTCTCAAAAATGTCAATAAAAGACAAAAAATCAGCAAGTGCTATTTTTTGGGAACATGTCGGGGACATGTTTTGAGTCAACTCACCCTCTATTTGATTTATCTATGCATTGTTGGCACATAAAAGAGAGTTATGGGTGACTCCTTTGTTGAATTGTCAAGGGAAGAGAAGATCTACAAGAGGAGGTGCACCCCCTCTCCCAAGAGGTGGCACACCCTTGAGGTGAGTTGTCTACCTCTTGAAAGGTGGCGACCTCTCATTTCATATCAATCTCACATGTGGTGAATAGGTGGAGGCTTGGGAGATGTGACAGCCTAATTTCTACACTTGTCTCACACATCCCCCCCAAGTGGTGTGCCCTCCCTCCTTGGGAAGTGCATCCCCTTCTTGATTTCTTCACCCACTTGCTATTTAAACAAGTCTCTTCTCCTCTTGCAAGCTAGTTAGAGACTGGGGAAATTATTCTTGCATTGTAATGATATCATTTTTATTTCTCTCTTGAATTGAATAAAGAAGACTTTGGAGGTCCATTGCGGGTGGTTTTCATTGTGTGGATGCTCATTGCTCATTGCTTATGTTGTGCTTGAGGTAACTGTAGATTAGCTCTCTTGTTTTTCTTGTTATTAAGCATATCCTTTGGATGTAAGACTTATCTAAACTAGTTTGATTATGTATTTTCTTATTGTCCTTTATATTTGAGAAATTAGATTTCATGTCTATTTAAGTTAATATACATGTTTTTCTAACTTTCAACAGTAGGGAATTACATGCTTAATATTTTTTTTGGCAAGAGTTGTTTTAGCTTACAAGTTCTCAAACTTGAAGAGGTGAAGCCTTGGAGTTCAACTCTTCACTCTTCTTCAAGATCTTTGTGGAGAAAGAGTCCCTCAACTATTTCTCAAAGGACCCCATAGCCCAAGGATTCAAGTCTTGAGTAAAGCCTCCTCTCTTTCTCAAACTTTCTAAACTACTCTTTCTTTGGTTACTTTCAATACATGCAGCTAGATGTGTATTTAAAGATTAGATCTAAATAATCCTTCTTTTGCATGTTAAAAGAAAGTAGATCAAATCTCATTTTATAAAGTTTCATTCCTTAATAGATCTAGCTTGCACAATCTAACATTTAGCTAGTTTTAAAATATAAATTTAAAGGATAGAAAGTAGAATCCATTTAGGGTTCTTTAAAAATCATTTGGAAAAACTTATTGATATTATTTTCACTGTTTTAGGACAACCAACAACATCATTAAGAAAAGACTCTCCTTTCTTTCTTTATTAGGCTCGATTTGGCCAATTTATTGTAGGTTTTACTTAGATATTTTTGCATTAATTATTTTTTATATCATCTAACATATTTTGTAGGGTCCTCCAAAGAATTTTTGGCATCTTTCCCCCCCAATACCTTGCTAGTTTTTGTAGGTTTGCAAACAACCAAGGGAAGACTCTACCAAATTTTGGTGGATTTGGACCATCTGGGACCTAGGAAACACCTATCCTCCTTCCTAAACATTTTTAAAACTTGTAAAACTTGTTGATCTCCCTTAATGAAGGATCATAAGTCTTCCTAAAGAAAAAAAGATTGTAACCAAGATTAATAAAATCAGTGGGCTACATAGTGCTCGGTCTTCATACCCTTAGGAGGATCAATGTCCTTTTGTGTGATTGACAATTTGTGCAATTTTTCTTATGCTCTTAATTTTCACTAAGTTAATTAAATACAATTAGTAATAAAATCAATCACAACACCACAAAACAATAGTTTAGATTTCATTTTCATAGATCAACTTAGCTTAGATTTCAATTTGTAGGTTAAATTTCAATTTCTAGATTAGTTTCAATTTCACAATTTAATTTCTGCATTTCAATTTGGAAATAAACCATTCCCTCAATTTCCCCTAGTATTGCACGGACCCCTTGTGATCCTAGCTTGATATGGGGGACCCATCAGAATGGGGACTAGTCAGTGCAGAGTAGTTTTAATTAGAGAAATCCAATAGTTGTTATTGTTCAGTTGGGACAATACTTAGAGCTTGTGTGTGAAGTCAGGCATGATATTCCTTGAGATATTGGTTCTCCCTGTGTTGGACCTCCAACATTACTCTTTGTAATTATTAAATTTATTGAACTTGTCTGTGAAGTTAGGGGGATATACTCCCCTTTGGACGTCCGACATAGTTCTTTGCAACGAATTTGAGGGATAGTCTCTAGAGGGCCACATCTAGATTAGATTTATTTTTACAATCACTCCACACACACAATTAACACTTATAATTGGGCTTGCACTCACAACAACCACTTCAAAATAAACTCACTTAACAAACTTATAATAAAATTTGTCAAGATCACTTGCAATACATCTTCATTACAACAACATTTTTCATTTATCTTGGAACAACATTTACTTATTGGCACTAGTCTTATATTTTCTTATCATCTATCTTTATAAGCACTTGTATTTTCATCCATATTGTATCTTTTACATGCAAGTACTTTATATGCTTTTATTTTTATCACGGGAAATTTATTTTATGTGTCACATATGTTGCTAGTATAGATATTTGTATCTGGCTCTTGTTTTAATAAACTCCTAGATTTCATAATTGTGCTTAACTTTAGTTCAAGCCTTAGATTCTTTTATTAGGGATTACCCCCCTTGGATTTGCTAAGATTTGGCCTAGATAGAGGATTTAAGGATCGGGTGACAACACGTTGACTCGGGACTTGTCCCAAAGGACACACCCAATGGATTGAATATTTCTTCCATGCTACCTGAGGTGTGTATAAATATGACAACATTTTTTTGGCGCCGTTGCCGGGGATAAATATTTCTATTCTCGGAATTCGACTTTTGGTTTTCCTTTTTGTTTTTACTTTGTCTTTGATGCTTGTTTTTTTATCATAAATATACTCGATCATTTGGCGACTCCACTTAATCAAAATTTGACAAAGTATTCTACAAGAAGGAATTCATAAGGTTTGGTTGAATTCATCCCTAAACCTTAAAAGGTTTATAGGAGGAGGTTGAACAAACTCACTTCTCGTAGAATATTTGATCATCTTGGATTCAAGTCCATTTTTTATATACACTTTCTTTTTAATAATTCTACTTTAGAAATGGATGATTATTTTAGTCCCCTTGATTTTTCTGCTATTAATTGTCATCCTCATGCTCTTCTAGAAAAATCTATTGAAAAATTACCTTATTTTCAAGGAAATAATGCAGTTAGTGCCAATTCCCGCCTTAAAGCTTTCTCATCTTGTATAAATAAGTGGTGTAGTGGTGAAGTTCATAACCATCAGGATGTAAAAATGAAACTTTTTTCCTTGTCCTTGGAAGAAGATGCATTTTATTGGTTTTCTGGGTTAGATGACAATAAGTACACCACCATCAAAGATCTAATTGATGCATTCATGGTGAGATGGGGGGATAAGAAAGAGAAGCGTTACTTGTTGGAAACACTTCACAGTATAAAAAAGAATGAGAATGAAACCATGGAGGAGTTCAATAAAAAGTTTAATGATTTGACTTCAATCCTTCACGTTGATATTAAACCTCCAGATAAATCCATTCTCATATATTATATTGAAGCCTTTAATGGTGATATGAAGTATCAACTAAGATATAAGGAGCCAACAACTCTCAAAATTTCCCAAGACATGGCCATTAAGATTGATAGGAACATGCAATCTTCTGGAAAATCCAACTTACCTGGTTTTACTCGGGGTAACACTTCAAAACAGTCCGAGTCTAAAGACAAAGAAATTACATCATAAAGCAAGTTTTCCTCTTCAGATCATTTGAAAGAATTAACTGTGGTAAGTAAGGCCATGGAAGCCAACCATGATACTCAACTTAATTCCATGAAAAACAGATTGATTTCCATTTAAATAAATCATGCTAATAGATTCCAACCTAGACAAAATAATGAAAGGTGGTAGAAAAACGGTCCTCCCCAAGATCAAAGATCACCTAATCAATTGGAAACTACAAATCTGGTTAATGAAGAAGCCCCTCCTTTTTGCAGAGCTTGTGAAGACTTATATCAAGAGTCTATTTGTTCAATATTTTTCCAAATCAATGAGCAAGGATGAAACAAACAGTTTTGTTGGATACTCTAGAAGATTTGATTTCATCAATAACGTAGGAAACACTCATCGTGTCACAAATGATTAGTGGAAGCAAACTAAGAAATTAAATAAGAAAACTGATAATGTGACTAAGTTGTATGGTGAAAATCCTACTCTAGAACAAATCTTAGAGATGGATAGATTTAAAGGAGTAACTTACCAAAAGAAAGGGAACGAGTCAAGTTATTAAAATCTATATAGGGTTCTAATGAAATAATTCTTGTGGAGCATAAGGAGAGAACTGATGAGAAGCATAAAGAGTATCATGATATGAGGACACCCCTGTTATTTTACAAATGAAGACCATCCACCTTTCTTTGTGTCTTTAATGATCAATGACCTTTTTCTACATAATTGCATATATGATTATGGACCTTCATCAAATATCATCACCAAGAATGTCATGGAGATGTTGAATCTAAAATTCACAATACCTTATCACAATGCATGTGTTGATATTATGGTAGTTGCAGGAGGTATTTACCTCCACGTGTAAACTTGACGAGAATAGAATATTTCGGGAAGCAAGAAGAAACCCTAGTTGATTGCTTAATAACCCTAGAAGACAAGTCGACTCAAGGGAATGACTTGTATTAGGTTATTAGCCTCAAAGAGAAGAAGTCGGCTAAAGGAAATAATATATACTAAAGAATTAGTACCCAGAATGAGAAGTCGGCCCAGGCAGTTTGCCAGATTTAGTATAAATACAGGAGGCTAGTCTTCATTCTGGCAGGCATTCTCAGAATTACAGAGCTCACTTGTGCGCACTGAAGTTAGCCAGTTTTGTGCACAAGTTTGGACGAGAGCTGTCGTTGTAGCTGCTGCAGCTAGCAGATTACATTTTGGCTTGGACTGTCTCTTGGTTACAGTTTGGACTATCTGATCAACTCTTATTTGGTGCGCTATCCTTGGAGAAAGATGCACTACCCTTTGTTTGGCTATCTAGCCTAGGGTTTTCTTCTGGAATGATTCTCTGTCAAGGTTAAGGTGCTCGAAGGGTGGATTTGGCCTATGGTTGGGTGACAATAGTGATATTGTCGATGGTAAAACGAGCACATTCATTATATTCTAATAGGTTATGGGCCCACACCTCCTTCACTTAGTCTAACCACTGGAAGGGAGTATATCCATAAGGATATTAAGCTCGTTGAAGAACTGCCACTAGGGTTTCTAGTAGGAGCAGTGACCAAAGCACTTCCGCTAGGGTTACTAGTAGGTGCAATTTCAGAAACCCTAATCCTCTCATTGAGGCACCTTAAGTGAAGGGATTGACCTAATTTCCAAATAGACCAATGCGCCCTAGCCTAGCGCATCTCCTGGTACTCTCAGCAAGCCAAGACGTCAAGTTTGAGTTTTTGGTCAAATCCAGGGTTGACCAAGTCAAAGAAGCAATGATCTACTCCATGAAGTCAGAAAACAAGTTATATGGAGCTTCTAACTTCAGAGCATGGAAGGAAAGGATTGAACTCATCCTTGCCAAGAATAAAGTGTTGGATATCGTGAAAGCAAAGATCATGGAACCAGAGTTTGAAGAAGGAAAAGAGAAAGAACCGCAGAACGTTTCAGTTATGGAAAAGTTCAAAGACAGTGACATCAATGCCATGAGCATCATAGTGGACTCTATAAAAGACCACTTGATACCCTACATCTCCCATCTTGACTCATCAAAGAAGATGTACGTTGCCCTAACAAACCTCTTCTCAGTCAGAAACATTGGACAAGTAATGAGTCTGAAGAATGAGCTCCGTGACATGAAGATGAATGATGATGACAACATAACATCATACTTTGTGAGAATATCTCAGTTAAGAGATCAACTACAAGCTATTGAAGAGATCATTTCAAAAAAGGAATTGGTAAACATAGTACTCAATGGTCTTCCCAAGACATGGGATGCATTTTCCGCAAGCATGAACACACAGAAGGAGTATCCTACATTTGAAGAAATTTGGACTTGCTGTGATAAAGAAGAATCAAGGATCAGTGCAAAAGAGAAACCCCAAAAGAAGTATGATGATCAAGCCTTCACAACAAGATTCAAGAATTTCAGGAACAAAAGGAAGTTTGAAAGGAAGCCAAATCAAAAGAAGGATATGTCAAAAATACAATGCTTCAACTGTCGAAAATATGGTCACTACAAGAGTCATTGCCTCGAGCTAAAGAAAATGAAGGAGACACACAAAGAATCAGTTGCCGAAGAATGGAAACCCTCAAAGAAGACCAAGAAGGATAAAGCAAACTTCCTCCTCTAAAGACAAGGTAACAATATTCTTCATAGTTCTTGTACATATCTTGTTTGCATAGTCTTTGTACATATCTTGTATATCTATCTCTTACTAGATAATATGTTCCAAGAAGAACTATACCTAAGGAAGAACAACAAGATAAATATTGCTATCATTATGACTACAAGTCAGACAATACACATGAAAGGATGAAGTACATCAAACAAATCATGTGGAAGTTATTACATAAGTAACAACTGCAAGATAATCCGAAATCAACAATCAAGAAGAAATTGGAGAAAGACTTATGACACCTTGCAGAAGGCAATAAGGATGCAGATGGAAGCATGGACTCTGTTAGATGGAGGGAGCCGATTATATAAAGAAGAACATGAATTCATACATGAAGCAAGGATTAGGAGGGAGCTAATCCTATGATCCATTGAAGATGATGAAGTATATATCCATGGTAGTAGCCATGAAAAGAAGTATGTGTTCAGTTCGACCTTAGAAGAAGTTTGCTTCGAAGAGAAGCCTTAAAGTATCTCTGGTTGTCCATCCACATCCATGATCCTATGATGAAAGAAAGAAGTGGAATCTTTAGGGCATGGAATCTATAAGAAACTCCATGGACCCAAGAGCTAAAAAAAAACATGAGGAAGAACATGAAGATTCCAAGAAAGAAAGAGAAGCCAAAAAAACCAGTCATTGTATTGAGAATCACAAGATTACCAGCCTGATATGAACTTACTAAAAGAAATCAAGCAAAGGAACTGAAAGTTGTGATGAAGAACAATGTATATGAATGAAAGCATTGCAAGATCCAGGACTAGAGGTTCTCCCAGATGGAGGGAGAAGACTATGATGATTACTTGTTCTAGTAAACCATACATACCTCTACACGAGTCATTATATTATCCGCAATATCCATGGGTTGGAGTTCTACATTAGATGAATGTAAAGACTGTTCTCCAAAGCAATTGAACAAAGAGTGTATGAAGAGCAACCTCAAAAATTTGAGGTATACCAGAAAGAGACCCTTGTATGCATATGGAAGAAGACAACTTGGTGGAGAACTTCCAATGCACAATAGAAGCGTGATGCATACTTTCTATAATAGAGATATTGTATCAGAATGGTTACTCAGAAGCTCAGGATGATGGATCGCTAATCCATGATAAACTCTCATGATGGCCGAAGAAGTACCACTTGGATATGTTCCAGTTTGACCCTTGCCACAATGTTGTGAGCTAGCAGGAACCAAAGAGGAATCCAATGATGATATAATTTATTGATCAGAGCTATATGAAGCCTTCAGAGAAAACCAATGTTCCAGAAAAACTGAAGAACATTTGAGATCAAGCATTACATTCTCCGTGATGAAGTCCAGAAAGGAGAAATTGGTTCTCCAATATATATCTCCACAGATGAGTAGATAAGCAGACATTTTGGTAAACCTTCTATCCAAGATGAAAGAGTTTGCGTACTCAAGATGGAGCTCATGGAGACGACTTCCTTATTGAAAAAAAAAGAGATGACTCCCAGGTTGGGAGGGATCACTAATGTGTTATTGATTTATGGACAATCATTTTTTTAGTTTGAAAAATGGTCCAGGATGAGCAGTTCCTTTCTAGTTCGGAAAGTGGTTTGAGATTTCCGACGGACAAGAATTTTCTAGTTTGGAAAATGGTTTAGATCGAACGGTCATTTGCGTAATGAAAATGGTTCGATGGATTGTTGATGTACCATAGACAACGATTTTCCATTGTGGTTAACATGGGGAATGGTCTAGGGAAGTATCTCTTCTTGAGGGTTACTCAAGAAGACTGGCCCGCCTCGCCAGACAATCATTCTTTCAAAGCTCATAGTAGTGAGCAGTTTCGAAGAATGGTCCGTTTTGGAGGTTGGTGTAGGACAATGATTTCCTTAGGAAATGGTCTGGACAATCATTCCTTAGGGAAGATTCATTCTCTCCAGGTTGCACTTTGTTTAGTGCTGAAGGAATGGCCCAGGGTGGGGAATGGTCCAGGTTCAACAATCAGGGACATGCATTCCCTAGGGCAGAATCATTCTCTCCAGGTTGCACTCTGTTTAGTGACGGAGGAATGGCCCAGGGTGGGGAATGGTCCAGGCTCATAAATCATGACAATTATTCTTCCTTGCTTGAGAAGAATAGTCCAGATAGATCATCATTGATGTTTTACCTTCTGAGGGCAGATGCTCTTCCAAGATCTCACAAATGTGAGTGGAACAATGGCCCAGATGATTTAGTTTATATCATAACAATGTTTTCTGTGCAGGTTGATATCAAATGATTGTTATGGAGACTGTATGTCTCTAGACAGTACATGTATGCTACTGTGGTGGATGTGTTCCACTGACTGTGACTATACGTCACAGATCAAGTATCTATGTGCTACTTGGTGTGGTAGTGTACCACTGGATTGTAGTTGTATACTACTATGGATAGACACAGTTGTGCTCTATTGAATGATATTGTTCCGATTTCCTTGAAGACTATCAACAGTGTTGGAAATGATTATCAGTTAGATGGATGATCAATGGACAAAGATTTCCCATATGGAAAATGGTCCAGGACATTTATTCTTCTAGGACATATGTCCAGATTAGAAGAATGGCTCTTGTGTCACTCTGTGGTGTGAGTGACTTATCCAACATCATGTCTGATTACTCAGATGGAGTATGGTTTCGAGAGATGATGCAGATAGTGATGATGGTGCTCATGATCTAGTCATGAGATAGTCTACACGACTATGCTGATGCTACCGGGTAAATGGTATGTTTGTGCTCAAGACCATTACCTTCAAATACCTCCCTAGCTGGGAGGGAGTGTTGATATTATGGTAGCCGTGGGAGGTATTTACCTCCACGTGTAAACTTGACGAGAATAGAATATTCCGGGAAGCAATAAGAAACCCTAATTGATTGCTTAATAACCCTAGAAGATAAGTCGACTCAAGGGAATGACTTGTATTAGGTTATTAGCCTCAAAGAGAAGAAGTCAGCTAAAGGAAATAATATATACTAAAGAATTAGTACCTAGAATGAGAAGTCGTCCCAGGCAGTCTGCTAGATTTAGTATAAATACAGGAGGCCAGTCTTCATTCTGGCAGGCATTCTCATAATTGCAAAGCTCACTTGTGCGCACTGCAGTTAGCCAATTTTGTGCGCAAGTTTGGAGAAGAGCTGCCGTTGTAGCTGCTGTAGCTAGCAGATTACATTTTGGCTTGGACTATCTCTTGGTTACGGTTTGGACTATCTGATCAACTCTTATTTGGTGCGCTATCCTTGGAGAAAGGTGTGCTACCCTTTGTTTGGCTATCTAGCCTAGGGTTTTCTTCCAGAATGATTCTCTGTCAAGGTTAAGGTGCTCGAAGGGTGGATTTGGCCTATGGTTGGCTGACAATAGTGATATTGTCGATGGTAAAACGAGCACATCCATTATATTCTAACAACATGTGCCATGGATTCCAGGGAAATTGAGACACACATGATAATTTTGAATCTTCAAGTTAAGTTGGAAGGTTATCCTGATATAACTTTCCCCATGGACATACTAGTTATTGATGTGCCATATGCATGGGGTATGATCTTATCCAGGAAATGGGTTGCTACTATGGGAGGCCATATTGAAATGGTCTTATCATATGCCACCATCCCATCCTCTGAAAATTCATTTGTTAAACTTCATAGGGAAAAAGAGAGGAAATTCCATGTGGAAGATCCAAAGGAGCTTATGGATGAATTTGTTTATCATATGAGTGACATTGGTAATTATGCAATCTATTCCAACTTTCTTGCACCAGTAAAAGAGAAATTCAAAGAGGAGAAATTTGATGAAGTTTGGAAAATGAACTTTGATGGGGCACATTCTAGATCAGGAAAAGGGGCATAAATTGTTTTAACTTCTCCAACTAAGCAATCATACAACTTTTCTTTTTGATTATAATTTGATGCAACTGATAATGTGGCAAAGTAAGAAGCACTCTTACTAGGATTAGAGATTGCTAAGTACATGAGAATCATAATTTTGAATATTAAGGGTGATTCCGACTTAGTAATTGTCCAAGTGAAGAACAAATATGCATGTAAGAGTGAGAGGTTGAGAAAATATAAGAATGTCATTTGGGATACTATTGAATGGTTTAGTGCTTTAGATCTCATATCAGTTCCCAGAGAGCATAAAAACTTACTAGATAAGTTAACAATTTCGACTTCTACCTTCCAGCCTTCAGAAGAGTTGTTAAATGGTCAGGGTAAAATGGAAGTTAATTTCAGACCATCGGTTCTAGATAATGTAGATCACTGGTAGGTTTTCAGAGATGATACAAAAATATTGAAGTGTATTCATAATGTTTAGGAATTTTTAGGTTATAAGGTCAGTTATAAGGAAGAAGAGAACACATATCTTGAAGAGGATGATCCCATTTAGAATAAAATTCCCAAAGGGTTGGTTGCATTAGAGAAAATATTTGATAGACATAGGAAATAATAAGTAATACAACATGGTGATTATATTGAAATAAACATTGGGACAACCGAGGATCCAAAAATGATAAAAATTGGAAAAGGAACTTTAGAAAATGAAAGAAAAAATCTAATAAAACTTGTACAAGAGTATAGGGATGTGTTTTCTTTTACCAACAACGAGCTTAAAGCATACATGGAAGATGTAATTCAACCCACAATATCTCTTAAGGAAGATACTAATCCTTTTCGTCAAAAGTTAAGGAAAATCACTCATCACTCATCACTCATCACTTGGATAAATTACTAAGTGATTTGCGAGAACAAAAACCATCGATACCATACAAATTGATTAGGTTTTAAATATAAAGAAGCAATTCGTACCTTTTGTGTATGTGGCACATTATGGAGATCAAAGAATTGCTCCATCTGAAGTATCCATGTGATTGAGTCCTTGCCATCAAACTTCCTCATGTCAATCTTAGGAACGTGGTTGGTCTTGA
>ML790619.1:105744-121830 GCA_009831015.1 Picea engelmannii | reverse complement strand
CGAAGAGGCCTGTGAACATTGCTATCTGAATCAAGTGCTATTTCTGTTCAAGTGCTATTTCTGTTGCTATTTCGTATATCATATATGTGTATTGTGAAGATTATGCTGGATATTTTACTGTTATTCTGTTATTTCTAGCATTTTGTTCCTGTACTGCATATTTTATATATCTGGTATCTTGTAGTTTCAACACTATTTGTCAGGCACCCCGTTCAAGTTCTTTACTAGCCATTTGGCACTCAAGTATTTGGTCAACAAGCCAATGTTGGGGGGAGAGTTATGTCGATGGATTTTACTTTTCCAGGACTACCTTTCAAGGATCGATTCTGGAGAAGTAGGTCACAACTTATATGATGAAATTCATGATGCACAACTCTTTAGAGTTGAGGTAGTCCTAGATCAACTTATCGAGGTTGCAGAATTTATCATAAAAATAAAAGCACTGATAGATTATACACAACCGCAACATTTCCAACTGGTAACATGTAGTGTAGACTATAGTAGATCGTTGAGCACCTGTACAAGCTTGGCACTGAAATGTTTGTGTGCGGGTGTGTCTTAGACCATGAGCAAGCAATGATTTTGTATGAGGCTCATGAATGTATTGTAGGGGGACAAAACACCAAAAAATCTATGACACAAAATGTATTGCGCACATGATTATGGTGGCCATCGATATTTGTAGATTCCAAGAAATATTATAAACAATGCGACATTTTCTAGCACGTCGGAAAGCCTCATTGTTGAGATGAATTACCCATGTTCCCAATCACAACATTGGAACCGTTTGACAAGTGGGATATTGACTTTGTGGGACCAATCTATCCCCCAATGTGTTGGACCATTGTACGCTAAATTATCGCTGCCACATAGTATTTGACATGATGGCCAGAAGCTACGCTAGTCAAGGATTGCACTGCCGAAACGACCGCACATTTCATATTTGAAAATGTGATTACAAGGTTTGGCTTCCCAAAAGTATTAATGAGTGATCAATGCTCGCACTTTCTAAACGATACCATCCATAAGCTCACTCAAGAGTTTATGATTCATCACCAAAAGAGCACCCTCTATCACCCACAAGATAATGGTATGGTTGAATCATTCAATAAAAATTTAGAGCATTCCCTAACCAAAGTTTGTAATCTTCAGTGTGATGACTGGGATCAACGTATTCAAATAGTACTATGGGAATATAAAACAACATGCAAGCAATTGACTAAGCATACTCCCTTCAGATTGATCTATGGAAAGGAGGCCGTCATGCCATTAGAGTTCGTTGTTCCAAGTTTTCACATTGCCATCATCACTCAAATGTATGATGAACAATCACTTCAAAAGTGGTTGGATGATCTTCTGGAACTATAAGAGGACCATCTTATGGCAGGATTCAACCAAGTGGTTAAGAAGCAGAGACAAAAATCATGGCATGAGCGTAACATTTGACTCAAAATTTTACAACCAGGTTCTTTGGTATTTCTATACAACAAAAAATTTCTCAAACACCTAGGAAACTTGCACATGCGATGGTTGAGCCCATTTCACCTGGTCTATATCATTGAAGCAAGATCAACGAAGTTGGCCACACTGCAGGGTCAACTGCTCAATGGACTCATCAATGGAAGCCGATTGAAGGTGTATTATGGCCCAACGGGTTGAATGCACTTTGATGTATCGAACCAATGATGGATTTAGTGTAGGGTAGGAGTAGAGTAGTGTAGAAGGTAGATATGCAAGTACATGATAAATATGATTCCACATTTATTGGCAGGATGAGATATGTTCCGCTCACATAGGATGACATGACAAGCTAACAGGTCCGTAGATTTGGAAGATTTCAACCAGCAAGTGAATTTATGAGCAACATACAAGGTACTAGAAAGGAAAACAGACTCACACAAGAAAGGTACGAGATACACAGTGCTCAGAAGAATTGAAGGTTCATGCAATCCGATTCATCCAGATCACACAAGTTCAGGGTACATAAAAATTATGACGACACATTCCAAACGGAACATAATCAATACGACGAATTGATACCATTACAAACCACACCATGGGAACTCATAACATGTTATTACATGTATCCCTCAGCTTAGAGCTAGCCCAAAACCAACCACTTTGCAGAACACATTTTCAACTGTCTTCCTAGATATTTATACATATCGTCAGTGCCATTGCATTTGGAGGGATCCTCTATTTCTATGCAAATAGATCTCCCATCAGTGGTTAGTTAAACAGTTCCAATGGTGATTCAGCCATCAACCCCCTTTATCTAAGGAATTCTAGTCCCACAACAAAGTCTCGGAGCCCATGGCTCTTTTCGGTAGATGAATGGCTCCCTACAATTCACAATCCACACAAGTGACCTAGAGTCCTACAGTTTCCTTCTCACGTCAGTTGCAACTTCAAGTGAAACCATTAGGTAGGGTCCCCAACCTACAATTCACCAATGACATGCATACGATCGCTAAAGAGTTCCCTAAACCGCGTGTCGAAGCTCTAGAGGAACGACAACTCTCTCAGTAGAGAGTTGGTGAGCTTGCAACCATGGATCATCACTTTTGTTGATGTTAGCAGACCGATTCTTTGGGTTTCTCCCTCTATCAATTGCAGTAGTTTGTGTCTTCTCCTTTATAAATCAATCTTAACGAGATAGGAGGATGGCGATAGTTTGAGCTGATGGAGCCATGACTCAGAGCCAACTCATGGAAGATGTGCGAGTAATTGGGCCATGTTCTAGCTGTAGCTCTTTTCCTGATATATGCTCGTATTTTTGGAGTGCATGCTGAAAAAATTTTACCCTTCGCCTCTCTAGACCAAGATCGAGAATAGAGAGATTGAGAGCCCGGAAAAATGAATCCCAAAGGCATCTTTCAACTTGGGGTTGCTTGACTCATTCCAATACCCGTGTTGGGCTGCAACCACAACCCAAATTGATAATTTTCTCTTACTCAAACATGATTGCGACCACAAAAAAGTTTGATGCTTTGGTCATACGCAAGCATGAATGCAACCACAACAAATTTCGATGAATTTCTCTTACTCAAGCATTGTGCAGACATACCAATCGGTTTTCTTCAGTCAGGTACCAATTCAATCCAGAAGCCTACTCATGAATAGTGTTATTGGCTCGAGGATGAGCCAATTAATAGTGTTGGGGGCTTGTTGGCACCCAAGGTTTTGGGTTAGTTGCATCTGTGCCACAAATCAACACTGCACACACATATACATTGTGTGGTGCAAAGAGAATCAACAGTTGTGCCGTCCAAAGGAATAAGGAACGTGCGTCAACGAAACTTTGTACTATGTACAAAATATCTAGAAGATATTGCATGAAGATTGAATCAGATAATATCTTTGGGAATCTTTCTGAATGATGAACAAAGGCATCCCGATGGATCATGAGAAATATTATGGATGAGCTTGCAAGTTAGTTATGATTTCCATGCTCCAAGAGGATATTTGGGATGCATGCAAACAAAAGAAGCATGTGGAACTGGCAATCATCTAAGAGAGTGGAGCAAAGAAGAAAGCGATAGAGAGCCAGAGAAAAAGGAGCAGACAGATTCAAGCACATAAGAGGATAATAGTCTAGTTTTGAGTCTAAGTCTGTCTGAGTTTTGTAAGAGTCTTTTCTAAGGTTTGTATAAGTTTTGGATGAGTCTTGCAGGAGTTCTGAAAAGAGTTTGTAATAGAGTCAGTTTTGTGTGGAGAATGAGCAAAGAGTGCACAACACAATGTACTGCATTGTTTGTTGAATGAAAGAGAGTGCATAACACATTTTTGTATGACATGAGTTTGTTTTTGTATGCATTATGAAGATCAATGAATATAATACAAATCCATATTCTCCTTGCCATTTGATATGTTTTCTGAGTTGAATGGATGCATGTGTTAATGGTTCATGCATATTACTGTGTTAATGGATTATGACTGAATGAAGGAATGGAAGCTCGAGAGTTTTCCTTGTATTCATTATCCCTTCACATATGACACAAGACCAGATGGTCTCCATCATTCTCATGGCATCTCAGGTGAGATCTTCTTTGGTTCTCGACTAAATATTGAATATGTCGATGCCTTGGGGTTTTGTTGGTCCAATATTGACAAAACACGGGTCTTCAACCCCCTAGTGTTAGGAAAAATGCGTGAAAAAGCCAAAACATATAAGATTCCTAAACACCTTTTGGGAGAAAACTTGATACCATGATGAAGAGTTCTATAACCTTCCATCCACAAACATATGTGAAGATGGAAGTGGTGAATATGAAATTGGTTCAACTCTAAAGTGGTTACAACATGAATCAATCCAAGAACATGGGATTAAAATATGATCTACATTCCACATGCCTACAATAGGATAATCCATACATCCAATGGAGAGTCTCTATTTTGATACTTGTTTTGGGTTTTCTCCACCTTCACCTTTGGATATTGTCTAGAGGTAGTAAAATGGAGACAATGAATATCACTTAAGTAAAGTGATGATGGTCAAAAACTTCATTAACAAGATAAGGGAATTTTAGTGTGTAGGTTTTCACAGTTGGCCATAATGTGCATGCTTCATCTGGAGATTTAACTATGTGTGAGTTTTCGAAACATCCGATGTTTCGAGTGGACACTCCACCCATCATCAGGGAATATTACATCTTTTAATAATGACTGGAAAGAGTTTTCCGGTGGGAGGAATAAAGAGGGTGAAATATAGGTGTTGGAGAGAGACGTTGAGAGAAATTAAAATTAATAGTGTAAAAGAGGAAAGGACTAATAAGGGTGAGAAACCAGTTGAGGGAAATAATAAATTAATAATATATTTCAGAATCAAGGTAAAAATGTAATATGAATGATAAGGATTTATGAAAAATAACTAAAAGTTTCGAATATTCCGAAAAGGATGAAGACTAGCCGTTGGAGAGAGTATATTAAAAATAATATTGAAGGAAAAGGGATTAAGAAGTGTAAGAAGTTAGTC
This sequence comes from Picea engelmannii, assembly GCA_009831015.1. Classification (NCBI taxonomy): domain Eukaryota; kingdom Viridiplantae; phylum Streptophyta; class Pinopsida; order Pinales; family Pinaceae; genus Picea; species Picea engelmannii. The sequence continues at coordinate 116,855 of ML790619.1, read as the reverse complement.
GTTGAGGGAAAAATAAATAAATAAATGAAATTAAAATCAAATTAAAATTGAAAAAGACATTAATAAGATAACAAATTAATAATAATGTTAAGGATTTTAAAAACATAAGAGGTACAATTAATATGAGAAGGATAGGAATGAGGATGGATAAAGGAAAGATCAAAGGAATAGGTTAATGAGAGAGGAGAAAGAGTTTAAAAATACAGAAAAAAAATTAGATAAGTAAAGGATGGAGGATGATGAAGAAAGGAGTNAAAGAGAGATGTCAAGGGGGGGGGGGCGGGGGATCAAAGTGATGAGAATTAGAAAGTGGATATAATCATTGCAAGACAGGATAGACGAGAACGAGAAAGGATTATCGAAGTAAGTGATGGATAGTAGGTTTCCAATATTGGCCGAGTCTATAGCCGTCTTCCCGATTAAAGTTGTTGGGATGTTTTTCGATTTCAAGAGCTTCACAAATGATACAGGAGGAGTAATGGGGTGTTGGTGCAAGGATTTTTTCTTGGTCAAATAATATAAGATGTTTGGAGGTGTGGGAGTGTTCCGTGATTTCTGATTTAGAGACACAAATGTGGAGAGTGTCAGCTATATGTTTTTTAAGACGATTTTTGATCGAACGACCTGTTTGGCCAATGTAGGATTTTCCGCATGAGCATGGAATTCAATATACTCCTTGGCTTAGCATAGGGTCAGATTTATCCTTGGAAGTTCTAAAAATATGCTTAAGGGTTTTATGGGGTTTAAAAAGGGTTTTGATGCTCTAAAAACATCCCAACAACTTTAATCGGGAAGACGACTATAGAGTTAACCAATCTTGGAAACCTATTATCCATCACTTACTTCGATAATCCTTTCTCTTTCTCATCTCTCCTCTCTTGCGACGATTATCTCTACTTTCTAATTCTCATCACTCGAATTCCCCCCCGCTTTTGACATCTCTCCTCTCTTGCGACAATTATCTCTAATTTCTAATTCTCATCACTCAGATTCTTCCCCCCCGCCTTTGACATCTCTCTTTTACTCATTTTTTCATCATCCTCCCCTCGTTTACTTATATAAGTTTTTATTTATTTTAAAACTCTTTCTCCTCTCTCATTAACCCATTCCTTTTCTCTTTCCTTTATCCATCCCATTCCTATCCTTATCATATTAATTCTCCCTCTTATGTTTTTAAAATCCTTAACATTATTATTAATACTGTGGATTATTATTAATTTTTAATCTTATTAATGTCTTTTTAAATTTAAATTTGATTTTGATTTCATGTATTTATTAATTTTTTCCCTCAATGACTAATTTGTTATGCTTCTTAATCGTTTGTCCTTTAATATTATTTTTAATCTACTCTCTCTAATGGCTAGTCTTCATCCTTTTCATAATATTCAAAACTTTTAATTATTCCTCATAAATCCTTATCATTCATATTACATTATTACCTTGATTCTAAAATATATTATTAATTTATTATTTCCCTCGAATGGTTTCTCACCCTTATTAGTCTTTTCCTCTTTTACACTATTAAAATTAATTTCTCTCGACGTCTCTCTCCAACGAGTATATTTCACCCTATTTATTTCTCCCACCAGAAAACTCTTTCCGATCATTCTTAAAAGTTGTAATATTCCCTGATGATGGATGGAGTGTCCACTCAAACGTCGAATGTTTCAAAAGCTCACACACAGTTAAATCTCCAGAAGAAGCACTCACAAGGTACATGAAATCCATTTTTAATTCCAAGAGAGGTTGAAGGAATCTCAAGCTAGGTACAAAAGGCAAGGCATGACATTGGACGTAGATTAATATTCTCCGTGGAATACAAAGTATGTATAAATTTGAGTGAAGAAAGGTTGAAATATCATCAAAGTAGATGAAATCCTTGAGATATAGTTCCTTTAAAGTATTAGATAAAGTAGTAAACAATGCTTATAGATTGAATTTTCCTCCCTACATGCGGACTTACTTAGTTGGAAATACAAAGAAATGTAAACTCTATGAGTCATCCATGTTTGATGAAGAATAATAGGGACAAGTATGACCTTCCATAGAATATTTGGCATTGAAAGCATGAGAAGAATTAGGTGAAGACATGATTCTCTAAAAATAGATCAAAATGATAAGGGGAAATGAGGGCGTTGGCAGGTTGGGATAAGAGGTCAACTAACAAGCAAAGATAAATTATACTCAAGGGAGAAGGTGGAGAAATATTCCCTCAACTCTTGAAGAAGTAAGCTTTTAGGGACCAAAAGCCTCCCAAAATAGGGAGGCATGATGCTCAAATGATTATTTTTCAAATAACTCTATTCTTGTTTATGTATATATAACACTATTGCATTTATTGTCTCAAGGTTTTGGTATGGATACATTCATCGAGAATGGAAACTAGACCTTGTAGATGGAAAGTTGAAGTCCATGCGCCCCCCACCCCCCAACCACAAAAATATAAGAAAAAAGGGGAAAAGCCCATTGAAAAGAGGCCATAAGTGAGGAAATACAATGTAATGTCCCAAAGTGCTAACAAAGATAAATCCATAAATTTATCCAATTAAATAACCAATAATAAGGAAACCTTAATGAAATTTAATCAATTCATAGAGGTGAGGAACTTACTTGTGTTGAATACCCAACTTACTTGTAACCCACTGACTTGAGGAACACAACCATACCCTGAGAATGAAGCCATCCTGGCAACCACAACACAAAGTGGGGGCCGAATCTCTACCTAGATGTAGACCTTTCTACTCTAATCTTTAGTAGGAGGTCACCCCCGAGCCTTCAATATACTACCCTTCTAGTCAATCCTTATCCTTCCCCTCTCTATGGCTTCAACCACAGAGAGATGTACCCAAAACAGAGAGATGCCCCTTATCCTTTTCTCTCTTTATACAGAGTCCATCCATGGTAAAGAACCCCATCCCCGAGGTCCATTATTTAATTATTTATTATACTTTAGGGTTTCTCCATTAATTGCAATTACTTATTTTCCCATTCTCTTTAATTAACCTAATATCCATAGTAAATACTTATTATGACCCCATTTAGGATAATACTTATATATTTCTTTATCATTATTTATTCCAATAAGTATTATTATGACCATTTAAAAGAATTATTATATTCCTGATATTATTATTATTATTATTTATATTTAATAATAATAATATGGGGCATGACATACACTCCTCCAAGAAACTTTGTCCCGAAGTTAGCTTGATTATGTTTCTTATAGGTTTTTAATTACCTCACCATCCTCCACAACACACTCTTATAGACTAGTATAAATCCACCCAAGTGACTACAACACACATCGAAAGTCCACATCACAACACTGGGGAAGCGTGATTACTCTCTAGTTGTCTTTCCTGACTCTCATAACTAGGCTTCTAGGTATATTTAAAGTATGTCCTAAACTCCCCCCACAAAAACTAGGTACAACTCCAGGCATTGAAGTCCAATCCCACAACACCATCAACGAGAAATGCTCAAGCCACTCATCGGGACTTCAACATCACAAATCCAATACAAGGAATAGGGATTACTGACATAAGTAGTAGATTGAATTGTCCCCATCCCATAAGATGTTACTTGTAATATTCTCCTTCGTGGTTATGGGCTCCCACAAGATCATCAAATAAATCGTCCCTCTCAACCCACTGGTGGATAACTTGACGATCACCACCTTACAACATGCAATCGTTGCATTAGTCATCATATCAACATAACATCATGAAAAGGTTGAAACCACATATAACATAACATAACATATTGAAAATTATGTTCCTTTAAACAAAATAGTTGAAACTACATAATAATCCTTTCAATACATAGTTGAAACCACATATAACATAACATCATGAAAATGATAATCCTTTCAACACATATCACATGCAGGGTAATTAACTATCTTGATTCATCAACAAAATTAAATTTACTAGCTTACATAATTTCACAAGTTCATCATCAAACAACCATCTAGCCCATGGATCTACTTAGTTAAGTTTTTCATCTTGGGCTAGATCATTAATACCATGAGTGCTAGGTTCTCATAAAGATACCAACTGTTTTTCGACACTCATTTCCCGTTCCTTCAAACATAAGGTTGACCATTTAAGGGATAAGTATAATCACCCTATCAAAGGCCAAGTTTCCCATTTAATTCATTTCATATTTCTTCCCGCACATGAGCATTTAATTAGTTTATGTGCATAAGTCACTCAATCATGCCAAGAGTCCTAAACAGTCACATGCAAATGAAATTCAACCTTTTTTCATTAATGATCCGAGATCTTTTCATCGAAGTGACTTATAAAGAATTGTATTAAATGAGCATAAATTAAAGAGCACCATAAAGAAGGAAAATTTCAATCATGAAGAGACATAAGCATCAAATATAAACAAAAAAAATTGATAGCGGAGTTCATCCCTGGTGGACTACGTCTCCGAGTCCTGCTCCCAAATGGGTAGGCTTTTTTATTAACTCAACAAAATAATTTGGAAAAATACATAAGTATACCTCATTCTAGAATTAAGCTGCAAAAGATTTTGTCATATCAGAAAACATACAACACCATTGAATTCATGGCATCGAATTACCCAAAAATGATTGTTTCCACACCTCAATCCGACTTCGACACTCCCAGGCCCTTGATAAGTCTCTTCTTGGTTTCAGTGCCTGCTCCCTGCAAATAATTCTCTGTATTGCATCTCAAAAATCGTGCCCATCCGTACCGTTGAGTGCCCTCCTTCCGTCCGTGGGAAGACTCAACATTTAAGTGAAATGTTGGGCATACTAACCAACAAAGTCCGTTGCCCAACGATTGGCGGATGCTATTGTAAGGCGTTGGATAGGGGGAGGTCCCGAGGTCGAGCCCGCGGGCCTCCCCTTTTGGGTTTATTATTATAACGATATATATATAGATGGATTGAAACCATCGCCAAGTTTGGAGCGTTGTTTATATTTGTCGAAGTTGTAGTTTGGTTGCCAAATTTGGCGGGCCCCTTTTTTATTTTTGAAAATTCAGTTTCAGGCCCTCATTGGGCATTTGCCCACTACCACGTGGTAGCCCATGATTGGGCCACGTGGAGGCCAACCATTGGCCCATGCCATCCACTTGCACAATCACCTACCACGTCATCCTACCACAACCCATATGGTCTACCATGTGGCTGTATGGACTGTCATGTGGCACTTCCTCATTGGTCCATGGATTGATTCAAAAATGTCAAAAACGAGTGACACATGGCAACCTTTGGAGCTACCATGTCACCATGATGACATCGTCATGATACATGTTTCCCTTTGCATGTGCCACGTACACTATACCGATGTTGACGCAATCCATAATGATGTTGATGTCAACAGTACGAATGCTGATTCATCCTTGCTAATTGGGCTAGGTTGAACAAAACTTTGATCGTGAATATCTTTTGATCTGTAACTCCATTTGAAAAACCATTTACGCCATTGGAAATCTTTCAACGTGCTCTTCGCAATGATGCCAATTTCACCGAGTTTTGAGGACTTTGAATTTTTTCCCTTTCTCTATCTCTTGAGGCCATTTTGAGCTTCTTGAGTTGCTTCTGCAAATTCTCAGTTGTCCTTAGTCTTCTTTGGATCATTCCTTCCCACTGAGAGCGTTTTGGACCACCAAAAGCTTTCATCAATCAACAAATAAGTGAGGGAAGAGTTCCCTCACCTTGTCCTTCTCAATCCACTTTGCCTTGCTTGGATGTGTGCCCTTTAAGCCTACTCGAAGATAATCAACATCACCCCTGCGTGAAGTTCTCGTCCTTCTGTCCAGGATGATATATTCCTTTAACTCATCCAAGTACTCAGGAGAAAACTCATTAACTAAAGGTATTGAAACTTCCTCACCCCGATCCATCATCATGGGAGGCTAAAAAAATTTCAAGTTCTCCACATTTACAATTGAGTAGATATGGATATAAGGTGGAAGATCTAGAAGCAAAGCATTGGTACCACTTTTCTCCAAAATACCGAAGGGTCCATAATGGATGAGATTGGGTTTCTTGCCTTCACCCTTCAATATTTCCTTACTGATGTGAAGCCATACCTGGTCTCCAACCTGGAACTGATGATCAACCTTGTGTTTGTCATGCCGAGCTCTATACTGTGCTTGAATTTTCTCCAACTGTTCCCTGACTGCTTGGTGTACCTGCTGGATCCTCTAGATGAACTTGTGGGCTTTGTCTTCATTTCTTTCTTCATTTGAATTGACATCTCTCCCATACATCAAGTCCAAAGGAACTTTAGGTAAATACCCAAAACATGTCTCAAAAGGCAAACACTGAGTGGAGGAATGTAAGGCTCGATTGTAAGCATGTTGTACATAGGGTATTTGTTCATCCCATAACTTGAGATGCTTGTTACAGTAGCCTCGAAGAAAAAGTACCACTATTCTGTTAACAACCTTTGTTTGTTCGTCGGTCTGTGGATGGAAATCAATGCTCCTCTTCAACTTGGTGTCCATCATTCTCCACAAACTTGTCCATAAATCCTCAAGGAATCAAGTATCTCGGTCCGAGATAATGGATGTGGGTAACCCAAACTGAACCCAAACATACTGAAAGAAGACACTAGCAGTCTGCTCAACAATGATCTTCTTTTTACATGGAATTAAGATACACATATTTCTGAACCTATCCGCTACAACATATTGTTACACATTATTTTGGTCATCTTGATGATCCATTAACAAACATGTGTTCATGTTTCCAAAAGAGCCTATCTTCATGAGAAAGGTGACTGGCTTTCTCTTCCAAATTTTTTTATTAAGGAGGGTCGTCGTAGGCTACATCATAAGAAGGGTGCGACGATGCTTGGTCGTCGCCCTTTGCCCTCAATCTAGTTTGCAATGTCTCCGCAGGCTGCTCTACAGCTGGGGTGCGGTGATGTCAAAAGGCTAAGAAAAGGTCAAACTTCACAAAATTTATAGAAGAGGATCTTCTAGAAGATGAGGTGACATCCGTATGGTTGGGATCCTACTCGCTTCTCTGATTTGGTGGGATCATCCTAATCTCTTTAACCATCTCTCTTTCCTCTATATAAGAGGGATTTCTCATGGAAAAGGCTAAGGTTAATGAAGGTTGAATTGGATAAGATTGTATGGAGAATTCTGCATTGGATCATTCTTGAGAGCCTCATTTCAGTTCATCAAGTCATTGTGGATCTTCTTCATTCAAGATTGGAGCAAGTGTGTGTGTTGGAGCAAAGGGTCATCAGAAGGGGACCTTGCAACATCAAGGATTTGGTTGTAATCTCCACTTTCACTTTAATATAATACAGTGATATGTTTCTTTCCCATAAAACTTATCTCATTTTATTGTATGATTCCTTGATCACATGCATAAGTTCTCGTTGAGTATATTATATTTCTTTCACTTTGGTTGGCCTGTGTTCCCTTGCAGATCCAATATCAAAGGAGCACTAGAGTGGAGCTAGGACGACAACGACAAGAGAAAGCGATATTTAAACGATATGTTGCCTATCTCTTGTTTAATAGTAAAATCAATGATTAGAACTTAGGGAAAGCGACATGTCCTCTTCTGTTTTGTTCTAGATCTAGGTGGATCTAAGGAGATCTGTTCATGTCTGCATTTACTGATAAGTCCCATAACACATACAAATAGTCATGACCCATTTTCGACATTGGTACACCCCTTGCAAAATCCATGGAGATACTTTCCCATGGATGGGATGGAACATGCAGTGGTGAGTATAGCCCCAATTTTCTATTAGTGGGCTTACAAGTATAACAAATCACACACCCCTTTACATATTTAGTTATAATTGCTTTCATCTGAGGACAATAACAAAACCTCTGTAGATGAGCCATAGTTTTTCCTACCCCAAAATTCCCAGACACAAGAGAAGTGTGAGATTCTCGTATTACATGGACTCATTCACTTGTAGGAATACATAGCTTTCCAAGATGGTAAAATAGTTTTCCTTGCAGACAATAGTTCTCTACCTGTGCACCATGGGGTAGCTTCTCATATACTTCTTTAAAATATTCATCAATGGCATATTGTTCCACATAGCTATCATGAAATAAAAAAGCATTCTTCAAAATAATATAAGCAACAATAGGAGGTCTAGAAATCATATCAACTACCTTGTTACTCGTACCCTTTTTGTACTTGATCACCAAATGAAATTGTTCTAGGAAACCCATCCATCTGTAATGTCGAGATTGTTGCAGTTTGGTTTGTGCTTGGAGATACTGTAAGGGTTGATGATCTGGATGTATGATTGTTTCCTTCCCTAACAAGTAGTGCTTCCATTTCTTTACGCTTTGAACTAATCCATACAACTCTTTATCATATGTAGGATAGTTAACAACAACTTGGTTAAAAGTTTCAGAGTGGTAACATATAAGCTTACGATATTGCATCAATATTGCACCCATGGCGTATCCACTGACATCTGTCTCAATCTTGAAGGGATGTTGAATATTCGATAGTTCTAATATTGATGCGGTACTGATCTTTTCCTTCAAAGTGTCAAAATATTTTTGTTGCTTTCCTCTCCATTGAAAAATGTTCTTCAAACCGGTTAAGGCATGCAAAGGAGCCGCTATAAAAGAGAACGCTATAAAAGAGAAGTTTGAAATGAATCTCCTCCAATACTAGACTATAACTAAGAAGCTCCATATTTTGGTTACACTTTTGGGCTCAAAATATATTACACAAAAATTTAATTTCTTAATTATATATATATTACAATATATTACACAAAAATTATAACTAAGAAGCTCCATATTTTGGTTACACTTTTGGGCTCAAAATATATTACACAAAAATTTAATTTCTTAATTATATATATATTACAATATATTACACAAAAATCAAAGGGACGACTTTTCTTTACACCAGACCACATGCCTTTAATGCCTAGAGCATGGGAGGAGAAAAAAATAAGTCAAATGGTAATTGCATAGTGTTAGACGTCTTTTTTGCGAAGATTAGACCCACTACACAATAAAAAATAAAAAAATTCAAATGCCATGCAAGGAAGCTTTTTCCAAATGCCATGTACGGAAGCTTTTTTCCAAATGCCACACAGGTTAGATAAGTTCCTAATTGTGTATAGGGGTAAGGGGTTCATGATAGTTTATAATTTTAAAGCCATAAGGAAGCTTTTTTCCAAATGCCACAGGTTAGATAAGTTCCTAATTGTGTATAGGGGTTTATGACAATTTATAATTTTAAAGCCATATACATAGAGTGGGATTGCATAAGATTTAATTATCACATACCTCCAATTTAACACTTTGAACCCATGTATAGATGGATGTGCACAAGTAGAAACAATAGTATATATTTAATTATCACATACAAATTTAACATCCAAGTATATTTGGATGTGCACATGTATGCAAATACCACAACATACATAGTTAAATATATTTTTAAGACATTTATTTATTATTGAAAAAAATAAATAAATATGATTATTTGTATAAAGAGAAATATGATTTTGAAGTCTATTATACCCAAAACAATAAAATGAAAGACACCATATTTTTTTAATAGCTATAATTTGTTATATAAATAAATGTGAAATGATGTATGAAGCTAATGTTTTAATTTATATTTTTTTGAAATAGTTAATTAAATAAATGTGAAATGATGTATGAAGCTAATGTTTTAATTTATAATTTTTTGAAATAGTTAATTAAATTTAAAAGTTTAAATTTTATTATATTTAAGTATTTTAAAATAATTTATATATTATATGGAAAAAATTTTACATTTAAAAATATTAATTTTTTATGAGATTAACTTTTACTGAGATCAAATGGTTTATTGAACCTTAAGAAGTAAGAGATTACTTCAATTTCTTTAAAATTGTATTTCTATGCTAAATTAGTACGAGAGAAACTTTCCAAGATCACCATAGTTTTTATGACTTAAAATATTAGGAAAGTCACTAATGTGGAAGATATTTTAAAATTAAGATCTAATACGGGTATAAACAACATAATCCAAGAAAAAATGTTTTCATCTTCTACTAGCTTATTGATATATAGATATATACCCTTGATTTAAAAGAACATAAAACTAACCAAATACATAACAAGATATACAAAAAAAAATTAAACTAAATAACTTATGTAATATTTAAAATATTTTATTAAATAAAAAAATTCCAAAAAAATTATTATAAATTATATTGCCCTAGTCACATTTATTTAATTTAAATCAATGCTCAATCATAAATATCCAAAAAAATATGTCATATATATTGTTAAAACATGATTAAATTTAAATTAATGCTCAATCATAAATATCCAAAAAAATATGCCATATATATTGTTAAAACATGATTAAATGTATAAATATCCATATATATTGTTAAAACATGATTAAATGTATAAATATCCAAAAAATATATGTGCCATATATTGTTAAAACATGATTAAATGTACAATACATAAACGATTGAATATTGTTAAAACATGATTAAATATATAATACATAAATTATTGAATGTATTTTAATTATTCACTTATTCTTAAATTAATTAATAAACAAATTCAAAATTGACCTCAATTATAAAAAAAATTTATACATATTTTTTTAATAAAATCATAATATATTATGATTTTAATTTATACATATTCTTTAATATTACAACATAATATATTGTGATTATAATGATAAATATAATAATACATTTATAACTTTCAACATATATTTAAAACGAATCACTTTTTCCAATAAAAATGTCAATACAAAACCATATCAAATGAAGAAACCCTTACCCCAGATTGGCCATGTTATCCCCGATTTTTAGGGATAACTAGGAGATCATGTCTTGAGGCCCATAGGTCCTAGACATGGAGTACCGAGAGTAGGATTGACCTGAGCATAGCTCTGGAGGGCCCATCCTTCTTCTTCTTCGTCATATTTGTCCTGTCAGTAACAACAACATCCATCACCATTGGCTTGGACTTGCATCAGAGAAGACTCTTGCTCCACGAGGTAATTGGTCCAGGTATCATGGTATGTGTCATGTTTGATCATTATAACTTTCAGATATATGCATCAGGTTCCTTACATTTCTGACAACTGCTTGGATCTTACAC
>ML790619.1:89612-105694 GCA_009831015.1 Picea engelmannii | reverse complement strand
TCAGGTTCCTTACATTTCTGACAACTGCTTGGATCTTACACTAACCCACTTGACCATTGTTGGGGGGATTAATGGGGTGCCCTAGCAAGCTCGTGCCCATAGGTTTTGGTTAGCCACCAGGGGGGATTTGAAGAGCCATCGTCTGCTCCCACCATATTATCATTTTACATATTATCTCCCATACATCCATCCCATTCCCCTAGTCCGGGAATTAGGATGACCTATTTGAGGGGTTACACTTTGTCCTGTGGGAAGAAGGGGCGAAAGGCCCAGGGGGTAAAAGTAGTTGTTAAGAGATAAAAACCATAGGAAATAAAACCTAGAGATGCCTCACCCAGGGATCCCTGAGAAGGCAATAAAAGGCCTCTCGATAAGAAACAAAAGGGACCCAAAGAAAAATAATAAAACAAGACCTAACCAAGAGGATGGGAGGTCTCATCATGAGCTGACCCATTATGTTCATAGGTATCTAGCAGTATGACATTGCCATTATCTAGTTACCACGCCAGGGCAATGACCCTTGGTTGCATGGCCAAGGGAAAGGGGGTCTCATCACGAGCCAGCCTTATCATTTCTGCGAAAATACTTGTGGGTAACACTGTCAGCTCTGGTCACCACGCCAAGGCAGTGTCCTCTGGTCAAGACCTTGAAGCAAAAAAAAAAGAAATAGAAAGCTAAGAAGTACACACATTTTTCTCTTTTTAAATGTTTTGTGAATTTTTATCATATTCAAATGTTTTTGTTTTATATGTTCGTCCAAATATTAATACAAAATTGTTTGTTGATAACACAAATGTTGGACCTTATCGACCTCCTGGTACTTCTCCCATTCAGCAATGAGGAGAGGTAGCGACAACGCCACAATATGCTGAGGATTATCAGGTGGTGGAACAAAATCTAGAGGGCCTGACCACGGATATTCCAGACATGCCTCTGGAAGAGGTTCCACGATGCGATAAACGTCATACTATAGGAGTATCAGCATCCGCGATTCGACTGCTCCGTAGGGTTGCTCGGGCAGTCGTGTGTTACCATGAACGTCATCCATGACATCACTATGTAGAAGCTATGAGCTTTAGATTTTGACATTTTGGTTTTTGGACAAACTTTTTGTAAAAAAATCCTTTGATCGTTATATATACAGACGACTTCTACCGGTTTATCATGTGTTGTGTGAACATCGATGTAATTGATTTATAAATGATTCAAATGTCTGTCTAATACATAATTAGCAATGCATCTGTTAATGTATTTAGACATCTAGGAATATGTTGATATTCAATGTAATCGAAATAACGCTCCAAGAGACGAATTCACAAATACACCCATAACAAAGTAGGACAACGAATAGTGTAGACATTACTTAACTGTAGTACTACAAGATGTGAATCAAGTCGCACAACCAAATGACGAATTTCGAGCGAGATAGCATCAACCAATAATTCAATAACGATGCTATACTCTGCAATGTTGTTGGTCGCACGACCGAGACACACACCTCGTAAGGAGACAAGTTTGTTTGTAGGGGCATAAATTGCCCACGCAATGGAAGCAAGGTTCCGAGTACTATGGCTAGCGCCATCAGCGAAGCCAATATAGGGTAGTGAAGACTCCGACATCTGGAAATAAAACACAACGTCACATAAGGGCAGAGACCAGATAATGACAAAAGCAAACTATAGTAACACACAAAAAGTATGATACATTAAAAATACAAGTACTTGTGCACAGATGATTTTATGCATAGTACTTCTTCAAGTACAACCCATTCCTGGGTTCGCTCAAAGGGATACCATCATATTCTAGCAACTCATAAGCTCCTTTTTCCAAAACTCTTCGAACGATATAAGGACCTCGCCACATGGGTTCAAATTTCCCAGCTCCTAACATATCTCGATCTTGTTCATAGAGAAGAACAAGATCTCCTTCGGAGAAAACGTGAGGCTTGACATGCTTGTCATATTGTGCCTTGACACATTTTTTCTGAGCTTCTATGACTAGGGTGGCATCATGTCGAGTTTCGTCTAATCGCATAAGATATAATAGACGTTCTTCCTCAGTGGAAGTGTTGGGTAGGAGTTCAACAACTAGTTTTAAAGACGATATCTCGCATTCGATAGGGAGAATGGCTTCCACACCATAGACTAACTGAAAAGGTGTAAACCCAGTAGCGAATTTGACGGATGTCCAGTATGCCCACAATGCCGAAAACAACATTGTGTGCCAACTTGTTTTATGAATCCCTATCATCCGTTGAAGCATAGTTATGAGAACTTTGTTGATTGCTTCGACCTAGCCGTTGGCTTGTGGATAATAGGGTGTTGAGTTATCATGGTGAAGACCCAACTTCTCAGTAAGTTCAGACATCATAAAATTCCTAAAGTGGCTATCGTGATCAGTGACGATAGCTTGGGGAACACCAAAACGAGCTATGATGTGATTAAAAAAAAACATTGTTGCGGTCTTTCCAATGTTGTCAAATGTCGGCATCGCCTCAGCCCATTTCGTAAAGTAATCAACGACTACAATAATGTAACCATGCCCCCCGGCCGAGTGAGGGTGACATGTCATGAAATCGATGCCCCATTTCACAAAGGGACCAACTAAGACCACAGGGTAAAGAGGAATATGATGTGACTTAATCTTCTGATTATAGGTCTGACAGGCATGGAATTTTTGAATGACAGTGATATAGTCGTTAAATAATGAAGGCCAAAAATACCCTGCGCATAAGATCTTCTGGGCTGTAGCATACCCAGACATATGACCACCACATGCTCCAGAGTGGAAGTCATTTAGAGCTTTATCAGCTTCATTGAACGTTAAACAACGTCAAAAAACATAGTCAATCCCTCGACGATAAAGAGTATCCCCGAGGATAATGTATTGATGAACTTGATAGCATATGCGACATCGGTCAGTACTGGACAAAGTTGGCCGGAAAGTCTGGGTTTGAAGATATATAATGATATCCCCATACCAAATATCATCAGTGCTAATAAGGAAAAGCGACTCATCGGGTAATGAATCAACTGCTACATTTTCTGTTGCAAAATGGGGAAATTCGCAGATCAACTCAGCAAAAACTAAGGAATTCTTGGACTTGGCATGTTCGGATTCCAAGTCGAACTCTTGGAGTATCACAATCCATTTGGAGTACTTGCCCCCTATCAATTGACATGTCAGAATGTGTTGCATAGGGTTGCAACGAGAAATCACTGTAGTTTTGCGTGAGAGGATATAGTGCTTGAAGCGTTGGATGGCTTGGACGGAAGCCAAGGCCAGTTTTTCGACATGTTGATACTTGATTTCAGTCGGTGTGAGACTTCGACTCAAGTAGTAAATAACATATTCGTCATGAGCATCATCCTCTTGGACGAGAACCATGCCAATGGTGTAATCAGATGCAACAAGGTAAAGGAAATAATCACGACTGTAATCGGGGGGAAAGATAAGCGGAGCTCGTGTTAGAGACAACTTCAAAGCTTCAAAAGCATTGTTGGCAATGGTATCCCAGACGAACTCTAAATCTTTATTTAATAGCCACGTAAATCCACGAGTTATCTCAGCATAATTTGGGATAAAACGACGAAGAAATTTTGCTTTCCCCTACAAACTTTGTAACTGGCGAAGTGTAGAAGGAGGAGGGAGATTAAAGATTGCCTCAACCTTTAAAGGATCCACCCGAATCCCTTGACGTGAAACGATAAAACCTAGAAGACGGCTGGATTCTACCCAAAAAATGCATTTATGAGGATTCAAACGTATACAATAGAACCGACAGCGAACGAAAATGGCTCGGAGGTGGGTAGGGTGATCGACTCGACGCATTGAAATAGCGGGTAAATCGTCCAAATATGGTTGAACGATGTGCTTGATATCATGAAAAGCATAAGACATAGCGCATTGAAAAGTTTCACCCGCGTTCTTAAGACCGAAATGAAGTTTTCTATAGGAAAAAGTACCCCAAGGACAAATAAAAGCAGTCTTATGTTGATCCTCAGGAAGAATGTTGATTTGATTATATCCAGAGAAACCATCCATGAGAGAGAAGATTTCACTTCTGGCGCAGTCATCGACAATCTGATCGACAAAAGGGGTAGGAAAGTTGTCTTTTGGACAATATTTATTGATATCCCTATAATCAACACATACACGAATCGTACATTGTTTCTTGTCAATCGAGACAAGATTGGAAACCCAGTCTGTGAGAGCCACCGTATAAATAAAGCCAACTTTCAGAAGTTTCTCGACTTTGAGTTTTATAGCAGCCGCTTTACGTGGGTGAACTAGACGAAGGTGTTGCCGGACAGGTTTAGCGTCGGGGTATGTCTTTATCTCATGTATCACAATCGCAGGGTCGATACCTGGAATTTCTTCGTAGCTCCAGGCGACGATGTCACAAAACTCTTTGAATAGAGATGTACAGGTGACAATTTCGTTGGAAGAACATGAAGCTCCAATATGGACATTTTAAACAATCCCAGGTTTGATGGATATGTCAATGGGAATAGTGGGTGAAATATTGCTTAAGTTCCCTTCGTCAAACACATCGTGTGCAGACTCAAGAATCTTCGAGATGACAACAACGGTCGACGGAGTCGAAATCCGTTGGTAGTTCTCAAGAGTATGTTGCTCGAGAAAGAGGATGGAATGATGATGCCCATCATCCCAAGGGGTGTCCTCCATGACGAACATGATCATCTCGTCAGTGGGAAAAATAACATGAAAAGGATCGGGAGACAACTCATCAAGAGAGGGTGTAGAAGGCGTTGCCGATTGAATGGCCTAATCGACAGATTCAATTGGACTTAACGACATTTCGTCGCCGAAACGAAGATGATCTCCAGGGTCAGGGACAATCCAAGGGTCGTGAGATGTAGGAAGTTCGTGAGGCACGGTGGAGATCATGTTGATGGAAGAAACAGACGAGAGTGGAACATCGGGTGGTGGAATGGGGAAAGTACCCATTAACGAGGAGTCTTTTAAAAGGCCTACACCGACATTCTCATAACCCGATGGGGTTTTAGCAATAAACGGTACATTGCTAGTATGGGTATCAAAATTGAAGAAGGCAAGTTGGTCGACAGTAACAACCTTTCCTTGATGAGGGAAACGTACTACACAGAAAAGTGTCGACACAACGACGCACATGGAATCGATCCAACTGCGGCCAAGCAAAAGATTATAATCAAGGGGAGCGTCAAAGACTTCCACTTCGACTTGGACTGTTTTACCTTCTAACGTGATGGGCAATGAAGGAAGGACATCGTAGGGCTTAAAACCAGAGCTGTTGAAGGTTTTAAGAGTGTTCTGGGATTCATTCAAAAGAGGAGAGCTAATGAGTTTCCAACAAGCAAGAGACATAACACAGGTCGAGGCACCCTCATCGATAACGGTTCGACAAATGTTCTTTTCAGAGACAACCACTTGGATCTGGAACGCAAGTTGAGGGGGTAACCTTGGAATGTGATCTTCCAAGTCAAAGACTATCAAATTCGTGTCTGTCAGATCGATTCCATCGATAGATTTCAACAGTGTCTTCTGTTGTGCGGGACAAGTCTGAAGGACTTCAAGGGTTGACATCGCAGAAGGTGCCTGGGCCAGATCTTCAACAATGCTGTAGTTTTGGGCAGCATGAGCATGAGGATTGAAAGCTAATTTACGAATGACGCCCTTTGGGGGGGGTCGCAGAACTGTGTCGAGGCTCAGTTGTTCGAGATGAAGAGGATCGTTAGTAGGTGGAGTCGCTGGAGAGGGTTGTACCAAAGAGGGGGGTAAATCGTCAACCTTCTCCTTAGAGGGAGAATATTCTTTGGCTCGAGTAGTGAGTGCAACGTTGTTCTGCTTAGAATCACCAGTACACATAAAAAAATATGATGTAGTAGAAGAAGAGGGTTGGTCATGGATGACCAACTGAGCCTGTTGTTGAGATGGGAAGGGTTGGGACAAAACAACCGGTGCAGGTGGTTTTGGAGCTCCTTGAAGGAACTTAGTGACCTCAACACGTCATGGACAATCCATCGTGTAGTGATCATCACCACATATAAGGCAAGGGTATCGTGGTTTGCGCTTATCCCGATTGTCAACAGGGGTAGTTTTGGTTTGCTCTGCTTGAGAATTATTTTTTCCCTCCTTATTCTTGCCTCTCCCTTTTTTAGATTTGTTTTTACCAGCTGGGGTAGATTGGACTGCATTTACCTTAGAAGTCTTGCCGGTGGGAGTGGCAGGAGGCAGAGCATTTTGAACATTAGAAGAAGCAGATTTAGGGTTTGTGCTTGAAGCAAAATGTGATTGGGATTGTGCAGTACCAATCACACCGTCAGTTGCATGTGAGGCAACTGGAGTAGTTGAAGTGCTGGAAGTATTAGGATGAGGTAAGTCAGGTAGTAAATCGTAAAGGGTTCCCGTTTGTGAATAAAAGAGGTCAAGATATTGAGCATGAATTATAGCTTTCTCTTCCGTGGCTACGCCACCCATGGCAATGTCCTTACCGATTTCGTTCACAAATGATTTTGTAAACCATTCTGCCAGTAACCGATTGGGAAGCTCAAGTTTAATGAGACGTTGTCTCCTTCGCCACTCATGGATGTGATCAGATATATGAGTGCCTTTAGTTTGTTTGAAGGAAGTCAAAATCTCGGTCCCGGTATCATAACGAATCGGTAACTGGTAATGTGTAAGGAAAGCCATAGCTAGGGTGTTGAAATCAGAGAAGAAACCCCATGGTAATTCATTATACCACTTCGCAGCAGAACTGGTAAGGGTTCGTTGAAAAAGATGTAAACGAATAGAGTCATCCATCAATGAGTTGGATGAACACCATAGGTGAAAATTCATAACATGATTGTTTGGGTCCTCTCCCACTTTGCCGTCGAACTTAGGAATGTCCGATGGAAGCTTGGCTGGGATAACATGCCATTTGGGAGAGTGATGAATAGGATCATTTAAAATTCTTGACAAATCTGAAAAAACCAAAGTGGCGAGAAAGGGTAACTGTCTATTCACTTGCGGGTATTGGTGGCTTTGGGGAGGAAGCCCTATCGGCAAACCAGTAGGACCATAAGCAGTCTGCATATAATGTGACGACCCAGGCATATTCGGTGGCGGATGGACAGGATAGTATCTCATTGGATTATACCCTGGAATAGGGGCTTGAGTTTGAGCTGTCGTCCCCCAAATGGGATTAAACGAACCTGGATATGGTTGGCCCATGCTAGGGGGTGTTACTGACGCAGCTGGAAACTGCTGCCCCCAAGTTGATTGAGAAGGATTTTGTATCAACTGATTCCAATACTGAGCCAAGGATGGAGGTATGTTTTTCCCATAAGGTGGAGCGGGTCCTCCCATCAAAGGTGGTGTTTGTAACATCCTGCTCTGGCGCACTGAGAAAACTTATTTTTGAGGACACTTGCTCGCAAGTGATCTGAACTTTTATGATGTTAAGACATTTATCCTTGATTATGATGCGTTATGATAGATGACATGATGTTTTACTGCTTGAAGTAGACAGGTGCTATTGACTCAGTCTTATTGAGTGTGTAGGGTTTTGGACCTTGAGGATGCAGAGGCATCGGTGGAACCCCTTGGACTCCGGATTGAGTAAGGGAGTGTGCTATTTGGGTTGATTTATTTACTGTGATATTTCATTGATTTGATGATATGATGTTGACATGTTTTGACACGATTGTTGATGATGCAGGCTGACGATAGATTGCCAACCAGACTCACATATGGAGTAAAGGGGCCACACACGATTTCCAGAGAGGTTGAGGGAGAGGTGTGGACAACAGCCCTGCCACAGCCTACTAGCACTCCCACCGTGGATCGAATTGTAGGTTAACGATTACCTGGTTTGAGAGGATCCACGATGTCGTGAGGGCAGACTGCGATAGTCGCTCATGATGATTCTAAGGGGCACGCAATAAGGCGGGGGCCTTATTCCTTAGAGCCCTTATTCTCCCACAAGTTCACCTAGTGGAGTGTTGACTCCAAGGGTTATAGATGTCTACCAATCAGTCAAGTTGGCGAGTGACACCCTTGGAGCACGTGGTGCATCCTAAAGGGCACGTCGCACAAAAGAACCACAAGAAGCGAGTGGCACCCTTGGATCACGTGGTGCATCCTGAAGGGCACGTCGCGCAAAGGAAGCGAATGAGGCGACTGACACCCTTGGAGCATGTAGTACGTCCTGAAGGGCACGTCGCATTGATGATGATGAAGAAACAACCCTAGATGGCCCTAAGACATTAACGCCTTAAAAAATCCTTAAACAACTTCCCTAACCAAGTGTCTCCTAGTTCAGAATCTAAGTCCTAAGTCTAAAACTTCTCAGGGTAAAAATTTAGTCTAACATTAAGAAAAAGACCCTAGAATAAAAATAACAATTTAAACAAAAACCCACTTAAGTAATAGTTGGGTCGTCATAAAATTCTTGGGGTAAATGATGAGAGTAAGAATTAAATTAGAACTAATGGTTTTAAAATTTTGCAAAGAAGAAATTATTTCCTAACTTGTGAATGTACAAAATATATTAAATAAATAATAAATGGGAAGGATTTAATAGCGCAACTGCCATTTTGGGTCCAGTAAAAAGGGGAAAGAAGGGAATAATAAGAATTAGGAAACTAAGTTATGGAGGAAACTAAATAAAGGAAAGTTGGGAACTTATGGTAAAAGAAAGGTCAACATAGCAAGGAATCTACAATTAAGAACCTGCTAATCTGAGCTAATTTAGTAACATATTTTTTTTAGGAAATTATTTAAAACATGTAAGGGGATCTAGGAACACCTAGGAGTAAATTTAGGAGCGACTCTAGGTGGGTGAGGGTTTTGAGACAATTAATAAATTTAAAGAAAATATTTATTGGAGAAAAGAGGGGGATGGACGACACTTGTGCGATGGAGAATATTTAGAATATTTTATTGAAACTTAATTTAAAATGTGAATTAGGAAAGTTGGTGGGTCTCAAAACTCTATAAAAGAAAAGGGAGATGAGGAAGAAAGGGATCGGTTGTTAGCGTAACGTTACGCTACTAGATTTGTGACTTGACTGATTGCTTGTGAGGAGTTGGGATTTCCCGGCTCGGATAGGAGTGGTAGCTCAGCCTTGCGAGGTGAGCTGGGAAGCTAGACGTACCATCTGGATTGTGTGTGGCCCCTTTGCGGCTCGGGGGGCTAAGGGGGAAGCAGAGTACCCCTAACAATTGGTTGGGAGGTACCGGTGAGGTCTCGATGGTCGGCGAGAAGGAGCGGCACAGAGCGCGTGGACATCATACGAGGCAGGCGATAAGGCAAAGGTATGCTCGTTAATTTGTTGAGTAGAATACTTTAGTAACCTATGCTTGATCTGTATGTGGATTGTAAATGGAAGATCTCTGTCTTAATCCCCTGCCCATTCGTCGATTGCTGAAATTTTTTTTTGGGGGTCAGTTTTTTGGTTTGGGTTTCACTGTTCCATGGTTGGATCCTTAAGCCCTTGCGCTACTCTTTGTGGCTTCATATTCCTGGAGGTGATATCTTCTCTTTTAAATTATTAATGTGTTATCATAGCGGTTTCCACTATAAAAACAATTTTTAGTGAACCATGATAGCTACTTCCCTAAGCGCTGAACTCCTTTTGTTAGAATGGCGATTGATACATTTGGGTCAGACGACGTTTTTGTTTAATGACAATTTTTGATTTATTTTTCAATGGCGAGGCGCTTCGCTGGTATGGCAGCAATTAATTTTTATTTACAAATCCAGAGTCCTTATTTCAACCGCACATTCGTAGTTTGTCCCTCAACCCCGATCTTGATGTCCTTATTCCAATAGTTTAGTGCAATGGCTATGGTTAGCTGGGATCCCGCGATAGATTTTAAATGACAGTGGTAGGAGTCATGCTCCATGGCATTTTCGTTTGAAGGGGGTACTGAGTTTGTCTCTAGAAATTTGATTGGATAACCTGATAATGAATGTCCTTAACTCCTGTTTTAACCCAGATTGTGCATGAGCGATTCTTATATCCTGCAATCAACTCTTATTCCTCTGCACTTCCACCTGAGTTCCCTGGTAAGTTTTCTGAGGTAGCGGTCAGTTTTCATGAGCGTTGTCTTTGCCATTACCCTTGGCTAGCGGTTGGGCTTTATCCTAAGAGAATTTCGTGAGCTTTTCAAGCTATGCGTCCTTCCTGATTTTTGGTATCCGCGTGATCATCCGCTCCCAGTGATACGACCATTTGCCTTTAACAATTTCTGAAGCCAAGAGTTCCCTTGAACTCCCTTACCTATTAAAGGGGAGACCGGTCGTTTTCAATTCCTTGACTATGGGTTTTTCTTATCGTCCCCAACTGTCTCTTGCGTGAGGTATAGATCGCCCTGGACCTGTGTCAATACGGAGACTGCACCTGCAGCCAACGAAATTTTGGGCGTAGTTGTTAGGTAAATCCTCTAACTCTCCCTGATCGCGCTGCAACTGTGATAGCACTGTACGCCTTGATCCATTCATAAATCGATGTACAGTCAGACACACTGTCCTCGTTGTCAGACCAATATTGTTTACCAGAAGAAAAATCACAGAACTTAAACCCCCGTACTAAATTGAGATATCAACTATCTAGACGAGAAGGATATTTTATTCGCATAAACCAATATTTATGCCGCACCAGGGAGGCATTGGTACAAAAATTTATGCAGAGGGTGTTCGATATCCAAATTCCCAGTATTATCCCAGTATCCATTTCAATTAATTGAATTTTAGTAATGCCTGGGCTTGAACGTTTTCCTCATTAGATTTTTCCCTTGCTCACGAAACTGCCCCTGGCAGTATAATTTTGCCCGCGACCTCGGCTGTGTAGGACATCAACTCACCCATCCGACTGTGGCGGTGGCACAGTGTCTTCCTTAATTTTTCCCAGCCATTCACGCTACTGGCAGTCATCAGTGATGACATTACCGTTGTTTCACCTGCTCCTGGGCAACGTGCTCCTTGGGTCTGACAGCGCTGCTACTGGATGTTGGCAGTGACCTTCATTTAATGCCAAGATCGTTGTTTTTATTTTAATTATCAGTTTTTGGGGAGTGCAACCTCAGTAGACCGTCCCTTTTGCACAAACCACGTGGATTCCCTCGTGGGCTCTCCTTCCCATGTTTCCCTTTTGATTTCAATCTTTATGATTCCTCCTCGATTGTTTTAATTTGCAATGATTGGGTTTGTAAAGTCATTATTAGTTAAAGTACAATACTAATTTATTATATGGTGAACAGAATTGATGATCAGGTGTAGTTAAACGATTATGATTCCAGTGGAAATAAAGGACATGATTGCAATAAAAAGAAAATTTCTGTTGCCATCCAATTTACAATATGTTCCCTTTGATTTTATTTTATTAGGTTAAACATCGACTATTTTATTCCAATGTTCGGTAATGAAAAGCCCTTATATTAGTTCAATTTACATTGCTATGAAAATTCACTACAATCCGATTACAATAGGTATTCCATTGATTTTAAATTATTGTGTTAAACATCAATTTTTAGCTATTACAATGTGTTGTAATGAAAAGCCTTTATATTAGTTCAATTTACATTGCTATGAAAATTCACTACAATCTGATTTCAATAGGTATTCCATTTGATTTTAAATATTGTGTTAAACATCGATTTTTATTTATTACAATGTTTTGTAATGAAAAGCCATTCTTAGTTAAATCACAATACTATTCTATTTATAAAAGTAAGTACATGGTTATTTATGGTTAGGTTTTGGTAGTTCTGTTGTCTTTAATATCAAACTAAAGGTAAAGTCATCATTATTTTAATTGCAATGATATTGTGATGGAGAAGGCGATGATATGGTGATGTTATGGTAATTTCATTATGATTCAGTAAACAGGGTTTTGTAATTAATTATTGTACATTATTTAAGACAGGGTTGGTAACTCGTCGTAATAGAAGTCAAATGGAGTATATGGTCTGTAATTGATGTCAATGAGTCTCTCTAGTGGTTGGTCGATGTCGAAGTCCTTCTAGCTTGCGTATTCTGTAGAGGTCGTGGTTGTCCTTTGTTTTTGTAGTACTTGGTTGTCTTGCATTGTGTGGTCTGCTTGTGTTGGGTGGGATGTAGACACCTCCATGTTCCTCAAAATAGTCTCCAGCCCTGAGACCTTAAATGGTTAAAATCGATGGGAACCTGGGCTTGAGCGTTGCTTATGTGTCTTGGAGGTCCTAACCATTGCAGGGTAGGATGGATGGGTAGTCAGTCTGAATTATTTCTGAGTGATCGTCATTAATGCATGCAGTTGTCTGTTGTACGTCGTATGTCGTCTTGTGGTGTTCGTATTGCTTGCGTCTTGTTCGTCGTCGGATTACTATTTTCTGCCTGAGCAGTCGGCCAGGAGCCTATCTGACCTTCTCTCTCTGTAGAGCAGAGGACTAAGATTAAACGCCCTGCTTTCCTGTGCAGAAATAGTAAAATCTACTATCATGGATTCTTCCTTATGTCTATGGTCATTTAATGCTTGCAGTTGTGCGCCTTATGTCTTCTTGTTGTGATCATCGTGGTTTTGTCTTGTTAGTCGTCGGGTGGCGACATAGAGTCAAGTGTGTCTGTTTCCCTTCTACACGCACGCACACACTTTAAAAAAAATTAAAAAATTGCACCTGTTAAAGAGTTGTGGTCGTAACGAGGAGGTTCATTACAGTGTTCCAATTGGGTTTTGCCAACTGAGAGGGGGTTGAGTTATACTACCTTGACGAGATGGTCCGCTAACTGGAAGCTGATAAGTTGGAGTGAATGACGGAATAACGCCACTAGGATTAGGATTTCCAGTAGAAGATGAAGAAGGTCCTCTAAAAGGAAATTGAGGGAGTGTTGGGACAAAACCGGGAAGAAAATGCCCAGAAGAAGAAGGACCACTAGGAGAGCCGGATGGAGTTTGCGCAGGAGTAGGAATGGAAGAATTCAATGCATGGTATCCAGGTGGTAGTATCAGGGCGACATTGGGCATTCGCTGTGTGTTGATAGGAGCAAGACTAACCGCAGTAAAACTGGTTGGAATACTCGTAGTAGCTGAAAGATGGTCCATTTCGGTAGGGACAATAAAGTGATAAGCCATAGTCAATGGTACTGTCTCTGGACTAGAGATTTCGGAAATCACAGGAGGATTAATTTCAGAAATCACAGGTGAACCTGGACCAAAAAGGTCTTGTCGGAAAACACCTGTAGACCAAAAAAGATCTTGGACTTCTATACCGGGAAAGGGTCCAACTGGTGATCCGGAAGATGTAACAACTAATTCTCCGGAAGAATTCAATCGCATAAACGGTCGCTCGGAATCAGGGTGACGTCGAAAGTCCTCTCGAGTATTAGTAATTCGAAAATGTTCTAGAGAGTCATTTCGTTCCACCTGTGGTGTGGTGACAACCGTGACTTCACTTTGCCGAGGAGATCCCTCAGGTGTACTTGTAGGAAAGGGTTGAGAACCTTCCAGATGCTCTGGAGATAAACCCTGCATTCTATGTGAATGACGTGGAGGAGCTATTGTAAACGAGTGACAAACTTCACAAAGAAAATCCTATGGTCAACTTCGAGAAACAAACAACACGCGCTAGTAAACAAAATCTAGGAAGCAACACCAAGCAAACAAGACCTTCTAATTTCGAAGCCACTAGTTGGTGATGAAATCCAACATCGCAACAATGAGACGAGAAGGGGTTGGGATAAGGTGGAAAAGTTATGCTGACGACCTGCTTAACAGACTTACACCCTAGTGCAAGCTCCCACACATAATCGTGGGTATACCCTCCAAGGAGCCCGAGTGATTTTGGTCAACGTCAATTCCAGGTACCGTGAAGACTCTCCCCTCCACAGTCACCTCGGGTAAGAACCTAGAAAGATAGGCCACTAAGGTCACCACCAACAACAATAAAGCCTAGGGGGATAGTCGATAGTCCGATCCACACGCAAGGGCAGGGTATCTAGCCTGAAATCAACTCAAAAGGCTTCCACTCATCATTGTGGGTATACCTCTGAGTGATCCCCATAATACGTGCAATCTCTACACTGATATCAACAAAGTAGTGTGAGTAACTCTGCAAATATCAATGCGACCTCGTGTTTGACCCTTGTATGAGAAGGGCTTCCCAGGACAGTATGTTGCAAATGGAATTTAACACTCCCTAACACAAGATGCTATTGTGTGTTTTGTGCTTTTGGAGAGTGTATCTCTCTTCCTACTCCAAAGCGCTAGCCTAGCTAAATGTTGGTGTACAAGAGCCCTAAAAAAGTGTTACTAGATAAATTTTATGATTACGCAGTGGTATTAAGAGCTGTTGTTTACTCAAAGGAAACGGAGATGAAACTTATGTTGTATGACTCTGACCCAACAATGTATGGATGAGAATGAAATATATCACGTTTCGTTCAATGAATCCTATGTATGGGAGGGAAAGAGAAAGTTTTCCAGATCAACCTTGAACTACAAAGCAAAAATTTCCTTTCAAATGCAAATGCAACAAATCACGCATCAAAGAAAAACACTCTATTGCTTCTTTTTCAACAATTTCAACAATTTGATTTTCAATGTTTTTGAAGAGAAAAAACGATTTTTTGAAAGAAAAACTTTTGTTCACTTTTCAAAAAGGACCCCCACTATGCCAATGAGAGTATAGAAAATCAAAAAACCAATGAACAAGCAATGATAAAAACCCAATCCACTCTTTTAATGAAAACAAAAATAAAAAGCAAACCAATATAGTCTTTTCAATTGTATAAGAAAAATGATCTTTCAAACAATAAGCAAATGAAAAAGACCAAACAACTCAACTTTCAACCAATCACTAGTTCTTAACTAATCAAACACGCTTAGATTATGAAATCAGAGAGAATGGTTTTGCCAAGAAAAGTCAAGAAACGAAAGTCAAGACAAAAGTGACAAGAATAGCCCTGCAATCCCAATACTGTTCATGCACGCAAAAAAAGACAAGAAAGACACCAATCAATGGTCCAAGAAACACTTATGAGGCACTTAAACTGATCTGGGCAGTTGAAGATGCCAAAACTCAAATCCAAAATTTTGAAAAAATGAGTTCGCAGGTTGGTAGTACTACACAGTGCGAGAATTAGGCATTCTCACAGGTGGCCCTTGAGCAGAGTACGAGAACCTCGCACTGCAACCTAAAGGCAGAGTGAGAACTCTGTGGATTCTCGCAAGCTACAATGAAGTGCAGTGCGAGAACCTCTGAAACTAGTCAAATTTTTGGAAAATGAAGCAAAAAATGAAAAGGCCTCTGGACCCAGAGGGTCTATTAGGATATCCTGAAGACTCAGATATTGATAGGAAAGGAGAAAAGAGAAACAAGATCAAATGGCCACAGAAAAATACCAAAAACCACAAAGAAAATGGATTGATCCCCAGTGGAGTTGCCAATTTTGTTATCGGATTAATCGGTAGGTGCGGACACTAACAGATCTCCCTAGATCCACCTGGATCTAGAACAAAGCAAGACAGGACATGACTCTTTCCCTAAGTTTTGACCATTGAATTATCTAGAAGGCAAGAACAAATAACATACCTTATTATCGCTTCTTATGGTCTTTGTTGCTCCCGTTTCACTCCAGTGCTCTCGTGCAGTCAAGACCAAAACAACACAAACCAACCAAAGTGAAGATAGCACAATCTATTCAAAAATCAACTTATGTGTATGATCAAGGAATTACAAAATAAAGTGGAAATAACTTTATGGGAAAGGGACATGCCACTGTATCATATTAATGGAAAGTAAAGATTACAACCTGAGCCTTGATGTTGCAAACTTCCTTTTGATGGCTCTTGGCTCTGACACACACACTTGCTCAATCCTTGCATGAAGAAGATCAAAACCTCTTGATAGACTTGCTAGAGTCTCCAAGCTGTTGTTCAAGCTTCAGTCCTTCACACAATTCTTTCACCAATTCAACAATGAATCTTGCTTAACCTTTTCCATGAGAATTCCCTCAATATATAGGAGAGAATGAATTAGTTACTTGGATAAGAATGATCCCAAAATATCAGGGAATCCAGTACTAGGATAACCATTCGAATGCCAACCCATCCTTCTAG
>ML790619.1:71716-89561 GCA_009831015.1 Picea engelmannii | reverse complement strand
TGCGAACCTTCTTCAAAAATGAGTTTTTTGGGAAGAGATGAAGGTAACTTGTCTCAGGAGAAAGTTTTGATGAAGAGCCTAAGTAAACCATCATCAATACATCATCATGATGACCAAAATCATGGGTAACACACTGAACCTATACATGTCCTTTGTTTGCTCCTATCTCTCCAACTTTGTAAAGGATGTCCGACCAATCCTCCACTGTGTTTTTCTTTCAGTAGATTCTCCCTCATGGAGCATTTTGGAACACATAATTGATTACCTCTGAATAATAATCCATCTTGGATCATATATTCAGCCCATTGACTTCTATCCCTGAGAAATGGATTCTCAAATGCCTCATATGCCTCTTTGAAGTCTGGATCATCTCTGTACATGTCCTTGAGGTTATCAAAACCCAATGTTTTGACTCTAAATTCCTGCATCAACAAACATTTCCTGCTCAAAGCATCAACAACTTTGTTAACAGTTCCAGAAATATGTTTAATTACAAAAGTAAAATTCTGCATATATTCAACCCATTTAACATGTCTTTGGTTCAGCTTCTCCTGTTGAGTTACAAATTGCAATGCATGATTGTCACTATACAAAACAAACTCTTTAGGAACCAAGTAGTGCCTCCAATTCTTCAGTGCTTGTATGACCGCATAAAATTATTTGTCATACGTGGAGTACTTAACCTTCGCCTCATTCAGCTTCTCACTGAAGTATACGACTGGCTTGTCATCTTGGATCAAAACCGCTCCAATTGCAAATCCACTAGCGTCACACCTGACCTGAAACGTCTTACTGAAATCTAGCAACACCAGAATTGGATGTTCGGTAATATTCCTCTTTAACAAATTGAAGCTTTTCTCTGCTTCTTCTATCCAGTGAAAAGATTTATGTCTTTTCTTCACTATGTCCATCATCGGTGCACTAATTCCACTGAAATTCTTGATGAATTTTCTGTAGAAACTAGCCAATCCATGAAAACTTCGAACTTCAAAGATACTCTTTGGTGATGGCCAATTCTTAATCACCTCCACTTTATCTGGATCCATTTTCAACTTATCTATTGAAATAAAAAACCCCAAATAAGTGAGCTCTGTCTTCATGAATGATGACTTCTTCATATTTATCAGCAACTTCTCTTGCTGCATTCTTCTCATCACTTTAGCCAAATGCTTTAAGTGATTTGTTTCTGTCTTACTGAAAACCAGTATGTCGTCGAGATACACAATGACGATTTTTCTAATGAACTCCTTCAGGACTTCATTCATCAATCTCATGAAAGTACTAGGCACATTTGTTAAGCCAAATGGCATAACAAACCATTCATATAGCCCTTCATTTGTCTTGAATGTTGTCTTCCATTCATCACCTTCTCTCATTCGAATCTGATGATATCCACTCTTCAAATCAATCTTCGAATTTTTTTTTGCTCCACTCAAGCAATCCATCAAATCATCCATCATTGGCAATGGAAATCTATACCTGATGGTAATCTTGTTAATTGCTCTTGAGTCTGTACACATCCTCCAGCCTCCATCTTTCTTTGGACTGAGCATTGTTGGAACAACACATGGACTCAAGCTTTCTCTAACCAACCCTTTGTCCATTAAATCTTGGACCCATCTTTCGACCTCTTCATTCTCCTGCGGCATCAATCCATACACTGCTTTGTTTGGTAAACTAGCTCCAGGTATAAGATCCATATGATGACTTATACTTATGATAGGTGGCAACGAACAAGGTAGTTCGTCCACTACTATATCAACAAATTCCTCCAGGAACTTCTGGATTTCCTCTGGTAAATCATCCACTCTCGTAATGGTTAAAACAATTCTAGGCTTTCTAACCACGATGAATTGTGGATCTTCCTTCTTCTTAACCTCCTTAAAAATTTCCTTCCCACTCATGAGAAGTACAGTGTTGCTTACCTCAGGTTTCACCTCTTTGTCCTTAATCGGCAACAACATGTGAGTTCTCCCATTCTTCTCTAGGGTGTATGTGTTCTTTCTCCCATCATGAACCACATTCCTGTCATATTTCCACGATCTACCCAGCAATAGATGACAAACATCCATGGGAATGACATCACACAATATCTTATCATTATATCCTCCTATTTTAAATTCAACTAAACATTGTTTAGTGACATTTACCTGATGTCCTTTTTGTAGCCATGAAACTCTGTATGGGATTGGATGTTCAATAGTCTCCAGCTCCAGCTTTTCTACCATTTCCGTAGAAACGAGATTGTCCGTGCTACCACTGTCCATGATGACCTTGCATACCCTATCTTTGGTCTTGCAAGCGGTCCGAAAAAGACTGTTCCTTTTCACTGGATTCTCCGCCTCCTTTTTTGGTGTTAAGAGAACCTTCCTCATCACCAGTGATCTTCCGCCTTCAGCATCCTCTGCCTCAACATTCCGTCTCTGCGCTTCGACAATGTGAGTCTCACCACCTTCTTTCTTCTTATCTGGACATTCATAAGACCTGTGTCCATTATTTCCACACGTGAAGCATTTTATTACTCCACCTCTACCTCTTCCTCTTCCTCTAGCGCAAGGAAAAGTGTTATTATCAACATATTGTCCTCTCTATTCGGCATACTTCCCTCTCTGTGAGCTTCAACCTCTCTCAGTCTGAGGTTGAGTTTTCTTCCACTCTTCCTTAGGCTTTTGATTCCTATCCTGGGCAACTGTTTTGCCTCTGGGATGACTTCTGCCTTGTCCTCTTTGACCCTGCTTTCAGCTCAACTTCTCTTCAGCCTTCAGAGCCATTTAATAAGCATCTTCCACCGTTCGGATGGTCACCATGCTCATCTCATCCTGAATGTCATATCATAGACCATTCATGTACCTGACAACCTTTTCATCATCACTTTCGCGATGACCTGCTCTGATGTTCAGTTTGTAGAACTCTTCAATATACTCTTTTACTGACATCAGTTTCTGTCTCAAATTCTGCATTCTTTGAAACCGAGTAATTTGGTAATCCTTGGGAATGAATTTCTCTTTCATATTCACAATCATTCTATCCCAACTCTTGATCTTTTGCTTACCTTTGCAGCATCTGTCATCTTGTAGCTCATCCCACCACGATGCTGCATGTCCTTTAAGTCTTGTGACAACATGTTTGACCTTTTTGTCTTCCTCAACATCTTCATAGTCAAAATACCTGTCCAGAGCTCTAATTCGGTCTAGAAGCTCTTCAACATCCAGGTTTCCTTCATATACTGGAATGTCCATTTTTTCTCTAGCACCTATCCTTGCAATAGCCATGAGTAGGCATTCATTTGTTGCATCCTCTGCTGCAACTTATTCTCCTTCATGTTCGACTTCATTTTCTCTTTCGGAATCACTGAGATCTCCAGCACCGACTGCATGCCTCTGCGCTATTTCCATAGCATCCATCCTAGCATGTAAGTCATGCACATCTCTTGCCTCTGGTGGATCAGGTAATTGCCTACCCCTTCTTCTTGGCATTTCTTGTTCCTCTGGTGGATCGGGTGTTTGTCTGTTTCTTCTTTTCGGTGGCATGGCTGTAAAATCCTTCTTTCCTTGCTACAGAAAGCAAAGAAAATTTTCCTATGCTCTGATACCAAAACTTGACGCAAACCCCTTCCCAGACCTGCAGGTCGGGATCCGCACAAGATATTCTCCTTTCATCTCGAGAGCTCCACTGACTCTTCTAGTTTCCCTTTCGGGAAATCTACCCACAACAACACCTTGAGGAAATTTCCTCTTTTATTTCAGGATATCAGACTTCGTGATTTTGCGAATCCCTTGGTTGAGCGTCTTACCTCTTCGACCTCTGAAACCCAGATTTTGTTTTACACTTGGCCTTTTCCTAATGTCAATTTTGGATTTTCTCCTTTCGTGATTTCGGGGGTTGCGATGTCGTGCAACTATATTCCTCAACTCTCGAAGTCCCGAAACCCGAATTGTCGATTAGCCGAATTTCAAATGTCTCGGCCTTCCCTTTCTCTTCGCCATTTTGGGGTTTCAACCACCGAAACGTGCTTTTACATACCTTCAGGATTCACAAACCTCCCAATCCCGAAACTCTGAAACTCTGAGGTTTCACTTTCGAGGAGATCAACGGCTGTGAAATCTCCCGTGATCCAATGGTCAGTGAAATTTTGCATACTGGGATTTCAATATGCTGACACTTGAACTCTCTGTCCTCTCCACCTTCCAATATCCATAGTCCCGAAATGATTTGATGGTCCTGGGAATCTTGATCAATGGATGACATTAATCTAGGCTATTCAAAGGATGGCTCTATCCTGACCGTTATCCACCTAGCAGCTTCCACAGATCCAATGATCTTCGTTGTTTCAGGAGTTCTCCTTGGAGAAACTTGACCGTCCAAATTCCTTCTTCAAAGATCTCTGGTTCTAAATTGACCCTGCGAATTTCTTCTGGAACCTATCCTCTGCACGATGACTAAATTTCCCTTCTTCTCTACAAATACCTTGAAGACGCTAACTCTTCTGAGATTTCTTTCGCTAACTCAAATGTCCTGAGACATTCCTGCACGCACTCCTTGCGACACTCTTCAAATACTTCTAAGTATTTGAATCCCTTGACTCTGTGCAACTCCTTGCAACAACAGTCTTCAACCTTCTCCTGGGTTGGTGAGTTCTAAACTTCCAACCAGCCTGTGCACACCTTGCATAGCTTCTGTGCCTGACTTGCACTTCTGCGGGAAATGATAACAACGGTATCCTTCCTGAGATTTCAGAGATGAACTCTGAACCCGTCAACACACTCCTTGCGGACACTCCACTGCACTCCTTGCAGGAAATTTGACTCAAGAAAATAGACAATTGAAACTCATTTCCTTACTCTCTCAGACTTCAAATACTCAACATGAAATCATACATACATAGCATAAAATAAAATGTACAACAGAAAGAGTAAAACAACCATGAGCATAACATTCAACATGTATACACAGAAAGCATTAGAACACCATGAGTTGGAATCAAAGCTTCATATATATTAGTTTCAGAACTTCTGTACATGGGTTATTCTACACAACTCTTTGCTTCTTCTCTCCTCTATGCTCTATTCCTTCTTGATAATGTTAATGTTACAAATGATACAAGATGAGTGTGTCTATAGTTGGTTTTCCCCCCTACACTCTAAATTGTCTAATCTGCATTCAAACCTACCTACTTACATTAATTATGCATAAATTCCTTCACCTACTATAGATGAGAGCAACCGCTCAAGATCTGTTTACAATATCTAAGTGTGCTTCCTCTTAACTATTACATTAATGTTTCAAAACATTTCAAAAAAAATGTGCACTGGTGCTTTCCAGCTGTCTTCCGTCTTCATGCTTGCTTTCTACTTATGATGCTCCTGCATCAATAAATCATGTATATACGCTCCCTAAAGGAAGACAACTCACCTATATATGCGTTTGTCAAGGGAAAAACCGCATATACCCAGTAAAACACTGGCAGGGAAAGGGTTAAGCAAAGAAACTCAGATGCAAAGTAAAAAATAGGTTTTCAAGAAACAAGCAACAAGGAAACTCAAGCTAACAGAGAGAAAATCAAAGAGAAAAACAATCCAAACCCCAAAAATGAAGATCAATCCCCAGTATGGTCACCAATTATGCTACAAGGAAAATCTCTCTATGGAAAGGGGTAAACCACAACAGACGAAATGACACACAAAAATCAACTCTAATCCCAAAAATGATTTATAAATGAAATGCTAACAAGACAAGGCTAAGATCCTACCTAGTCCGGACATTCAAAGAAGACCACCATTGAGCACGTGACCCAAATCGTTATACCTTCAACTTGTCCTCAACAACCAAATTATGCAAGCATATGGTGATAATATATAATGTTAGCATATAGATTAGCATAATCCATTAACATACACGAAAAATATGCCCATGGAATAATAATTTGAGTATTTGCAAGATATCAATTGGACGAGAAAATAATATCTCTATTAAAATAATTAACAGAAGTACATAGGTGACAAACTTCTTTAATGACACATATCGGAACCGAGAAACTAAGTCCCTCCAAATGGGCCTCCACCACTTCAATTATCCACCAAAGGAAATCTCATATAAAGGAGTCAATGAGGTTCTCCGTCACAAAAAAGGAAGAGCTTTGGGGATGAACAAGGAGTTCAGACTTTCAAAGACAAAGGGATGTAGACTCAATAGGAAGCAAAATTTCTCTAGAGTATCTTTTCTCTCAAAGTTGAATTGTTCAATCAAGGCTTGGATATGGATCAATTTATAGCCTTTAAATGGAACTGAAGGGTCAAGTTGGAGCGTTTCCAGTATATGGAGGGTCAAGGATCATGGATCTCATGACATGGCATTGAAACCCGACACAATTTTTAATTTTGAGCACCAAAACCGATGTATGCGGGATGTAGTGGAGCAACATGCATATACACTTGTTGTATAACTGATAGGGAATGTATATGTGGAAAAATATGTTTTTCTGGCTCTGGAAGGCAAAAAAAAGGAACTTCAACTCTGCATAGGGAAATGGAAATCCATCCAAGAAAGTTTCATGGAGTGAGGAAAATTTGTTGTAACATGTGCCCCCTAATGTGTGAGGTTAGAGGACCATCTGTGATGGATGAACTGAATTATAATTCCCATAAGTGGAGTAATAAAGACTCAACTAGAAGTACTAGTTGCTCATGAGAATATTACAATCCATAATGAATTTATGCATATGGCTACCAATCTGAATTACAATGTAGATCCATGTGGAAATATATCAAATAACAGTTCATGGCCATGAATAGGTAATACAATGCAGACATATGCCATAGGCTATCATAGTCACGAACAAGGCACAATGGAATCTAGTCTCAAAATAAATCTGAAGATATCTGTATATAATGGGGTACAATCTAATCTCCCATGATCACTGAAGTCATATAAGTACTGGTCCAATGAAAGAAAACAACAAATGAGGAATGTTGCTACTGTAAGTTAGAGGTCTTCTACACTATCCGCCGAAGGTGCAATTCTACATCATGTGAATATAGGAGTTGATTTCAAACACAATGAGACTTTGTTTGATTACCGGTCATTAAGGTATACCATTAACAAATGTTGGCCCTCGACCAAGTTTTGAGGAATACTTGGTCATATTTGACTGTTTGGTACTTCGACTGAAGTCAAAGACGAAGTGCATAGCGAAGCGGGGATCACGGGATCTCGCCACCTTTTGTGGAACCTGTTATCAACATTTCTTGTCTTTGGTATCGGGATACACAGGTCTGCAGGTTGCCCGGGGAGCGCCTAAGCGCAGCGCATAAAAGGAGTCCTTTTCAGACTTAAAATTGAGCGAGCGGGGCAGTTCAGTCTTCAGCGGAAAGGTTTCAGCGACAGAGCAGAACAACAATTGATGAGTAATTGCAAAATTAAACGAGTCACGCCAAGAATAGAAGAAAAATGTTCAAGGGGCGTCAATCGCGATCAGTATCGGCGCAACAGCTGTTTCGCGAGCTCGGGGTTCATAAATTCAAAGGGCGGACCATATCCCTTTGGTTGCGCGAGATCCCTAGTTATGAAGAGCGACCAGAGGAAGTCAACCGTCACTGACCATCATGTCTCGGAACTTCGTGAAGGGAATATGCCAAAGTCCGATACTCCCGCTCGCGAGGTCACGAGTACGCGAAAGGCGTGAGTACTTAGGGCCCCAGCCAACGGTCACATATGGAGAGCGCTGACCAAAGAGGGAGCCCTGCCCATATCGCCATCTCGAGAAGCAGGAGTTGAAGAAAAGGAACCAAGGGTCCCCGACTCGCGAGTCGCAAAATGAAAAGCGCCCAAAGGTGGGCCCACAATATCAAGCGGGTAATCTCAGCCGTCCATTTGAAGCGGCCACCTGGCGCGAGATTAGGCTCCCCGCCTTTTCGCCCATCGCGACTTCGAAGCTCAAGAAACATCCCCCTCATGTCCCGATATGCGAAGTACCGAGAGCATTCAGGGCCCGGGGCCCACCGCAGCATCAGATAAGTTTAGAACCGTCGGATTTGAAGGGTGCGTGGCACCAGATCGAGTTGTCTCGGCATATCGCTCATCGCTATTTCCAGAAGTAGGGATCAGCCCCTTTCTATTTGCGAACGCCGAAAGCGTATTTGAAAATAAGCGCTGGGTCATAGCCCGCGATCACTAAGGGAAGAAAAGAGCTGTGCGAAAGGGGCCAAAGGTGTCGGTTTACAGTCACAAAAAGGCCCACCTCGACCTCCGGTTGCCATAGGATCCGACCTGGATCCCAGTCTTCGCCTGGAATAAATGAAGGCAAGAAAAGGTGGCTGAGACCTCTTTTCATCCATTAATTTTGAAGTATGGAGGGTCTGGTAAGCAGTTCGCTTGAGAGGGTCCTGTGTACCTTTTCTTGCAGAAAAGCCACGCCGAGTCCTCGGCCAGCCGGAGGAGGTCTGCACACGCTAAAGCAACATTTACTGGTTTAGCTACTCCCCCTGCGGGAGCAATGCGCAATTAAGATGGTGTTCGACAAAGAGTATCAGTATGAGTGTGACTGAAAAGACACCAAGCCTTGGGCGACTGGGCATGCCTCTGTTAGGCGTTTTTTCTCCCTGAGTATATAAACTCAATCTTTATTTTTTTGTAAGGGATCGATGGTAGAGAGAAGCTCACGATTGTAAAGTTTTAACAGTTATCTTAGCCCTGGTTATGCATCTGTATGTAAGATTTCTTGTTTAATGGCAGACAGTCTTTCTTTACCCGTCTAAGTTTCCGCCTTACACTAAGAGAGTTCGTGATCGACTGATTCGCACGAATTGTGGCATTTATGTTATGATAAAGGATTTATTGTGACATTATTGTTCTCTCTGGTTTTCTGCGTTTGAGCGTAAGAAGATCTTGCGTTTAAATGTCTTCTTCCATAGGCTGTTAGGAACCTGATGTTTATAACAGACCATTGCATCTCTCTGATACAAGTCTTCCCCCTACTCTCCCTTACTACAACTCATTGTCTAAAGTTATCCAAGACCTCACTTGCACATGCATGCCTGGCCTAGTTTCAGAGTTGGAACCACATCGTTTGAGTTAATCTCCATTTGATCACCCAATTAAACAAATCGTGACACTAAACTGATGGGTGTCGGGCTCTGCTCCTGCAAGCAATCTAGGGGTGACTTCCGATGCTAACATTTCTGGCACCGTTGTCGGGGACGAAGTTGAATATTTTCCCCAGGATTAAACGACAACGATTAGCTAATTCTGAAGGTGCATCAGACATCAGAACTATTAAGATTGCTACTGTGCACCTGGCAACTCCATTGTGACGACTCCACTGGAGCGAACCCACTGTTTTAATTGTGGCTTCCCGAGGCAGACATACGCGGTCCCATCCACAACTCCCTCTAGCTACACCTGAAGCTGACTCTGAAGCGGTGCGTAGAAAGAGAAAGAGCTCTGCAAAAGAAGTTCCCATCGATGAAACAGGTAATACGCCATCCCCTTCTGTGAGAACTCCTTTTTCTCCTCCTCAGTTTCTTGGTAGACCGCCTTCAGAGGCTTCCCGTTTCCTGAATTTTGGGAGTGTTCCTGCTGAGTTTTCCCCTCCTGGTCTGGGACTAGAAGGAGAAACCCTTGTCACTCCCCTCTCCTTTGACGTTGTTTATCGGTGAAGATCCGCAACTGCAGAGGATTTTCCCACTCCTGCATGAAGAGGAGCACCTACCGACCCGAGTTCATTAGCCTCCGCCTTAAATCCTCTCTTGTTCTCCACTCCTCTCCGAGACTCATTCCCAGTAGCTCCTTCGTGTACCCCTTCTCCTCCGAGCTCTCCTCTACCTAATATTCCTATGGCTGGTGCTAATCCCCCTCTGAATAGGATGGACGCCATAGTCGCTGCAAAATATGCTCCATTAGTCCTACCTCATCCTGTGAATCCTCTTCCTGCTGGGGATTACTTGAAATACATGCCCAAGTTCACTGGGAAGGAGACACAACTTCTGAAGAGCACCTGGCTGCTTTCTATAGCTATGAAAACAACCTCAATATAGAAAATGAAGATGTCTGGATGAGATTTTTTGTCCAGAGCCTGGACGATGAGGTGAGGAAATGGTTCAGGGGATTGGCCCCTGGGTCTATTGCTGGCATCGAAGCTTTGGATAGTATTTTCCTGAGGCAGTGGGGCGATAGGAAGGACTTCATGTATTACATGACAGAGTTCGGGTCTCTGAAGAATATGGATGGAGAGTCTGTCTCTGACTTCTCCAAAAGATTCAATAAAATGTATAATAAGATTCCTGCAGAGATAAATCCCTCAGAAGCCTCTGCCCAAATTTCCTATGCTGGTGCACTTGACCCTGATTTCTGCCTTTTGTTGAGAGAAAGAAGAGCCACCTCCTTAGCCAAAATGCAATATGCGGCCATAGAAGTGGAATCCAATGTGTTAGCAGCTGACAGACTGAGGAACAAGGCTGACGCAGACAGAAGAAAGGGAAGGTCGGAAGCCTCAACTTCTAGCCCATCGATGCCCCACCCTCAAATGGATGAACTAACCAAAATGGTGAAGTCTCTGTCTGCAGAGATGGAGAGGATGAGGGTGGAAGAAAGGAAAGCATATAAAGGCCCTCAGATCACCGAAAATAAAGGAGGTTTTAGGAGGCCAAATAATTTTACTCCCCCGAATATGCAAAGAGAAAGGGGAAGAGACAGAGAGGACCAGAAGATTCAGGCCCCTTTTCAAAACAATTTCGTGGCCGAGGGGGAAGAAAGAGAATCCGACGAGCTTGATCCTGAAATCCATTGCGTCAGAGACACTCCTCCTTTTCCTCATCTCACTCAATCAGCATACGAGGAGTCTCTCATGGACAATCAACTGAATAAATTGAGCAAGGGAGACAAGGTTAGTGGCGGCCGAGGTAGGTACAACCCGAGGTCCGATAAAAAGACAACATCACCTGATGTCCCCGAGCCGTCTACCAGAACAAAGAGGCCCGCTAATGAAGCAGCAGACGACCACAGAGGTATGAAGACCCAACCCCTCTCTCCCATTATTCATAACCATGCTCCCTAAGTAAGAGAAATCCCAAAGCTTGCATCTTCTTTTAATTTTGAGCATGAGATCCAAAAGATCAGAATCCCTGTGCCCCTCACCGAGCTAATTAAACATGATGAATTCAAAAAATTCTTCTCTGAGCTTTTACAGTCTGAAGCTTCATGCCTTCCCACAGACTCCATAAACCTCCAAGACAAAAAGTCGGCGGTTGTCCTAGGTCCCATGGTGGAAGATAGAGATGATTCATCCCCTCCCTTCTACACATCCCTGAACATTCATGATAAGGTGCTGCACAATTGCTTGATGGATTCAGGGGCTTCTCATAACCTCATGCCCAAAACCGTCATGGAAGAGTTGGGACTAGAAGTCACTAGATCCTATCATGACCTCTATTCCTTCGACTCCAGGAGAGTCCAGTGTCTCGAAGTTATTAAAGACCTGGTTGTGACCTTGTTTCAACTGCCTATGAAGATTGTGGTCATGGATATCGTAGTAGCTGATGTCCCCCCCAAGTTCGGTATGCTATTATCAAGATCTTGGATAAAAAGACTGGGGGGAACATTGCAGATGGACC
Organism: Picea engelmannii; assembly: GCA_009831015.1. NCBI lineage: Eukaryota > Viridiplantae > Streptophyta > Pinopsida > Pinales > Pinaceae > Picea > Picea engelmannii. Next base: position 77,955 of record ML790619.1, on the reverse strand, counting down.
TCACATATGCTACTATCCCAGTGTTCGGAGGAGAGCATAGAAGACTATATAGGGAAGCCCAACTGGCCTACATAATCAGTGATGAAGCCAATCCTACCAACCATCCTATTTTTGCCTTAGAAACTGATTTAGGTTCCAGTTTACTCCAACTCACTCATGCTCCCGAGCCCCCTCTTGAACTCAGAAAGCAACCCACCTCTCCTCACGAACTTCCTCCTTCCATTACCCCCGTTTGGAAAATGTTTTTTGATGGAGCCTGTTCCAGGGAAGGCGCTGGTGCTGGGTGTTTTTTGTGTCACCTGCTCAGGAAACCGTATCTTTGTCATACAAGCTAGAATTTGAAACCACCAACAATGTGGCAGAGTATGAAGCCCTTGTCTTAGGATTAAGAGCTGCAAGGGAAATGGGAATTCAGGAAGTAGCAGTGTTCGGAGATGCAGAGTTGGTGGTCCAACAAATCAGAAACACTTATCAAGCTAAACATCCTCGACTTAGAAATTACAGGAATGAGGTGTGGGACCTAATTGACAATTTCTTCTCAGCCTTCAATATATCTTTTATTCCAAGGGAGGATAATGTTGTGGCCGATTCTTTAGCTGTCTCAGCCAGTTTGCTCAAAGTTCCTCTGCTGCCTATGGTTAAATCTGATGTTGAGATAAAATATAGGCCCTCAGTACCAGACAATGTCAAGCATTGGAAGGTATTCGAAGATGATCTGGAAATCGAAAGATTTCTCCAATCTGTTGATGAATTTTCTGCGTTGCACATTGATCAGGATCCTGATACAGAGGAAAGCCCTCACCCTGAGGTGTTTCTAAATAAAATTGCAGATCACCAGATCATTCAGCTACCCAGCAATCACATTCCGAGGGGGCTTATTCCTTTAGAAAGATTGTTCGATGGGAATGATGTGGCAGTAAAGGGCAGGGCTTCAGATAAATATGCTGACACAACCGAGTGCAACATTGGAACACCAGAGGAGCCTAAGTTTGTCAAGATGTCAAGCAGTCTGACCACAAAGCAAAGGGCTGAATATACTGAGCTGCTGAAAGAATTTGCCGATGTGTTCGCATGGACCTACGAAGACCTCAAGACATATGACACATCTGTCATTGAACACAAGATCCCATTAAAGGAAGGAGCTAAGCCGTTCAAGCAGAAGCTAAGACAGATAAATCCCATGTTGCTACCTGTCATGGAGAAAGAAGTAAAGAAGTTGTTGGAGGCCCAGATCATCGTCCCCTTGAGATATTCCGATTGGGTGGCCAATTTGGTTCCGGTAAGAAAGAAAAGCGGAGAAATCAGGCTCTGTGTCGACTTCAGGAACCTGAACAGAAGCTTAAAGAAAGATAATTACCCCCTACCCAATATGGAGCACATCTTGCAAAGGGTAACCGAAGCATCTAGGATCTCCATGATCGATGGTTTCTCCAGCTATAATCAGATATCGATCATGCCTGAAGACAGAGAAAAGACAACCTTCACCACTCCTTGGGGCACATTCATGTATTCCAAAATGCCATTCGGACTGATGAATGCATGAGCGACGTTTCAGCGAGCCATGGACATAACCTTCATCGGAGAAAAAGATCGGTTCATGGTGATCTATCTAGATGACATCACAGTCTTCTCGAGGTCCGACAAAGAGCACTGCAGTCACCTGAGGAAAGTCTTCTCAAAATGTCGAAGATTTGGCCTATCCCTGAACCCCAAGAAATCTTTGTTTTCTATTGAGGAGGGGAAGCTACTGGGCCATATAGTATCAGCAGAAGGAGTGAGAATTGACCCTAGCAGAGTGAAGGCAATTCAGACCTTGTCGCTTCCCAGGTCGAAGAAGGAGGTTCAGGCCTTTTTGGGGCAGATCAATTTTCTCAGGAGATTCGTCTCGAATTTCGCTGAGCTGGTGAAACACATCATAGCCATGCTCAAGAAGGGAAATGAAGTAAAATGGACCACTGAACCCAGGGAATCTTTTGTGCAGATAAAGAAGGCATTGACTGAGGCACCAGTGCTGATCAGCCCTAACTATTCAAAAGATTTCCTAATTTTCTCCTTCGCTTCTTTCGATACAGTAGCGACAGTCTTGTTGCAGGGGAATGAATAGGGGCGAGAGCAGCCCATTTCCTTTTTCAGCAAGGTGTTAAGAGATGCAGAGGTCAGATATGAAATCATGGAGAAACAGGCCTACGCCTTAGTGAAAGCTCTCAAATCTTTTAGGGTCTATGTCCTGCACTCAAAGGTGATCGCATACGTTCCTTTAGCCTCTGTGAAGGACATGCTTGTACAACCCGACATTGATGGGAAGAGGAGTAAATGGATAGCCAAGATCCTGGACTTTGACCTGGAAATAAGGCCTACCAAATTAATCAAAGGTCAAGGCTTAGCCAAGTTGCTGGCTGAAGCCAATTGCCAAGCTCTGGGGATAAATTTCATGAACAAATGCTTGGGAGTTCAACAGGGCCAGCTATCTGGAACAGACCCTCAAACAGATCCCCCATTGGCTCGATGTCCTTGGTATAAGGATGTCATATATTTTCTACAGGAATTGCGGCCCCCAGATGACCTGCAAAGAAACAAAGCGAGAGCTCTTAAGCTCAAGGCAGTCAGGTACTGCCTTATTGATCAAATTCTATACTGGAAAGACCCCCTGGGGGTACTTTTAAAATGCATGGATCCACAAGAGGCCAACAAGATCATGGTTGAGTTTCACAACGGCCTATGTGGAGGGCACCATTCCTGGAAGACTACCGCCCACAAAATTCTTAGGGCCGGATACTACTGGCCCACCTTGTTCGTTGATGTCCATAGAGGAGTTAGAGCCTGTATCGCATGCCAAATATTTTCAGGAAAACAACAGCTCAAGTCTTTGCCTTTGCATTCGGTGGCAGTTTCAGGGCCTTTCCAACAATAGGGCCTTGATATTATTGGAGAAATCCACCCTGCTTCCAGCGGGCAACACAGATGGATCCTGACGGCCACAGATTTCTTTACTAAATGGATAGAAGCCATCCCCACCAGGAGCGATTCTCATCAGGTGATCATTGGGTTCCTGGAGGACCTCATCACAAGGTTCGGCTGCCCAAGTTAGATTGTCACTGATAACGCAGCCGCTTTCGGGCCTGAGCCACTAGCCAAGTTCTGTGAGCAGTTCAGGATCAAACTGATTCACTCCACCCCATATTACCCACATGGAAATGGTTTAGCAGAGTCCTCCAACAAAAGTCTAATAAGGATCATCAAGAGACTGTTGGAAGACAAAAAAAGAGCTTGGAACTCGAAGCTGAAATTCTCTCTATGGGTCGATCGGGTGACCTCAAAAAGATCCATAGGCACCTCTCCTTTCCAGCTGGTGTACGGAGTGGAAGTTGTTTTCCCTTCTCAGCTGGCTCCTTCTTCTTTCTCCTGCCCCCAGCTGTAGCAGGGGGGTTAGGGAGTATGGGGGTAGTGGGGGTAAGGACATGAATCGTCATGGGGATTCCTTCCTGTGGGGGAAGGGATGGTCGAGGAACCATCTCTGGTGGGTGTAAATACCAAAATGGGATTGCTAATACCATATTGGGTAGTGTGAGTGTTGCGGCTACCTGGAAAGATTCGATACCGGGTGGAGGGTAAAAGAAGGGAATTTGAGTGAGGGGTTGGGGAACTTTCTCCCAAATGGGACTCTGCCCCTGAGGGGACGTGGATTCGTGGACTGTTGAGGTCAACGAGTGCGCAGGAGGCTCCAGCTGGAGTGGTTCTGCGACTATTGATATGTCAGGAATGACGGAATCCTCCTAGGGAGGAAGAGTATCCTCCGTGTGAGTTCCGTTAGATGAGATGACGCATACCTGATTAGGGGGAAGGAGTGGTGGTGTTCCATGGTATGTCCCTAGTAAGGATGGATCTTTGAAAATCCCAGGACCCATCTCTACGAGTGGTTATGTGACGTGGTTGGTGTGGATGAGGGGAAGAATGTTATCAAGGTTGGCAGATGGGTTAGGCTCATAATGTGAGACTTGGTCGATGGTCACAATCTTCCCGTTATGGGGGAACATGATTGTCCGAAAGACGGATGATGCAATTGCCTTCATAGCATACATGTAGCTACGTTCGAACAAGATATTGTAATCGAGCGAAGCGTCGATAACTTCGATGTCAATGAGAATAGTTTTTCCCCCGAGTTCCACGGGGACATTTTGGAAGAGCCCTTCAGGAGATGATGGTTGTCCGTCATAAGCTCGTAAGGTGATGGCGGAGGGTATGAGTTCCGGGGAACCAAGTTTCTGCCATACTGTTTTGGACATGATGCATGTAGATGAACCTTCATCGATGATACACCGATGAACGATGATGTTCCGTATTTTTACTGGTATTTTAATAGCGACCAAGGCGGGAAGACAAGGTTCGCAGCTATCAAGATCAAAGGTGATGAGTCGAGTATCTGCAGGGTCGACTGCCCCCAAGGCGGAAAGTAGTGATTTCCGCTGCATAGGATAAGTCTGGAGGACTTCCAAAACTGACATGGCAGCTGGGGATTGCGCTAAGTCATCTACCAAACTATAGTTATGAGCTGCCCTAGCCTGTGGGTTGTGAACATTCCTGCGTAAGGGGATGCGAGGGATGCGTAATGGTGGTTCGGCGGAAGGGCGAGGGATCACTAACGGGGGTCCCGTCAATGTAGGGTTTGTCTCTGGAGAGATAGGAGTAGACTCAGCTGGTGTATGATACTGACGATTGCGTGTTTGCAGAAGAATTTCTTCCTCACTGGTGAGGAGAATTGTTCACTCTGCTGGATTGTTGGGGTTGTGGTATTGGCCCACCTGAGGTGGGGGATGTTGCGTGTCCTGTTGGGTGTTTATTACACCTTGATGTGGGATAGGATTTTGCAGCACGGTGGGAGGGGGTTGTTGTGCGTATTGTTGTGGTGCCTTCTGAGGGGCAGGTTGTGCAGGAGAAGGGGGAAGGCTCCCAGAGTCTTTCAACCGTTTGAAATCAGCGATCTGGGGGCAATGGTGAGTGTAATGGCTGAACTCACCACAAAGGTCACAAGGGAAGATGGTTTTAACATTATTCCGCCCTTGGCATTTTTTATTATTGCCCCCTTGGGGGTTTTGGTTCCCTTGGTTCTGATTGCCCCCAGTGGGTTGGTGTTGTGGGGGTTGATTCTCGCCTTGACTAGGGTTGTTATTGTTCCTGTTCCATCCTTTCTTCTTGGCATTGTTCGATGGACGAGTTGGGTTGGTTGTGTTCAACTGTTCAAAATTTTGTTATTGTTGAGTAGCAGAAGGTTGAACAAAATTTACCCCCGCATGTGGGTGTGGAGGAGCCATGGGTTGTGGCAGACCAGGAAAAGGGAAGTATGGATTCTGTGGTGGTACCGATCCATAAGGTGCATAGGAAGGCGTAGCGCTTTCGCTAGTACTATAAGCTGATGTTGAGGGAGTACCACTAGTGGCTGGAAGAGGTGGATGTATGGGAGGTGCCGGTGGTGGTCCACTAATGGGTGGAGGTATAGAAACAGGGTATGGCTGTTGATAAGGGGGTGGTTGGTAATAAGAAGTGCCTCCATATGCCGGTGGGTATTGAGGTGTTCCATACATCGGTGGTGGTTGGGGTTGTGGACTATGGTGTGTGGTGGCACCTATTAGTCTGTCTGCTGAGTGAGACATCCCAGGTTTGTCTTGACCAAATGGCACAGGTTTTGGAAGATCAGGGAGTACCGTGTATAAGTACCCTGACTGTGCGTAGATGAGATCATACTATTGGGCTTTACTGATGGCTTCCTCTTTGGATTGTGGGAAGGTGGAAGCTACATCCTTACCAAGGAGAGAGACAAGTGATCTAAGAAACCAGTCGAGACATTGCTGCTTGGTGGTTTCTGCTTTACATAAACTATGTCGCCTACGCCACTCATGAATGTGGTCAGCGATGTGGGTGGCTGAGGTTTGTTTGAATTTAGACAGTAGTTCTAGACCATTGTCATGGCGGATGGGTAATTGGAAGAAGGTTAAGAATGATTTGGCCAATGACTCAAAGGTCGTATGGGATCTTGATTTTTCTTCGACATACCATTTGGCTGATGGACCAGTAAGTGTGCGTTGAAATAATCGCAGTCTAATGGAATCATCCATGATGCTATTGGAAGAACACCATAGATGAAAGGTCATGACATGGTTGGCGGGGTCATCCCCTGCCTTTCCTTCAAACTTTGGTATGTCTGAAGGAAGTTTTGTTGGCATTGCAGGCCATGTGGCGTCATG
>ML790619.1:29183-39238 GCA_009831015.1 Picea engelmannii | reverse complement strand
TGACCTGAATGTGTTCTAGGTTTATTCCTAGCCTCATCACTTTTCTTCTTATGACAGTCTTTAACAATATGTCCAGGTCGACCACAATAAAAACAACTCTTTGACTCATTCCTGTCAGATTGCATACCTTGATTTGGAGATTGAATTCTCTGCCATGAATTGCCTCCTCTGCCTCTTTCTCCTGATCTCGCTCTCGCAGATCTCTTATTTGACCACAGTGCCAAATCTTTATTCCGAGGCTTCATATTCCCGCGCCTCTCTTCCTCTTGTAGTAAAATACATGTCAGTTTTTCAAACGTGGGAGGTTTCTCCCTTGCTGTGAGATCTGTTATGAACATATGATAATATTCTAGCATGCCATTTAAGGTAATAGTGACCAGGTCAGTGTTGGAAACAGTTTCCCCTATATTTACTAGCTTGTCTTTCACTTCTTTAATACAACCCAAAAATGAACTAACAGGTTCATTTCCGTCCATTTTAATGCCTAGCAATTTAGTTTTCAGGAACAAAATGTGATTTGTGTTGCTAGTTTCGTACAATGTTTTAAGCATTGTCCATGTTGCAGCAGAAGTTGTAGTGTCTCTAATATGTGGAATTATGTTATCTTTAACTGACATGCGCAACAATACCTTTTCCTTGTTTTCACGCTTCTCCCAATCTTGGATCTGTGTTGTTGTCGCACCTGCAGCCGCATCAGGTTTCAGTTCAGTTCCCTTTGCAATGTTTCAGACACCATAGCCCTCCATGAGAGTCTTCATCTTGAATTTCTAGTTAATGAAATTCGAGCCATCTAACTTGTTGGCTTCGTTGAGGTAGGTCTATGCCAGCGGATTCGCCATCGCTGCAATTTAGTCTCTACAAGTGAATCACCAAGGATATGCAACTTTCCGTCGAGTTTTCTCCTGGGCTGAGCAGTCCGTCACTTTGCCTTTAGATCTACTGATCCAAATCTACCTCTGTTCTCAGCTTAAATCATGCATGCATCCATCTTTAAATCAAAAACACCACCTCACATGCATATATCAACCTTTAAATCATGCATGCACCTTAATATCCAAAATATCCACTTTTAAATAGCCACCTCACTATTTATGATGCTTCATCCTTTCATAACTCCACTTTATATATAAAATAATATAAATTTCTTAAAAAACAAAAAAAAACATCCACTTTAATATAAAAAAAATTCTAACTCCCTCTTCACCTCTTTATAAGCTTTGCTTAAAAAAGTATCCTCTTTATAAAATACCTCACAATTTATAAAGTAATATAACCCTTTCCTCATTTAAGTGATATGAAGACTTATACACAGGAATAGTTTTCTCAAAAAAAACTCACGGATTCTTGCTCAAAGCTTCACGCATGCAAACTTGCTCACCCATACATGCAAATCGTGAAGTGGAGGAGGTGCAACGATTTGCTCACGGATTTGATTTGCACCAAATGGTGGATCAGCCCTCCAGCTTCGACCTGCTCTCACGCAACGATTCTCCAACTCGAACCCACGCGGCTCTCCTTATTCAGCCTGCGGACCAACAAATATTTATGCACCTCACGAGTTATTTGAGTGCATGGAATCCGCACCCCACACATTACTTGGGTGCGGAAATTGTGAAAGCTTTCTGCACTGTAATATATTACTCGTCGCATTCTTCAAGAGGAGGGATAGCTGGATTTCTATAAATTTTCGTATTTCTCTCCGTGGCTCTAATACTAAGATAAAATATGTGAAACAAACATACGGTGAGGCTATGGCTCACTTCTCTATTTATCAATAAAGATCGATTACATTTTTAAATAAAAAAAGACTCTACTGAATGGTTACATGCAAACCAAAAACAACTAGACTCTCAACTACAACTGACTCTTAGAACTGGTGCTTACTCCATTATTTCCAAATAAAAACAACTAAATTAAGAAAGGTTCTTCCCATTAGTGTGAAAGGTTATTTTAAAAGGCATGCAGATTAAGTTAATAAGGTCGTGTTTTTAATTTCTTATTCTTTCAAGTAGAAAAAGTAAATGTTCATTAAACCGGTTTTTTTAATTCCTACTCCTTTTAAACAGAAAAAGTATAAAGTTTAAAATATGTGATGTAAAAATATGTTTTATATTAGAATGTGTTTTTTTCATCTTGTAGATATGAGAAATGTGTAATGTATAACTACAACAAAATAAATGAAATTAAAAGTAAACATTTACCAAACAAATATTATTTTAATCTGTTTTTTTATTCTTCTTGAAATTTATTTTTATTAACGTGTTTCAATATGAAACATGTTGGTTAAAAAACCTTGGCATGCAAACCAAGGTAAAAGAAAGGGCGCCACACATTCCCTCTCATGCAAGTTAGGTAGTCTCTTTTGCCACTGGATTTTCATTTTCAAATTAGTTGGGTAAGAAGGAGCCGAGTCTCGCAAGGGTTAGTTTCTAGTTTGAAGAGGGATTCCATGAAACCACTCAACCCAATGCCATGAAACCATTCAACAGAGCATTGGTAACAAGTCTCTTTTACCTCTATATCTTGTTTATTACGCTTAGTTTTTGGTTTTGAATTTGATTGATCGTTGGTTATGTTTGCAATGTGTTGTACATGAATGAAAGTTTGGCAGAAAAGGAGGCTCAGATATTTGAACACTACACTGTCTTACTCTGTGCCAACAAAATGAGCTGGTTCAGCAGCCCAAGAATGCAATATCTCGGCTCGCTAGATTTGGTCAAGCAGAACCTGCACTCCAGTACACAGTCCGAGAAACATTTTCACTAAAATCTGCATCATAAGGCTTGAAATGGTAGATAATGGAGAAAATTTAGTGCATATGCAATGAATTTACAACAGATTGATTGATAATTGTGTCAAAGATCTGCATGCAAATGACAGTACAAAGTTCACTAGGGTGGTTTACTAGGGTGGCGGTATAGTGTGGGCCTGCCTTAGGTGGCGGTATGGTGTGGGCCTTTGTTTACCCTAGTCTTAAACAATCGAATACAAATTTCAATTGTTTATAATTTGAAACATACCAACATTTAATAGATATCATTTCAAGCTTTGATGATGACATGTATGTAGAATCAAGCGTTGTTACAAATTCAAGTAAAACGAGTGACTCATAGCCTAACATCGCTCAAACAAATTCAAGTAAAATGAATGACTCATAGCATGACATCTAAGAGTAATCACTATATACTTTGCATGAAAAAATTAGTGTATATATACTTGTTGTATATGTTATATTTAATGCAGATGAGAGCAAACAACATACCTCTTTCTATGTCGTTGTTGATCCGATCCGATATGGGAATTTGTTGATCCGATCCGATAGGGGAAGATTTAGGGGTTAGGTTAATATTGGTGGACTTATTGTCGTCAGCCTTGGAAGCCATCGCTAGAAGGAATATATCTATGATTCTTACTGTGGAGCTAAACTAGGATTTGTCTTGTCATGGTATGAACAAATGAAGGACTATAGAATATTTGTGGTTTAGTATTGCATTCAAATAACTCAAATCCATTTCACAACTAATTTAGTATTGCATTCAAATAATCAAAATGCATTTCAGAGCTACTAAATGGGGCATCATTTTTTCCTCAGTAGGCACCTAGTCGACAACAATTTTGAATATCTATTCCTTTACCTCCATACTTCCATATTAGAGATGAATATGCCATTGAATGCATTGTCTTGCAATATTGATAGTGAACTTCTTACACCACAATGGTACATTGTCTTGCTTCATAAACTCCCAGTTCAATTCCTTAAGAGAAATATCAGATTCTAATGAAATTCGAAAATATATTGCTTAGAATAATTAGAAGTGTGTAGGGAAAGGGATGGGTAGGTGGTGAGCAGGGCTGAGCTCGGTGACGAGGAGGCAAGGTAGTGAGCTGCAAAAAGGTGGAGGGAGAGCTCGGTGACTAGGTGGCAAGGTAGTGAGCTGCAAAACGATGGGTTTTGTAGATTGTCAGTGATGGTCAGAGCCTTGAAAGCTTTGCAACGTTGAGTAGTGTGTAACATACATGATTAAGTTCACACCTCTTAACATTTTAATGATTTATTTTAAGTTTATATATATATATAATTGATTTTTTTGGTTTGATAAATAATGGATAAAAAATACTCACCACCATGGGTATTTAGTCCCATCACCGTTATATTAACTAATAGGAAAATTGAATAACTAATTTTAGAAAATAATAAAAAGTTTTTGTAATTTAAATAAAAACATAAGTAAAAAATATTTGAAAAACCTTTAACATTTGTTGAAAAATCTGATCGTAGATTGAATGAAGTTGGTAAAAGTGGGCAAAAATCACTAATTAATACAACAAAACACACCAACTAATAGGTGGTCAATCGTAGTTGACCACGGAATGATTGCTAGAGTCCCTCGCAGGCACTAATAAAGTTAAAAAAAAAAATCACTATATTGTTTTTAATTATTAATTCTATGTTAGACTAATAAAGTTAAAAAAAAAAAATCACTATATTATTCTTAATTACTAATTCTATGTTAAATTTAAATTCTAGTACAATCTAAATCATTAAATCAATAGTCATCCCTGCCTTTTAAGAATCATTCCACATTCTAGATAGTAATATAAGGTAAATAAATGACTTAAATAATGGAATCGCCACGTATCTAATCTATTAGAAATTATTTTCTTAAATGAATACAACGAATGCTTTTTTTTTTAAATAGAGTTTGATGACATGAAAGAGAAAAACCCATCTCCTTCAAATATAAAATATAGAATTTAAGATTTATATTATGTTCAATTATTATAATCATGTTAAAAGGTTTTTCTTTATTAAAAATATTAAAAAATAATGAATATAAAATTAATTATTTATAAGTTTTTTACTATTTATATTATTTATGTAATATAATTAAAAAAATGGAAAAATATAAATAATATAATTTAAAAAATGGAAAAATAATATATGAAAATATTTTTAAAATGTAGAAATCAAATTACTTGTTTTATTTAATAATAAAATTATTCAATCCTAATTTTATTAAATTTTTTTTTTTTAAATAATAAAAATAATTTATGTAAAATAAAATAAGTGTAAAACATACGAGGATAGAAACAAGTAAAACTAAACAAAGCTGGCAGACTTATGCAAACACATGTTTTTATGATTGAAACACATGTTTTTTATGATTTTAAAATATATTTCTAATGGTTTTAAATAATCTTCAAAAGTGGCGTGTTCACAATTAAGCTTGTACACAGCCTTTAAGTTATAAATATACCATTATATTTATCATTATAATCTCAATATATTGTATTTTTATTATAAAATCATGTATGAGAACAATAGAGTTATGGTCAATTTGAGGTAAGGGTTTATTCATTTGATATGGTTTTTTATTCTTATTTTTATGAGAAAAAGTAGATTATAACTTGAAGATAAAGAACATTTTCTCTTAGATTGTCCGACCTATACCTATATTATATCTTATTTTCAAAATATTGATCACACTACCAACCTTCCTAACCTCTTAACTCAACAAAAGTATGGTGATCTTGGAAAGCTTAGAGTGTGTCACATTTGTGATGCTAAGAAGATTGAAGATGAAAAGCACTTTCTCTTAGATTGTCCAACCTATACCCATATTAAATCTCATTTTCAAAATATTGATCACACTTCCAACCTTCCTAACCTCTTAACTCAATAAAGGTATGGTGATCTTGGAAAGCTTCTCTTAATGCTTTTCAAGCACACAAACAAAATTTTAAAGAATCACAAGTAATCACTTACCGTCTTAACCAATTAGGTCTTACAGGACGTTAATCATCATCATTATGTTTTAATATATTTTAATATTAAAGAATATGTATATTGTATTTTTATTATAAAATCATAATATATTATGTTTTAATATATTTTAATATTAAAGAATATGTATAAATTAAAATCATAATATATTATGATTTTATTAAAAAAAATGTATATTGTATTTTTATTGTTTTGCCAAGTGTAAAGAAAAAAATAAGCATTGCTAAGATAAGAACAAATTTTCACGAGCTCCATAGTAAAAGTGGTCGTTGGTCAATTCTTAAAACGCTATGGGATGAAAGAGTGTGTCACCTTTGTGACACTAAGAAGGTTGAAGATGAAAATCACTTTCTCTTAGATTGTCCAGCCTATACCCATACTAGACCTCATTTTCAAAATATTGATCACAATACCAACCTTCCTAACCTCTTAACTCAAAATGCTTTTCAAGCACAGAAACAAAATTCTAAAGAATCACAAGTAATCACGTACCCTCTTAAAGTCCGATAAACCAATTAAGTTTTAGTGAACGTTAATCATCATCATCATCATAAAATCATATATGAAAACAATAAAGTTATGGCCAATCATAATATACTATGATTTTATTAAAAAAATATGTATATTGTATTTTTATTATAAAATCATGTAGGAGAACAATAGAGTTATGGCTAATCTGGGGTAAGGGTTTCTTCATTTGATATGGTTTTCTATTGACATTTTTATTGGAAAAAGTGATTTGTTTTAAACATATGTCAAAAAGTTATAAATGTATTATTATATTTATTATTATAATCACAATATATTATGTTTTAATATTAAAGAATATGTATAAATTAGTTCGGACCTCCATGGGGCTGAAGAGCCCATTAGATGGTTGTTGGGATGGCAGAGGTAGGACAACGTTGCGATGAGCCCTTACATGAAGAAGAAGAAGGATGTCCTCACCCAGGACGCTTTGGCAGAGCCCGACCTAGGGGGATCACCCACTGCAGATGAGATGATGGCTTCTGATGGACAGAACGCTACCCAGAGCAGGATGGACATTTTCTAGAGCATGTAGCAGTGTGCTGGGACTGTTTGGCATGTGTGGAAGGTTGCAGGAGCCCCAAGGGGGCCAACGTTTTGCTTCTTGGATGCTGATCTTGCCCAAAAGGGCCAACGTCTCCCTCAGAGGGGCCTGACGTCTCCCTTTTAGCTCATATTTTGACATTTTTAGCATTTAATGAAATTGTTAAGTCAACCTTGTCGGTTGTTTTAATGACCTATTTTTGTAATTAAAGGTCATTTGGATGATATAAATTGAGGACGTTGAGCCTCATTTTAAACAATAACACAACTCACTCTCTTGTGAGAGTATTACTTTTAGTCTTTTGTCTTTGTTATTGGCTCTTGGAGTTGAGGCGCTACACTTGAGGAGGATCATTTTTGGCATGCTTATGGTGTTTTTATCATTGGAAGGTTTACAACTAGGATTTGATTAGCTCTTCATTGATTTGTAAGTACATTTTTCATGCAAAACTTCTTGATTGAATGGTTGTAGGTTAAATGTCTTACTTTTTATGGTTACATTGTTTCTATTTTGCTTAGTCATTGAAACCCTAGGGAGAAAGCACACAAGTAGGTCATTGCTTCATGTCCCCATGATAAAATCTTGTTTAGCCATTGATTAAGGAGAACCTAGCCTAGTCGTTGCTACACTAGTTCCCCTTTTTCTGAGTTAGTTTCTTAACATAAGTTGAAGAAGGAAGACGTCCTAGGCCTAATTAMGTTTACACCTAGGGTTTTGACCTTTAGGGTTTGAAAAGCCTTGGCCCTACAACACTTTTCAKCCCTAGATTTRTGTTTTGRAGCTAGCCGTTTYTGCCAAAGAGTTTTAAGGAAAGAGGGAGGAGCATGAGGCCTTGCTTAAGCAACACYGGAATGAGCCTCCTCCCCTTAGGGTTTTGACTTTGTGGCCCTGCCATTGCAACACTAGAAAGCCTAACCTTCTCGTCCTTAAATTTAGATCCTTCCAAGCCTTTAGCCTTACTCTTTGACTCCATTTACCCTAAGGCACTAGTCTAATAATGCAACGTTGAGTCTATTGTGTTAAAACAACCTTCATAAAACTCTTAAATTGAAACCCTAACTAACCCTAGCAACTTACTAACCCTAACTCTATGATGACGTCATGCCTCTCTTGAACTCTTGTTTGGCATAAAACGTTGTGGCTTTGTCATCTAGCAAATAGACTTTGAAGTATTGGTTATTTTCATTGGCCTAATTAGCAAAACTTCCATCTCATAGTCTAGCAAAACTAACCTAGAATAGGGCTGACGTCACCCTTAGTAGGATTGACGCAGCAACATTATATATATCAGTACATTTATGATATTTAATGCATTGTGATAATTCAAGGATTGAAATTGTACATTGAATGCTCTATCATTTTGTATTTATTGAAGACGTAATATTATATGCCATAGCCTTTATTGCAATCATTGACTTCGTCAATAATTACATTTATTTATACTCATATATATATATATATTAAAGATAGTCATTAATTTATTGAGGTACTAACCACTGTTTGCACGTTTTAGTTTTATCATTGCCTTGTCTCGCAAATAGGTGCATCTTTTAGTGGAATACCTTCTCTTTGACTATCTTCTTGGCAGTAATCTGTGAAGGGAAAGTTTACCTTAACCTTTGAGCCTTAACCCCTTTGTCCTTTTCCTTCAATACCCCAGATTACCTAGGGACGTCTCCCTTGGGATTAGCCACCCTAAATAGAAAGAGCTCCCCATCGAGGTGACAGTGGGTGGGGAAGTTCCTGTTACGCCAGTTTGACCCTTAACCTTCAGCTACTTGACCTAAACAACAAATTGAACGATAACAAATCCTAATTTTATTAAATATTTAATTATCTTTTTAAATAATAAAAATAATCTATTTAAAATAAAATAAATGTAAAACATAGGAGGATAGAAACAAGTAAAACTAAACAAAGCTGGCAGACTTATACAAACACATGTTTTTATGATTTAAACACATGTTTTTTATGATTTTAAAATATATTTCTAATGGTTTTAAATAATCTTCAAAAGTGGCGTGTTCACAATTAAGCTTGTACACAGCCTTTAAGTTATAAATATACCATTATATTTATCATTATAATCCCAATATATTGTATTTTTATTATAAAATCATGTATGAGAACAATAGAGTTATGGTCAATCTAGGGTAAGGGTTTCTTCATTTGATATGGTTTTCTATTCTCATTTCTATGGGAAAAAGTGATTCGTTTTAAATATATGTTAAAAGTTATAAATATATTATAACTTGAAGATAAAAAGCACTTTCTCTTAAATTGTCTGGTCTATACCTATATTAGATCTCATTTTCAAAATATTGATCACACTACCAACCTTCCTAACCTCTTAACTCAACAAAAGTATGGTGATCTTGGAAAGCTTAGAGTGTGTCACCTTTGTGACGCTAAGAAGGTTGAAGATGAAAAGCACTGGACATTAATCATCATCATCATCATCATCATTATGTTTTAATATATTTTAATATTAAAGAATATGTATATTGTATTTTTATTATAAAATCATAATATATTATGTTTTAATATATTTTAATATTAAAGAATATGTATAAATTAGAATCATAATATATTATGATTTTATTAAAAAAAATGTATATTGTATTTTTATTGTTTTGCCAAGTGTAAAGAAAAAAATAAGCATTGCTAAGATAAGAATAAATTTTCACGCGTTCCATAGTGAAAGTGGGCGTTGGTCAATTCCTAAAACGTCATGGGATGAAAGAGTGTGTCACCTTTGTGACACTAAGAATGTTGAAGATGAAAAACACTTTCTCTTAGATTGTCCAGCCTATACCCATATTATATCTCATTTTCAAAATATTGATCACACTACCAACCTTCCTAACCTCTTAACTCAACAAAAGTATGGTGATCTTGGAAAGCTTATCTTAATGTTTTTCGAGCACAGAAACAAAACTCTAAAGAATCACAAGTAATCATTTACCCTCTTAAAATCCGATAGACCAATTAAGTCTTAGTGGACGTTAATCATCATCATCATAAAATCATGTATGAGAACAATAGAAAATCTGAAGTAAGGGTTTCTTCATTTGATATGGTTTTCTATTAGAAAAGTGATTATAAATTAAAATCATAATATATTATGATTTTATTATATATATATATATATATATATATATATATATATATATATATATATATATATATATATATATT
>ML790618.1:307767-317777 GCA_009831015.1 Picea engelmannii | reverse complement strand
CAAAAGATGTTAAACATGTAACCATAGACCATGTAATGATACTTGAAACTGGATGAAAGATAAAAACTTGAGGCACTTAGATGTTTAAACCATAAGCAAGTGAATGGATGATGTAATGTGTGTGGTTGCAATAAACTTTAAGTATGTGATAGCTTAAAAGATAAACAATTTATAACAGAAACATAAGTATTAAACCATCACATTTAAACCATAGATATCCTATCACAAGTGTATCAAATTATAAGCAATTAAACCTTAAACTTGTGGGAGATTTAAGCCATGATCCTTATACCCATAAGAAATAGAAACATGTAAATGAAAGGACTAGGCCGTGAGCAGTAGTGAACAATGGCTAAGCTAGGCCGTGAGCATCATCCAAGGTGTGTGATAAGTGAGCAATGCACCATAAACATATAAATTAATCAAACACAACTTGCAATGTATAATGAGCTAGTAATCAAATGAGGCCGTGAGCCTTAAGGTGTGTGAAGAATGTGTTTATGAGAGCAAATAGATATTGAACAGTCAAAGCATTAGAACCATAAACAACAGCTTATATCACATGCACCAAAGATAAGTATTCAACCATTAAACATCAGCTAAAGTGTATGTGAAATGCAAGTGTTAAAGTGCTCAAGAAGGATCAAGGCCGTGAGCAAAGTGAGCAATCTTAGGCTGTAGACTACTGTATCCAACAAGGTGAGGCCGTGGGTTAAAGGTTTAGACAGGCCGTGAGCTTGAAGGCTTGTAATAAGGGGTGCTTGTAAAACAAATCAAATATTGCACTTGTGAAATATAAGCATTAACCCATAAACATTGAATACTATATGCCTTAAACAAAGAACTTCAAACCATGAGTGTGTGTGGTATGTGCAAAAGGAAACAACTAGGCCGTGGGCTAAAATGCACACCCAACAATAGATTTAAGACTTGACTATTTCCACACAAAATTATGCTAAGTATGAGATATTTAGAGATCCTAAAAGGTATAAACTTAGCAAACTAGAACCATATACTTCAAATGCATTAGAGATTAGCTAGATAACTTAAGGAAAAGAATAGATCTAGAACATGCAATCACATTTAAGCCATCTAACCATTAACATGTAAAGAAGAGCATTTGAGATCTATGAAGGAAACATACTTGCAAATGAGGAACTACCTAAGATATTATCAACTCATAAGCATTAGAAAACCATCACAAGTTCATTCCCTTAAGCCAAGGCGATATTGGGGATGACTCCCCCGAGGTGCCGGCAAGTGAAACTACCACTACCAAGATAAACTTGCACAGAAAAGGGGGGCTTTGAGTCCAGTCACTCTGATGAAAATAGAGACGTTCTTGAATATGAACGAAGGACAAGCTGCTGGCTTACCCCTCAGGCAAGAACTATCTTGACAATGCTAGCAAGCATTATTAGATTGATTTTAGATAAAGAATGAAAGAGTATACAAGCTAATTTAAGTGTTATATTAACAAAAGAATAGCTAACTAGGTTAGGTTACTTTTAGAGCTCTAATACACTAAGAAAAACTTCAGAAATTTACAAGAGATGAAGGAAAAGAGAGGAGAAATATCACCCAAGTCAAGGAGAGTGCTTGAGAAGCCTCCTAGGTGTTGTATGCAGCTTGTACTATCCAAATATGATGCTGTCTTGCAAAAACAGCAAGCAAAAGCTTGCTGGAAATGTTGCAAGAACACCAATGTTTGTTACAGAAATTTCTGTGTAAACACAGAAATTTTCCAGCAAAGTATTATATTGAGAAAAATATATTTTTGACCTATCAATGAACTAGTAAACTACAGAAAATGAAGATGAATGATAGCAAGATATCAAATAACAAAGAACAACAAGGAGTTTGTAGAAGCCAAGGTTGGAAATCTGCTCTAAAGTCTCTCCCAAACCCTAACCTGTGAGACAAACCTGCAACTCAACACAAAATATAGATCTATAGCAGCATAGTATTATGGTTAGCATATAAAATCTGAACTAATTCATGATCAAAACCTAACCATACGATACATAAATCATCAATACAAATATCTATTTGATTTACCCTAGCAAACTAATTTACCAAGGAATGCTAGCATACAAATCTACACAATGAGCAAGAAACAATATCACCTCATGTGATCTTGATCCAAAGACTAATCCACAAGATCCAAGATGTCCTCCAAAGCTTTCTTTATTATCCAATATGATGGAACCTTGGGCAACTAGTTGCTCCAAGCACTCCAAGAGAAAAATGAATGAGTGGGAGATGGCAAGAGCAAGAAAGAATGGCAAGAATTCGGTAGCATAACAATAGCTCAAAGAATGGTAAGAAAAAAGTGAGGGGAAGGGTTCCTTTTATACCTCTAGAGGCAAAAGGAAGTGGCTTGGATCAATGCCAAGTGTTAGTTTGAGAGAGATTGAGCAAATCTCTAGAGAGGGGGCGCCCCACTTAGGGTTTTAGCTTTGGAATGATGAGATGGTGAGGTGGAGGAGTTAGATAGGTTGAGAAACTATCTAGAAGGGGCGCACTAGGCATTCTAGGAGGCCCCACGTTCTTAGAATAGTAAATGGTCAAGTGTTGGGTGAGTTGTAACAACTTCCCAACCAAAAGGGGCGCTAAACAAGGAGGGGCGTGAGCTAGAGTGAGGGTTTAGTTAGGTTAGAGGTTAGGGTTTTGGTAGGAGTTAGGTTTTTGGTAGCTTGGGAGGGCGCACCACATGTGTGGAGGTGACCTTTCAGTTTTCTAAGCAAGATTTGGGGGATTTAGTTAGTTAGGGTCGTATTTCCCCTTAGGGCAAGAGAAAAATGGTTGAAAAAGTGAATTAATAGGTTGAATTAAGTTGGGAAAAGGTTGGGATGGGTTTGGGTAGGATAGGAGGGTCTTATCTTGCCACTTGCCACCTTACACTCACTCACTAACTCAAAAATTACAATGTTTTGTGATATTTTAATAATATCACCTTAGCAATTAAAATTGCTGTTTTTGCCCTAACTGACTCTAAGTGGACTAAGACATAGAAAAAATAGTCCGACTGAGCTGAAACTTGGTCAGTGGGTGTAGGGAGTGCTATTCCATTCATTTTGAGCACAAATACCCCTATCTTTCTCCCAAAGACGAAGTTTTTACAACATTTAGCTCAAAAATTAATTAATTAATTAAATTTTAAATAATTTAATTAATTAAAAAAAACTACTCTAGACTCGACGGAATTCCGCGAAACTTTAGACACTGTCTAACATGGTCATTTACAATAATCCTAAGAGGTTACTCAATGAACGAGACCATCAGAGCGCCTTCCACCACTTTGGAGGAAGCCTGTGGAGGGAAAAACTCAAGGGAGATTAACCCGGCTGGTTAGGCCACATTAACCTCCTGAGGATAAAAAACCCTCGATGAAAGGAACTCCCCTGATGACACATCCAAGGTACCTGACCTAACTATGATCCATGCAGACATTATTACATTATATACCCACGCAGGGGTGCGAAAATTCCGTTTACAAAAATTTAAGTGCTGGGGTATATGATACCCAGTAGAACCATCTCTGTCTTCAACATAGATAACTGCATCATGATAATGAGTTGACCCCTGTGCTGAATAGGCGGTCAACAGAGGGTTCTCCCAGCAGGAGGGAGAAGACTATGATGAGATGTTTGCTCCAGTTGTCAGATATACCTCTATCATAGCCATCATATCTCTTGCAACATCCATGGGTTGGAGTTTACATCAGATGGATGTAAAGATCGCTTTTTTTAATGGAGTAATTGAGGAAGAATTATACATAGAGCAACCTCAAGGTTTTGAGGTACATCCGAGAGATACCCATGTATGTAGATTAAGGAAGGCCTTGTATGGACTCAAGCAAACTCCAAGACCTTGGTATGCACAAATTGACAGTTACTTGAAGAGACTTGGATTTTCCAAGAGCTATGTTGATCCAAACCTTTATTACAAGGTTGTGAATGATGCACCTGTGATCCTACTACTATGTGTTGATGATTTGTTTCTGATAGGTGTAGAGCCTCTCGTTATTCACTGTAAGAAGGAGCTAGCCTCTGAATTCGATATGAAGTATCTTGGTCTCATGCATTATTATTTGGGACTAGAAGTATGGCAGAAGCGTGGTGAAATCTTCCTAGGGAAAGGGAAGTATGTTGTAAAGATGCTTCTGAAGTTCGGGACTGTTATTGTACAATTTGTACTTGCCCAAAGCCCAAGGCAAGCAGATACAGAATTGGCGTAACTGGGAATGACCTATCACTGTCACCTTAATAGGAAATCCCTTTCTATTTTGGAGTAAGTCAAGACTACCCTAGGGGAGACGTCCCCAGTGACTTGAGGGTTTGAGAAGGCTAAGGCAAATTATAGAAGAAAGTCCCTCCCCTCTCACAGGTCACTCAAGTTAAAAGGGTTCTTTAAGTCTTATTGAAGATGAAGCAAGAAAATATTATTGTGTACATGCCCAAAACAAGACAACAAAGCAAAAAGGGGCACTTTCCAAGTACCAAAATGATATTAGTGCTTCATAAGACAATGAACTCTTAAGAAATGTACTAGCTGATATAGAATTGCAGCAGTATAGCAGTTTGTAACAACAATAATAGATTTGCAAAAACCACAATAATTATGCTTCAAAATGCTTGATAAAAGACTTGAAACAATAACTTTAACTAGGCAAATTGATAATGGATAGTCACAAGCAGTTTTAGCAATGTCTAGCTAGCATAACACATCACTTTTATGGTTAATTTGCTGCTGTTAGATGGCTGTAGTAATCTTTTGCAACAACAACAAATAGGTTAATGATTTAGGCTAATCTAAGGTTAGTAGGAGTTAGTAGGTGTTCAAGAGAAGATGTTCTGAAAATTGTTTGATCAATCACCACTTGTAATGGGTAGACTAGTGCCTTCTAGGTAATGGAGTCAATGATGGCAGCAACAACTCTTAGAGGAAAATAACAATGATAATATTTAGCCAAAGGGAATGGAGAGGATAAGAGAGGTGTTGGTAGCCCAAGGCCTCAAAAATCCAAGTCCTAGAGATAATTGCTAGAAAGTAATAAAAATTAGGCCCTAGCGATTTCTTTTTTCCTTAGACAAATTGAAATAAAATATGCAATAGGCAATGGAGTAGGGTTACTAGAGTGCTACAATGGTAGGGCTCTAGTATCTACTTCTAGATAAGTGCCTTTCAAGAAATTTTAGCAAGTGGAAGATTATAGTGAAAAATATAGTAACATATGTCTTTCTCCTAGGGTTTCAAGAAAGCAATTTCATAATCTTTGACATGAAACAAGTAAATTCACCATAAGCATTCATTCACAATAAAGAAATGCAGATTTTCTACTTACTTCACCAAGAATAATCAAGCATAAACCCTAGTTGAAGATCCTCCACATGAAAATTTGCCAAAATACACCAAGATTTGCCTCCCCAAAAGTTGTGCACCACTTAATTTCGGCCAATAACCCTTAAAGAGGGCCGAATTTCAGACCACCACTTGTGTGATGAGTGAATGATGAAAAAATGAGAGTTTTCCTCTCTTATTTATACAATACTTATGACCTTTAATTAAAATTAGGTCATCAAAAGGCCGACATGGCCAAATTACATGAAAAATCTAGTTTTTACATAAATTCAAGTAAATAAACCCTAAAATCTCTTTTAGGGGTGACGTCAGGCCCTCCTAGGGTGACGTTGAGTCTCTTGGGTGGAACATTGGGCCCCATTCGCAAAACGTTAGGCCTCCCAAGGTCCTGGATGATGCCACATGTGCCAATTAGCACACAACTGTCTCCATAATGCAAATCCTGATGTTGGGTGACATCTAGGGTCATAAAGGTGACATCATGGGCCTCCCAAGGCCAACATCCAGGTGGAAGAGCAAGATCCCCCTGGGTCTAGGTCTGCCAAAGTGTCTCCGGTGAAATGTCCTTCTTTCTTCCTGGTGCAAGTCTCTGACATCTCTTTGCCCCTAGCTTGGGTCACAACATCCATCTGTGGGCTTTCAACCCCATGGAGGTCTGAGCTAATCATCTCCCCATATGTACCTGTCCACCGGGCATGGTCCTGCAACAACAAGAAGTACGCTCTCTAGGGGCTCATAAGTTACATACATCATAGCAATGTCAATCACATCTAATAATCAAATTACCCAAACATGTGCATCAAACCCCCCTTTGCCTAGACAAATGCTCAAAGACGTTATGTAGTTTAATAAGTTAGGTTTGGAGAGGGTCTCAGGATGTCCTATTGGGCTAATCCTCCTTGAGTTAGGGGTGTTTCCGAGATGAGAACCAATCTAGGTCATGTAAATGTGTGAAATGGTGTAGGGAAGTGTTTGGGCAGAGGGAGCAGTGATAACAGGGAAATGTAAGTCTTTCCTGTGGGTGCCTCTGTAGAGGGCGAGCTGCACCTTATCATGGATGCCATTGTTTCTTAGCCCATTCAATACCTTTTATTCTTACTCTTATTTCTTTTTGGTCTTTTTCCTTTCAAGGGAAAAGCTGGGGGACATTGTCCTGGCGTGGTGACCAGAGGTGACAGTGTTACCCACAAACATTTCACGGAGATGAGAAGGTTGGCTCGTGAGGAGACCCCCTTTGCCTTGGCTATTCCACCAAGAGCCATTACCCTGGTTTGGTGACCAGATAGATGGTAGTGTCATACCGCTATATGCCCATGGACCTAATAGGCCAACTCATGATGAGACCTCCCATCCACCAACTAGTACCTTGAGTTTTGTTTTATCTTACGGGTCCCCTTTTCTTATTGAGAATCCTTTTATTGCTTTTTCGGGAATCCCTGGGCTAAACATCTCAAAGGTTTTACTTTGGCTTTTAACTCTTGCCAGCTACTTTTACCCTCTGGGCATTTAGCCCCTTCTTCCCATAAGGCAAGGTACAACCCTTCTTAGTGTGGGGAACCCAATGCCCGAACCAAGGTAGGGGAAGATGAGAGGAATAATGATGAAAAGTGGTAAGTATGGAAGGAATGGACGATGACCTTTCATAGACCCACCCAGTGGCAACTCATCCTAAAGGGGAACTAGCTTACTAGGGCATTCTATCACCCTCCCAGGTATGAACAAGTTAAAGAGCATAATTTCCAAGCAAACATTATGAAACGAAGAGAGTTCAGTGCAACATATTCGAATTCTTCGAAACTCAGAGTGGCACATACCATGATACCCGAACTCATTACCTCATGGAGCAAGAGCTACTGCTACTTCAGGACCAGGCCGGTGGGATGGATGCTGTTGTTGCTGATAGATGGGCTGCATTGAAGAAAAGATGGGTCCTTCAAGGCCAAGCTCAAGTCGTCTGGATCTCGACACTCCATGTCTAGAACCTGTGGGCCTCGAGACATGATCTCCTTAGTTATTCCTAGAATAGGGGATAACAGGGACGATGGACTGCAAATCCATGGCAACTCCCATGGTGACAGATGTGAGAAAGTTGAGAGACTGTGATTCTGATCCAGTAGACTCGTCCTTGTATCGATAGTTGATTGGATCATTGATGTACTTGGTGAATACCCGACCAAACATTTGCTTTGCTGTGAACACTTTGAGCCAGTTCCAAGTGGAACCTAGATGTGAGAATTGGATAGTTGCAAAGGATATTTTGAGATATCTTCGTGGGACACTAAAATATGGTTTGAGATATGCCTCAAACAATGATGTACAGTTGCATGGATTTACTAATTCAGATTGGGTAGGGAGTGCAGATGACAGAATGAGTACCTCTGGTATATGCTTCAGTTTGGGATTTGCTATGATATCATGAGCTAGCAGGAAACAAAATTCTATTGCACTCAAAACTACATACGTAGAGTAAATTGCAGCTTGTGATGCTTGTACGAAGGCAGTATGGCTTCGTAAGCTGGTTTCTGGACTATTTGATCAGGTGTTGGATTTGACTGTGATGCATTGTGATAATCAGAGCTGTGTGAAGCTTTCAGAGAACCCCATGTTCCACGATAGGTCGAAGCACATTGAGATCAAGTACTATTTTCTCCGTGATAAAGTCCAGAAGGGAGAAGTGATTCTCTAGTACATATCCATCGATGAGCAGATCGTTGATATTTTGACGAAGCCTCTGTCTAAGATAAAGTTTACATACTTGAGGGACAAGCTGGGACTCGTGGAGATTGCTCCTTTGGTCGAAAGGGAGGAGATGACTTCCTCGGTTGGGAGGGAGTGCTGATGGATAAACATTCTCCCTGTGGAGAATGGCCTAGGTTGACAGATTGTTGATGTGTATCATGCTAGTACAACTTAGATATGATGCAAAGAATCATGCTAGTACAACTTAGATATGATACAAATGTCTTGAGATGCATCGTGCTAGTACACCTTAGATATGATGCACTGACATCATGCTAGTACAACTTAGAGACGATACTTATGCCCGAGTCACATCATGCTAGTACAACTTAGATATGATGCAGAGCATCATGCTAGTACAACTTAGAGGTGATCATACAACTTAGAGATGATGCAGGTGACTCACATCATGCTAGATATGATCATGCTAGTACAACTTAGATATGATCATACAACGTAGTGATGATGCAGAGGCATTGATCTACATCATGCGAGTACAAGTTAGAGATGGTGCATTGACACCATGCCAGTACGGCTTAAAGATGATGTAGATGGTACTCCACATCATGCCAGTACAACTTAGATATGATGCATTCACATCATTCTAGTACGGCTTAGAGATGATGCAATGGAGAGGATGGTTCTTGGAGCCATTGAGGACATTTAACATCTGTTGAGACAATTATTCTTCTAGGACATATGTCTGGATTAGAAGAATAGTCCTTCTGACACTTTGTTGAGTGCACTGAGTTCAGCACATGACTTATTCAGCATCATGCCCGATTACTCAGATGGAGTATGGCCTCGAGAGTTGATGCAATTGATGATATACTTTTGATACCAGGATGCTATCAGATGATACTGATAGTGGTGATGTTGCTCGTGAATTGATCTACATGATCATGGGATATCCTATGTGGCTATGACGATGCTACTTGTTAATACCTCCCTAGCTAGGAGGGAGTGTTGATATTGTGGTAGCTGCAGGAGGTATCAACCTCCATGTGGAACCTCTGACTAGATTAGAATATTCGGGAAGCTAGAGAAACCTTAAACAGATGTGTAGAAACCCTAGAAGACAAGTCGGCTCAATAAAAGAATTAATATCGAAGTATTAGCCTCTAAAAGAAGTCGGCTTGGACATGTGAAAAAGAGCACTATAAATAGAGGGTGCTTGAGCTCATTTGGACACATTCTCACACTCAAGATAAGTAGTGCGCAAGTCTAGAGGAGGAGTGTTGCTGCAACGACTGTCACTGGGAGCTGGTTTTGGTTTATTGTTTTTGGACTTTCTGCTTGGTGCACTACCTTTGGAGAAAGGTGCGTTATCTCTTGGTTATCTGTTGGGTCTGGTACTGCTTCTGGAATTATTCTATTTGTCAAGGTTACGGTGCTCGGGGGTGGCTGCGTGCCGATGGTTGGTTGACAATATTGTGATACTGTCTATGGTTAAACAAGCACATCTTAACACCTGCACCACCTATTTGCTTGATCTTGGTAACATACTTCCAAAGAGAATAGTATTCTAGTTGCTTGTTTGCTTGAGGAGCTCTAGGGGCATTAGAAATTATACTATGCCATGAATGCTACAAAAATAGCTATGTTGCACGGGGACCCGTCCCCACCAAAAAAACCTGCGTACCCGCCGTTCCCGCGTACCGGGGACTTGGGGACCCTTAGGAAACTTACCCAAATTGCTGGGGACTTCATTGGGGACTCGAGGACTTGTTGGCCGTCCCCAAGACGTTCCGGACAGATTTCAGGGACGTTACGAATAGATTTCAAGGATGTTCTAGGCAGATTTCAGGGATTTTTTTGGGCAGATTTTGGGGATATTCAGGGCATATATCTTCAGTCTTGACAATCATGGAAATTGATGATTGGACAATAAGATCATTTTTCCCATC